>SJXQ01004383.1:317563-357062 GCA_006408695.1 Aepyceros melampus | reverse complement strand
GGGGGGGGGGGGCAGGAGCAAAGAGCCTGGGAGGAATGCAGCTAGGGAGGAGGTGGGGACTTGCCCCTACAGTTGGATAAGATGGAGCAGGAGTCGTCATCCCATTTATGTCACCCCATGGTCTAGCTGCATGAGGACCCCTTGGCTGCTGGTTTTGCTGAGGTGTATGGGCAGGGCCCATGTCCATGGTCCTAGCTGTGCTGCCCTGGAGAGCCAGGGGCCGTGCTGGGGCCTCAGATATCAGGGGTCCCTGACATGCCCAGGGTCTTAAGTGTAGTGTGGCAGAAGGTGGAAGGCTCAGAGCTGGGCCAAACCTCTGGCGTCTGTGAGCACGCAGTCCTGTTGGGAAGGCTCGGAGGCGCAAAGCCCTGGTCCCGCACCCCGCTCGGGAGCATCCACCATCTGCTCAGATGGGGCAGAGGTGGGGCAAGGCCATGGGGTTGGGACAGCCCGGGCCTGGCTCTGCCCCTCACCCTGCAGTTGGCCAGCCTGGCCTGGGTCTGGAGAGCAGGGATAGGGTGGGGGAGGGGCCTGGCCCAAGACAAGGGCCAGGGTCACAGGCCAGCTGCCTGAGGAGTGCCTTGGAGTACACACCTTGTCAAATTTCTTATGGCTGTAGACCTTGTTTTTGTTCATGAATGTTAGCAAGATCCAGTCGCACAGGAAGGAGCCCTGAGGCCAGCAAGACAGACAGATGAGGGCCTGGCACCTGCCCCCATCTCACCCCAGCACACACCCATCCCCAACTCCAGTGTGCTTTTCTTACCACCCCGATGGAGGTCAGTGCTGTGGCCAGGTTAATGATGGTGGGAATCAGGCTGAACTTCCCCGCCTGGGGGCAAAGGCACTATCTTAGATAGTCAGGAGTGGGGCCCAAGGGAGGTGTGGGGTGTGGTAGGGGAGACCAAGACTGGGTCAGCCCGGATCCCATGTAAGCAGGGTGGGCTGGCTTACCTGTCCGTGCACGATGACATCAATGCGGATCCCATAGGCTTTGATGAGTGTGCGGGTAATGCTGCCATTTGTTTTGTAATACTTGGCAAACCTAGGGCAGATGAGGAGAAGGCAATGGCAGCCCACTCCAGTACTCTTGCCTGGAAAATCCCATGGATGGAGGAACCTGGGTGGCTGCAGTCCATGGGGTCGCACAGAGTTGGACACGACTGAAGTGACAGCAGGGCAGAATGACCCAGAAGCATGTCAGTACCTGGGATGGGATGACCCAGGTGCAAGAGCGCTGGGAAACATGACAGTGGGGTGCGCCCATTGCCCAATGGGGTGCCTCCAAGACCATCAACTACTAGCATCCCTGGGCCTTGGGGCACCTGCCCTGTTGGTTCTTGGACCTCCATAGCCAGGGCAGACAAGGAGCCAGCATCCGAAAGCCAAGATACCTGAAGTTGTAGCCAGATGAGGCTGAGATGTGCTTGGGGTCCAGCCTCCGGAAGGAGTATTTGGGGTTGCACTCTGACGCTGAAAGGTCCAGGTCACAGTTCCAGTTGATAATGACCCCGATGACACCACCCTGCCCAGAAGTGGACACAGAGACGGGTCAGGACGGGCTCACAGGGGACCTTCAACAGCTTTGGGGTCCTACTGAGGTTGCCCATGGGGTCCATATTCTGAGCACCCCAGGCAGCTCAGAGCAGTTCACTGGGGAGGGGGGTTTATTGAGTGCCCTGCTTCCAAGGCACAAGGGGTGCCAGCAGCCAACTGTGACCAAGAGTCAATAATTTAGCAGCAGTCACACACCAAGATGGGTCAGCCGATCTTGTTTCTCTTTCCTCTACCAGAGCAGGGCCGGGGCTGGCCAAAACTGAAAAGGGACTGTGCTGTAACAAGACCCTTTGTATGCAGGTGACAGCCAGCACCTGGCCAGACAATTGTCCTGCCCGCTCTCGGGCACCCTCACCGTGTGCGCCAGCTCTGTGAAGTTTTCCCCTGCCTGCTCCACAATGTAGCCCAGCTTGAAAATGGGGCAGTAGAGGTCAGAGACTTCATGGAATGTGCAGTGCTTCAGGTAGCCACCCTTCCGGTTCTCGATGTTGCCCCTAAGGACAAGGCCCACCGGCATCAGTGCTCAGAAGCCATACACCCCCAAACAACACATTCCAAGACGCAACTCCCACCCCTTGTCACCACACCCTAATGGTTCTTACTTGGAGAACTGGAATTTGGGGTAGTGGATGCTGTTCTTGATGAGGATGGTGAAATTGGGGGCCATCGTACCGAGAAACTGGCTGAGGAGGCAGACTGGGCGTGTTTAGTCTCCCCTTCCAAAGCCTCTCCCAGCCTCCCAGCTGCTCTGTCCTCCCCTTCCAAAGCCTCTCCCAGCCTCCCAGCTGCTCTGTCTTCCCTTTCCCCTCCCCGAACACATCCCAACTCCCCTGGTCAGTGAGGAGAAAGGAAGGAAGAAGTTTGGTCCCAGGTGGGTGGGGTCACCGGGCGCGCACACCTGACTGAGGCCCCGTCTTCCACCGGGCACCAGGCCGACACCTCGCAGGTCTTGGAGGACCCGTGGTAATAAGGTACGCAGCGCCCGGTCCGCAGGCCTGCGGGCAGACGCGCGCTCAGGTGGCGAGGGGCGCAGCCCGCCCCCACCCCCGGTTGGCGCACACTGACCGTTTCCCAGCATGTCCAGCTGCCCAGCCACACAGTCCTCGTCCGAGTCGCAGGTGGCGTTGCTGACCCTCATACTCTAGGGAGGAGACCGCCTGCTCGAGCCGGACAGGCGCAGCTGACCAGGCAGGGCCCCTCCCATCCCAGCTCTGCTTTCGACGCAGCCTCACCTCGGCGCATGTTCCGAGGGTCTGGAAGGGGGTGACCTCAATCCTGGTGATGATGCTGAACACGCTTCCTCCCTGGGCTCAGAAAGAAGGGACGGTCGGCCGGCGGGAGCAGCTCGGCCACCGATCAGTCCTACCCTCAGGGTGCGCGGGGTGCAGGGCGGGGCCCGGGTTGCGCACCTCCGGTGGTTTCACATACTCCTCCACATCCCACACTTTGTGTTCGGACAAGGTGATGCCCTTGACCTTGGTGATAACGGAGCTCTCGGGGCCCGTTTCGCTGTCCTGGTAGCTCTTCTGCACGATGAACACGACCTGTACGGACGGGCAGGGCCGACTCTCGGTAAAATCCTGGGACAGGACTGGGACCTCTCCCATGCCGAATGAGCTCGACTCCGGCGGGAACGCGGCTGTGTCACCGCCTCTCGAGGGCTGGGTAGGCTCTGCGGGGGGCCGAGGGGGCCAGCCCGCGTTCTCCACCCCCTGCAACCCGGTCTCCCTGCTCACAGCCCAGAGCTGCCCCTCCAGCCTGGGACTTCAGAGCAGCCTTAGCCGCGAGCACTCCCGACTCTCGTGAACCCGCCAGACATCCCCTCCCGCCGGACGCCCCACGCGCCCCCTCCCCGCGCCCGGCCCTGTGCGCACCCACCACACGAAGTAGAGCAGGATGAGCAGCTGCACCGCGCGGTACACGATGCCCAAACGCCGGTTCTTCACCACAATCACCTTGGGCGTCTCGTAGTCCCAGAACGCGGACCAGCAGCTCCGAGCCAGGCGTCGGGCCGCGGCCGCCCTCGTTGGGGGCTTGGGCTCGGCGGCCGCCATGGCCGGGAGCTCGATAGGGCTGGGAGCAAGGGCTGGGGGGCTCCCGCGCGCCGCCTCTTGGGCGTGGCCTCGCGCGCCCCGCCCTATCCCTCCTCTCCTGCCCCAGATCAGTCCCCTAGCAGCCCGGGCGCGGGGCGGAGACGCCCAGCGCACCTGGCAGGTGTCACCAGGTGGGACCCCGAGCCGGCAGAGCCCGGGTCGTGGCAGCTCTCGGCCCCAGCCCGCTCAGAGAGGGCGTGGAGACGGACCAAGCCCTCGCGTCCCTCGGAGATCAGACACCTAAGACGCGGGAGGAAGCTGCCCGAGCACGGCCCGCCTCCTCGGCTTCTCCACTGGTGTCGAAAGTGCAGCGCGCATTAAGCCCAAATAGCGATTTCTTTAAAAATAAATATATGTATGTTTTCCCCAATGTTATTGAGATACAATTGGCACGTGAAGAAGAGTTTAAGGTGTATAAGGAGATGATTTCCCAAGGGCAACCCTTGATTCGCGCCTTCGGTTCTCCGCAGCCGGCAAAGACACCCTTGCCTCCAGGGTTCACATAAAAATCTGGATTTCTTTCTTTCCCCAGTCTTCTTGCTTTTATCTACAGACACACCTCGGCGCTGTTCGGTTCTAGCCTCTTCCTCCACCCAAGCGCCCAGCCTCGTTTCTCACATGGATTTCGGCAATAACTTGACACTCCGGGTCTCTATCCATTTCCGACTCTGTTGTGCTTTGGTTTTGTTTTCACTTTTTGTATCTCTACCCTCACTTCATTAGTTTGGAACAAATCTCAGATATCATAGTGTTTCACAAACGATAAATGTCACATTTGAGATGAAATTCACGCAGATTCAATTAACTGTTTTAATGAACAATTTGTACTTCCCTGGTGGCTCAGAGGTTAAAGCATCTGCCTCCAATGCGGGAGACCTGGGTTCGATCTCTGGGTCGGGAAGATCCCCTGGAGAAGGAAATGGCAACCCACTCCAGTATTCTTGCTTGGAGAATCTCATGGACTGAGGAGCCTGGTGGGCTGCAGTCCATGGGGTCACAAAGAGTCAGACACGACTGAGTGACTTTACTTACTTACTTGTTGAAATTTAGTCCATTCACAATAGTTTGCAACTACCATCATCTACGTCCAAAACATTTTCATCATCACCAAATAAAACCCATGCTTAACAAGAACTTCCTATTTCCCTCTTCTCCCACATACTGGCAACCACCAATATACCTTGTCTCTCTAGAATTTACTTATTTTGGATATTTCAAGTAAGGGACTCAGAATCTTTGCCTTTTTTGTGTGTCTGACTTCTTTCATTAGCATAATGATTTCAAAGTCCATCTGGGTTGTAGCATGTGCCAGCACTCCATTCCCTTTTATTGCAAAATAATATTGTATTGAATGGGTATTCCACAATTTATTCACCCACCAATAGAGGTTTGAGTTTTTGTATTTTATATTTTGTCTAGTGTGACTAGTGCTGCTGTGAACATCTGTGTACAAGTATTTGAACACCTACATTCAATTCTTTGGCATATATACTAGGAGTGGAATTTCTTTTTTCATGGTAATTCTGTTCTGTATTTAACTTTTTAAAAGAACCACCAAAATGTCTCCCAAACAGATGGGCCATTTTACATTCCAGTTAGCAATATACAAGTATTCCAATTTCTGCACATTCTTGTAAACACTTGTTATTTTCCACTCACTTTGAATTGCCATCTTACTGGGTGAAATTATATAATTTATTTGGATTAATGTCTGTTCAAGTCTCATGCCCATTTTTCAGTTGGATTGCCTTTTCATTATTCAGTTGTAAGAATTCTTTATGTATTCTGGATAGTAGACCCCTATCAGATATACGATTTTCAAATATTTTCTCCCATTCTTAATTGTCTTTTCACTTTATTGATGATGACCTTTGATGTACAAAAGTCTTTAATTTTGATGAAGTCCAATTTGTCCTTTTTTTTCTTTTGTTTCTTTTGCTTTTGAAGTCATTTCTAAGAATCCATTGCCAAATACAAGGTCGTGAAATTTTGCCCCTCTTTTCTTCTAAAAGGTTTATGATTTTAGACATTATATTTAGGTTATTGATCCATTTTGAGTTAACTTTTGCATACAATGTGAGCTAAGGGCTCCAACTTCATTCTTCTGCATGTGAATATTTGGTTGTTCCTGCACCATTTGTTAAAGAAATTCCCTACTGAGAATCTAGCACCTGTGTGGAAAATCAATTGTCTTTGTCTGTTGAAGACAGGAGGATTGAAGACAACGATTGAAGGCAGGAAGAGAAGGGGATGACAGAGGAGATACTTGGATGGCATCACTGACTCAACGGACATGAGTTTGAGCAAGCTCTGGGAGTTGGTGATGGACAGGGAATACTGGCATGCTGCAGTCCATGGGATCACAGAGTTGGACATGACTGAGCAACTGAACTGAACTGATAGGCATAGGATTTATTTCTGGTCTTTCTGTCTATTCTATTCCATTGTTCTATCTGTATGTCCTTCAATGGCACCCCACTCCAGTACTCTTGCCTGGAAAATCCCATGAGTGGAGAGCCTGGTAGGCTGAAGTCCATGGGGTCGCTAAGAGTCAGACACGACTGAGTGACTTCACTTTGACTTTTCACTTTCATGCATTGGAGAAGGAAATGGCAACCCACTCCAGTGTTCTTGCCTGGAGAATCCCAGGGACAGGGGAACCAGGTGGGCTGCCATCTATGGGGTCGCAGAGAGTCTGACACGACTGAAGCGACTTAGCAGCAGCAGCAGCATGCCAGCACCACATTGTTTTGATAACTATAGCTTTATAGGAAAATTGGAAAATGTGAATCCTCCAACTTTGTTCTTCTTTCTCGATATTGTTTTGGTTATTCAGTGCCTCTTGCAATACCATGTGGATTTAAGGATCAGTAGTATCATTTCTGCAGAAAAGACCATTGTAATCTTGATAGCGATTGCATTGAATCTAGTTTGCTCTGAGTAGTATTTAGCAATATTAAGTTTTCCAATAAATGAACATGGGATGTCATTCCACTTATCTACATCTTCTTTCATTCCTTTAAGCAATATATTGTCATTTTTAAAACTCTTTCACTTTCTTGGTTAAATCTATTCCTGTGTAATTTTTTTGGATGCTACTTTAAGAGAATGATTTTCTTAATTTCTTAATTGTTCCTTGATGTTGTGTAGAAACACAACTGATTTTTGTGGGTTGATCTATCCTGAAAATTTGTTGAACTCATTTATTAGTTCTACTATTTTCTGTATATAAGATCATATTTTAAAATGGATAACCAACAAGGACCAACTGTATAGCATAGGGAACTCTGCTCAATCTTATGTGGCAGCCTGGTTGGGAGGGGAGTTTAGGAGAGAATGGATCCTGAGTCCCTTTGCTGTTCACCTGAAACTCGCAACATTGGTAATTGGCTATACCCCAATACACAAGAAAAAGTTTTAAAAAAGACCCTATCATCTACAAACTTTTCTTCTTTTCTGACTTGGAGGCCTTTTATTTTTATTGTCTGATCTTTCAGGCTAGAACTTCCAACACAGTGTGGATGGCAGTGGTTGAGACAGGCATCCTGTCTTCTTCCTGATGCAAGGAGAAAAACTTTCACTCTTTCACCATTGAGTGTGATGTTAGGTGTGGCTTCTTCATAAATCTCTTTTGTCATGTCCGGAAAGTTCCTGCCTTTTACTGCTTCTCTGACTGTTATCATGAAAGAATGTTGGATTTTGTAAGAAAAATTTTTTCTGCATCAATTGAGATAACCATGCACTTTTTACCCTGGATGCTATTAATGTGGTACAGTGTACTGACTAATTTTCATTGCCAAATTACTTTTGCATTTTTAGAATAATTCCCACTTGGTCATGGTGTATGATCCTTATAATATGCTGTTGGATTTAGTTTTCTGGTATTTTATTGAGGATTTTTGGTATCAGTGTAATACTGGCCTCATAGAATGAATTAGAATGTGTTCCTTCCCCCTCAATTTCTTTAGAAAAGGTTGAGAAGGATTGGAATTAATTCTTCTTTAAACGTTAACTTTTAAAAGTTAGAAAAGAAAGGAACAGATCCCAACTCATCCTACAAAGCTAGTATTACTTTCTGGGGGAAAAAAAAAAAAAGGAAGACATGATAAGAACAGACTAATTCCTTAAAATATAGATGCAAAAATTCTCAAAAACTAGTAAACCAATAGTTAATTTAATATCCAAAATTTAATAATGTCTTTATTATGTAAAGTTAGATTCCCTCTATGCCCATTTTCTGGAGGTTTTTTAAATCATAAATGGATGTTGAATTTTCTCAAAAGCTTTTTCTGCAGCTACTGAAATGATCATATGATTTTTATTCTTAAATTTGTTGATGTGGTGGATCACATTGATTGATTTGTGTATACTGATAAATTTTCGCATCCCTGGGGTAAATCCCACTTGATGGTGGTGTAAAATCCTTTTAATGTGTTGTTTTCTGTTTGCTAGTATTTTGCCGAGGATTTTTGCATATATGTTAATCAGAGATATTGGCCTATAATTTTTTTGTTGTTTTTTGGTGATATCTTTGCCTGATTTTGATTTCAGGGTGATGGAGCCTCATAGAATGAGCTTAGGAGTGTTCCTCCCTCTGCAATTTTTTGAGTTTGAGAAAAATAGATGTTAGCTCATCTCTGTGAGGCTATCAAGCTCTGGAAGATTTTAACCACTGGTTGTGACTAAATAATTCACAAGTTTTAATTTTGTTCCTTGTGATCTGTCTGTTCATATTTTCTATTTCTTCTTGATTCAGTTTTGGAAGGTTGTACTTTGCTAAGAATTTGTCCATTGCTTCCAGGTTTTCCATTTTATTGGTGTGTAATTGCTTGTAGTATTCTTTTATGATCCATTGTATTTCTGCAGTGTTAGTTTAACTTCTTTTTCATTTCTAATTTTATTGATTTGAGTCCTCTCTCTTTTTTATTGATGAGTCTAACTAAAAGTTTATCAATTTTGTTTATCTTCTCAATAAACAAGCTTTTATTTGATTTGATTTTTTCTATCACTTTATTTCCATTTCATTTATTTTTGCTCTGATCTTTATGATTTATTTCCTTCTATTAGCTTTGGGTTTTGTTTGTTCTTCTTTGTTTTGTTGCTTTAGGTGTAAGGGTAGTTTGCATGAGATTTTTCTTTTTCCTTGAAGCAAGACTGTATTGCTATAAACTTTTTACTTAGAAATGTTTTGCTGCATCCCAAAGGTTAGCTGCATTCCATAAATTTAAAGTAGTCACAGCTGATATAAGCTAGTCTAAACTGAACTAAACCGATCTAAGCCAGTTCAAACCAGCCTAAAATCAAAATTGGTCTAAATTAGATCAAACCAGTCTAAACTGGTATAAGTCAGTTCAGACTGGTCTAAAGCAGTCCAAACGGATCTCCCCCTGGGATTCTGGTTGATATGTGTTTGCTTCAGTCAACAATCACGTCAATTTGTCCCTTGATAGAGGGGCTGCCCATGCTGCCCTAGTCAGCTTCCCCTCACAGACAGCTTCCTGTCATTTCATCCTTGACTCTGCATGTCCCCTTGCCTCACTGAGATGTCCAGCATGTCACAGTCACTGTTGTTCCTCGCCCTAAGTGGACTACGTCTTCCTGGCAGTGAGAATCTCTGGAGGGGTGAGTTGTGTGGACAGCTCCAACATTAACACCACAGCAATGAGCAGGACCTGGCCAGCACGGCCATGTAGTCAGGGTGGGCAGAGTGGGCGAAGATATATGAGACCAGGAAAGTTGTGCACAGCACAACCAGAAGATGAGGGGACAGTGAGGTTCCCTAGGGCTCCAACATCCTGAGAGAAGACTGTAGCATTGGCGAAGGCAGACTTTGAAGCAGATGCAGAGAAATGTGAAAAGTGGGTTTTGAATGTGAATCTAGTGAAGGCAATCTAAGAGGAAAACAAGTTCAGGAAAGAAGAGCAACACACAGAAGTTGGAGAGTACAAACAAAACACCTCGGGATGCATGTGGAAAGGGCCACATCAGAGGGAGGCTACAGGTGAAGAGGGAACACCATGACATCAGAGGTCTCTCCAGGCTCCCAGCTGAGGAAGTCACAGCTTCATCCAGTCTGCCACCTGGGGAGGAATGAGGATAAGTTAGTTGCATGTGTACACTAAGTCGCTTCAGTTGTGTTCCACTCTTTGCAACTCTATGGTGTCTGTAGCCTGACAGGCTCCTTTGTCCAGGGGATTCTCCAGGCAAGAATACTGGAGTGGGTTGCCACACCCTCCTCCAGGGGATCTTTCCAAGCCACGGATCAAACCCACGTCTATTACATCTCCTGCATTGGCAGGTGGGTTCTTTCCCACTAGCACCACCTGGGAAGCCCAAGCTGGTTGTATACCAAGGCACTATATAACTTAATAGTACTTAATCCTTGATTGGGGCTTCCCTGGTAGCTCAAATGGTAAAGGACCCACCTGCAATGCAGGAGACCTGGGTTCAATCCCTGGGTCACGAAGTCCCCTGGAGAAGGGAATGGCAACTCACTCCAGTATTCTTGCCTAGAGAATTCCATGGACAGAGAAGCCCAGAGGGCTATAGTCCATGGGGCTGCATAGAGTCAGACATGACTGAGGGACTAACACACACACACACCACACACACACACACACACACACTACTTGATTAATAAAATTATCAAATAAGTCCATTGCTTTAAAACTTCATACAGTACTTACAGTCAGATGTTTCCTTTTTGTACAAAGGCCTGATCATTGATTGCCCTTGTGTTTCACCTGGTAATGCAGTGTAGAACTAAAGATAGACAGGGCTTCGCTGATGGCTCAGTGGTGAAGAATCCCCCTGCCAGTGCAGGAGACACGGCTTTGATCCCTGGTCCGAGAAGACTCCACATGCTGTGGAGCAACTAAGCCAGCACACCACACCTACTGAGCTTGTGCTCGGGAGCCCTGGAGCCCATGCTTGGTGACAAGAGAAACCACTGCAATGAGAAGCCCTAGCACCACAGCTAGATAGTAGCCCCCATTTGCCGCAACTAGAGAAAACCCCATCCAGCAAAGACCCAGCACAGCAAAAAATAATTAACAAAAAAAAGACAGAGATAGTTTTGAATCTCAGCTCTGCCTCATGGTTGATATGACTTATGGCATGTCCCTTACTCCACCTAAGCCTCAATTTCCTTTTTATTTAAATGAGGCATGATAATATTGGAAATTGCTTATGAAATTATACAGTGCTAGGGCATCCACTTGCCTGGCAAATCCCATGGACGGAGGAGCCTGATAGGCTGCAGTACATGGGGTCGCTGGGAGTCGGACACGACTGAGTGACTTCACTTTGACTTTTCACTTTCATGCATTGGAGAAGGAAATGGCAACCCACTCCAGTGTTCTTGCCTAGAGAATCCCAGGGACGGGGGAGCCTGGTGGGCTGCCGTCTCTGGGGTCACACAGAGTCGGACACGACTGAAGCGACTTAGCAGGGCATGATAGGCTTGTAGTGTTATCATACTTAATATTATTTTGCATTTCAGCCTGAATTCAGAGATGCCTCTTCACAAAGGGCATTGTGGGAACTTCACTGGGCACAAAATTGGATTTTCTTTACAACCAGCAGTGTAATCAATCTATTCTTCTCCACTTTGGCCTGCATTCTTACCTCTCTAGCTCCCTGTCTCCTCTGTTTCCTGCCTCTGATGTTGTCAGTGCTGGTCTCTCTCCAGTGCTGAGTTGTGTCCCCTGTTGTGGCTACTGTGAAATGTCAGTCGTCTACTAGTGGGAACACCTGACCAAGATTCACCAAGAAAGATGACTAGCTGCCTCAGAAAAAGGGGAGATTTGGAGCTCATTTCAGTGCAGCTTCCTATCTGCTGGCTGTAGCTTTCTCATCCTTCCCCAAGAGATCAGTGATCACAATCCGTTTCTACCCACAGACTTTGCTAAGTGCTTATTCATGTAAAGTCTGAGTGTCCTTCAACCCTATTGAAGGATTTAACATGTGGCTATTTTTCAGATCTTTTCTCATATGGACTAATGTAAGCTGATGCACCATACCTTGGCATAGCACTGGAATTTCATCAGAGGTAAATAATTAGGAGATCCAGTTACTAAAATGAAAGAAATTATCCTTCAGATTGTAGGCTTTTAAAATTGGTGGATCATTGACAGCAAATATTAAATCAAACTTCTTATTTCTTCTGAAAGATTTCTAAACATTTTTGGTTGACCTGTAAGCTAGGACATTGATGTCATCTCTGTCTTGCACCACAGCCCAGCAGCCCTTGCTCCAGTGCATACACTCTCAGAGATCTGTGGCCTCCAGTCCATTTAACAGAGTGAGTAACATGCTTAGACTAACCCCACACCTGGCACAACAGCCCACTTCGCATAAAATACCATATCTCATTACTGAGACCAGAGTAAAAAGCTTATCCTCTTATAATTGACAAACCCCTGAGAGTCTCAAACTAAGTAACTCTTGGTCATATCTTCTGACTACTTTTGATCTTGAACATCAGGTTTTGCTGGTTCAAAGTGTTTTCTTCTGTGCTGAAGTGACCCTTAATTGTTCCATCATGTGTATTCCAAAGAGTACAGGATTTCTGCTTTAGTCTTGTCATAATGATTAAGAACAAGATAAAGTAAGCAAATGTATTAAAGATGAAAGCTATACAAAGTTTCTTATTAAAATTTAGTAACATAACTAAAACAAAACAAAATAAGAAAAATAAAACATTCCTGGATTTCCCTCATGGTCCAGTGGTTAAGAATCTGCCTTGCAACACAGGGGACACAAGTTTGACCCCCGATCGGAGAACTAAGATCCTACATTCTGCAAGGCAATGAAGCCCGTGCGCCATAGCTAGTGAGTCCTTAAGCCAGAACTAGAGAGTCTCCACGCCAGATGGAAAGATCCTGTATGATACAACTAAGATTGGAGGCAGTCAAATAAAAAGTTAAATAAATAAATATTAAAATATTTCTCTGGCATTAAAATATTCCTCACTGTCCTGTTTATTTTTATAAATTTAACATAAAATGTGATGAGAGCTTCCTTTTCAGCACAAGCCATAATTTTTTAAAATTTATTTATTTACTTTATATTTTGGTTATGGTAGGTCTTTATTGCTCTGTGTGGGCTTTTTCTAGTTGCAGAGAGTGGGGGCTCTTCTCTAGTGTGTGGGCTTTTCATTGCAGTGGCTTCTCTTGTTGAAGAAAGTGGGCTCTAGGCTCAGTAGTTGCAGCTTTCAGGGTTAGTTGCTCCATGGCATATGGGATCTTCTCAGAGCAGGGATTGAACCCATGTCCCCTGCATTGGCGGGCAGATTCTTCACCACTGGATTACCAGGGAAGCCTACATGTCATAATGCATATGTCTGTTGCTATGGTGATGTGCTTTGAGGGCTCATCCTACTACAAGGGGCACAATTGGAGGCTGGTCTTTTAGAAAATAGAAAGAAATACTTGTGATGACGAAAACTCATAAGTTTTCTATGGCAGGATAATCTAACCAAGACAGAAAGAAAAAAAATAAATGACATTCCCAGTTTGTGATAGACTGTTCTCAATGGGCAGTGTACATCCACGTTATATATTAACCAGACCTCTTTAAAGCAGGAGGAGGAAATCAACCTTTGAGAAAAATTGGTCTCCTTCAGATGATAGTATTGTGATTCTAAGATTAATACTCCTTTTTCAGCTTTAAATGGATCTTTCACCTTTTTCAAGGGGCCACATTGACCAAAAGCTTTTTCTGTGCATGCATAAATGACAAAACAAAACTTTGATGAACTGTGCACAGCTCCTTGGCTCAAAATGTATCTATAACTCTTGATCAATGGAGCAGTTCTCAGAGCTTCTGATATGTTTCCTAGGTTATGATCTCTGGTTTGGCTTGAATAAAATTCTCTTTTCTTTCTCTTTAGCTTGATTGTTACTTCTCTCTGACACTTGTTATCCTACGTGTGAATTCCATCTGTTCTTGCAAAATCTAATCTCCCTTTGCACCTGGTTTCATGTCATTTGTATGGGTTTAGTGTAATACCAGCCTTCTACCAGGAGGCAGGTTCATTTTTTGTGTACTGTCAAATGAGGTTGTTCTAAGTGTGTGCTTGCGCTGTCACTCAGTCATGTCTGACTATGACCCCGAGAACAGTAACCCACCAGGCTCCTCTGTCCATGGGATTCTCCAGGCAAGAACACTAGAGTGCGTTGCCATTTCCTTCTCCATCTAAGTGTGTAAGACTGATCAATCCCATTGTTAATTCCTCAATTAAATGGATGCCAACTTATAGGTCCTCTTGAGTCACAACCAGCTACACTGGATCCATTGCTGATGGAGAGTATTTTTCTATGACATGGAAATAATGCAGTTGGAGTGATGACCTTTACAAAGTCAATTCCAAGAAAAACAGAAGGTGGAATGTGTGCAGTCCCATAGCACTTAGGACATGGGACATTAGAAACTGAGCAAGCATTACATGAGCCAAAAGTCCCCCTAGCTGACAGAATGTGGACAAGCTTTATTTATTATTCATTTTGAATTACCGTGTTTATCAGAATTGTTGGCTTAATGCATGATTTGCAATTAAGCAGAAGGTCCCCACTCCAGAAGGAGGACCAAGCAGCATTCTAGAAGTAGCTTAGCCAGAAATAAAATGGTATCTTGCTCACTCTCTGACTTACTGTTAGTTCTCAGTTAGGTTGGCCCCTAAATAAAAGAAGGATAGTGGTTATCCCACACACTGGGACCCTTCTTATGAGCTTGGTCCTATTCTTCCTAAGGAAAAAGCTGTATTTGGAGATTACCTTTGTGTGCGTGCATGCTCAGTCAGTCAACTCTTTGTGACCCCATGGCTGAAGCCCTCCAGGCTTCTCCTGTCCATGGGATTCTCCAGGCAAGAATACTAGAAGGCTGCCATTTCCTTCTCCAGGGAGTCCTCCTGACTCAGCTTATCGAAACGCTGTGTCTCTTGCAGCTGCTGCATTGGCAGGCAGATTCTTTACCACTGAGCCACCTGGGAAGCCTTACCTTTGTGTGGACCCCTTTATTTTTCATACATAGGGTAGTAGGCAGATATAGTGAAATGTCATACAAAACTCTTGTTTTTCTTCTTGTTGTTCTCTTCATATGGCCCTTCCTCGGGTTAGTAACAGGCATTTGTGTTGGCTCGAAGAGACAGGTTGTTAGTGTTTCAGGCTGTTTTCTCTTTTCTCTGACTCTGCGGACACAAGTATTTTCTGCCTCTCTTTTCCTGAGATTTGTCTGTTATAGCGAATCTTCCTGAATATATGTATGTAGCAAAATTCCTAAATGTTTGTGTTTGTAGTTCTGTGCCAGTTCATTTATTAACTTAAAAGCTAATCCATTCCAACTGACATCATCTAATCTGGCTTGATTTAAATTTCAAATCCTGGTACTCAAAAGAGACAAATGAGCCTCCAGCTCAGATATGTCCCAACGCAGGTTCCCTGGAGACAGTATCTGCTGGTTCACTGTGATAACCACCATCCCTTCTTTAATTTAGGGGCCAACTTGACTGAGAACTAGGAGTAAAAGAGAGTGAGCAAGATACCCATTTTATTTCTGGCAAAGGTAATTTCTAGGATGCCGCTTGGTCCTCCTTCTGGAGTGGAGACCTTCTGCTATTTCCCTGCTGAAGTGGACGGACTCACCCACTCACCTACAGAGCTAACTGGAGGATCGTAGGTTGTAAAGGCTCCAGATAAGCAGACAGCGTGAGGTGACAAAGAGTGAATAGAAGGCTGGCCAGGTTGAGGGGGAGAGCCAAGAGCATGGGTCCCTTAAGAGTTGTAGCTGACACCAACACCCACCCCCGCCCTGAGGCCAGTGGATGCAAAGTGTCCCTCCCCTCAGCACTGGTTGTTTAGTAGCATGTTGCTTAGCATGGACACATGTTTGTGTTTTGTTGCAGTTTTTTTCCTTGTAGTTGATTTCTAGCTTCTCTGTCTCTCTCTTTATATATATATAGTGGTGGGTGGTTTAGTTGCTAAATCATGTCTAACTCTTGCGACCCCATGGATTGTAGACTGCTAGGCTCTTCTGTCCATGGGATTTTCCAGGCAAGAAATTGGAGTGGGTTGCCATTTCCTTCTCCAGGGGATCCTCCCAACCCAGGGATCGAACCCGTGTCTCCTGCACTGTAGGCAGATTCTTTACTGCTGAGCCACCAGAGATTCCCATATATAATCATTTTGTTGTACACCAGAAACTAACACAACATTGTAAATCAACTATACTTCAATTTTTTAAAACGGTTTAAAAAAATTAATAAGTTAAAGAAATTAGTCTTAGGAAGATTGAGTCCCATAAAGGTTTTTTTGTTTTTTTTTTTTTAACTTAAAAAGTCATTTTACAAGTGAAAAAAATCAAGTTATTCAATTGAATTCTAAAACCTTTGGTAAAAGGAAATGCTACTCTCTGATAAGAATAAAGTAAAGTAAGAATAGAATTTTTTAAATGTATACAACAATCAAGTTATAAGTAAAAGTTCAAATAAATTTCCTTTCCTAAATAGCTTTATTGAGATAAAAGTCACAGGTTATACAATTCACCCATTTAGAGTATATAATTCATTGTTTTTAGTATGTTACAGAGATCTGTTTTAGACTGTCTTCCTCACCCCTGTAAGAAACCATATCCCGTGGTCAGCAGCCCCTCCTCACCCTCTGCAACCTCCCTGAGGGATAGCGTCTACTCCTGGGTTTCAGCCCTGGGAGGATCACTCCATCTCCTATGCTGGCCAGGATCTCCCGGGGATGGTGCTGGCTCCTAGCCTGGGTCCACCTGGGACTCAGTGTTGTGAGGAAGCCCTGTGGGGGAGGTGCCCCAGCCGGTCCAGTTCCAGCTATCTTGGTGGAAGAGACTTCATTTCAGGTCACTTCACCAGCCTGGCACAATCTGACTGCCCTTTGCTGTGTGAGTTCCAGGGAGAACTTCCCTGTCGAGCCCCGTCAATCCACAGCACCAGAGGCAGTCATAGATTGCCCTTTGGGCCACTGAGCTTTGGGGGGCTTGCTGGCAGTGGTGAGCCCTTGAAATGCTGTGTAGAACATAGTCCCTCACAGCCGCTCCCTAGAACCTGGAATTGTCCTGGGTCCCTGACACCCTCACCTCCCACACACGGTCAGCACCCAGCCCCAGTTCTTTTTTGGCTGTGCCGGGTCTCCACTGGAGCTCAGGCTTCTTGCTGCGGAGCACGCGCTCAGTAGTCGCCCCGCAGCATGTGGGATCTTATTTCCTCCACCAGGGATCGAACCCACATCCCCTGCATTGGAAGGCCGGTTGTTAACCACTGGACCGCCAGAGAAGTCCTCCAGTCCTGGTTCTTACAGGTGCCTGCTCCACAGAGCCCCCTGACCCCGAGGTTCGGCAGTGCCGTCTCGTCTGTCCCACGTGGGGCCCGAGCTTTCTGAGACCCTCTCTGTCCTGTGAAGGTTCTCGCGCCAGCTCTCCAGGCCCCACCCTCTCACCCACCCCCCAAACCCAGGCAAAGCCTCTTCGCAGCAGCCCAGCCCCCGGCGGGACCTCTGTCCTGCCTCCCGCCACCTAGGGAACCCCACCTGGAGACCCCCGGTACTCCTCCCGGTGTCCCCACCGCTCCCCTAAGGCTCTGTGCACAGGTCTCTCCCCCGCAGTAAGCCCAGAACTCCTTTCCGGGTGACAAGGCAGATGCTGATGCACCTTCTTCCCAGAGCTGGGCGTGGAGCCAAAGGTAAATGTCAGTCAGTGTGAAGTGAATGAACACTGCGTTCACACCACCCACGTGAAACAAACGTGGCGGGGAATCGGCAGCCCCCCAGGCAGGCAGCGGGGGACCTGGGAGTGAAGGAGGTGGGCTCCGGGGGCCCTGAGGGCTGCTGGGGGGGAGGGCGGGGCGGCTGACCTGAAGCGGGGTGTCCCAGGTGAGGGGCGTCCCGGGTGAGGGGCTAGGCGCTGGTCCTGCGTGGAGGCGGGCAGACCCGGGGAGGCTGTGGTCACTGGCCGGCGGCCGTGCTTGCAGAGGCTGCGGCTGGTTTCTGGCGTTCTTGTGTGGGCCAGCGTCCTGCTGTCCTGGGTGCCCTGGCCACGGGCCACTGTGCATCTGGTCTCTCCTGAACAAGGAAGAGACTTCTCCTGGAGGGCAGAGATGGGGACACGGTGGGAGCAGAGGAGGGGCTGGGGGCAGCTCCAGTGATTCTGAGCAGCTCTCTCGGGCGAGTCTCTGCTTCTGGGCTGGGAGTCTTTTCTGTGGCCACAGCCTGGTCAGTGTCCCTTCCGCACAAAGGAGCAAGTGGGCCCCAAGATTTAAAGGTAGGATGGCTGTGAACTTAAGCTGTTATCAGCTACCAGAGGGCGTTTTTTTTCCGCAGGGAATGTCCAGTCCCACGCGGTGACTGGCAAGTCTTGCTTTTCCGTGTGTAAATGTGCTGGGGGACCTGCCCGCGACCCCTCATCTGGGCTGCACCTTCGGATCACCTTTCTCATGGGCACCAGAGGCTAAGCCCCCACCCCATGCAAGGACTGAAACAAGCAGGGTGGGGATGGCTGCAGCACAAGGGGTTTATGCTGTAAATACAGTAGTTGTAGTTTGATCATATAATTTAAATTATTCAGATTTGTAAGGTTTTTGGCAAGGTTTGGCATCAGGCTTTTATTGGGTACATTGAGATATCATGGAATCATACCTGATGTTGGTGTTTGGAAGGCAAACTTGTGCAAAGATGCCTGATTTGAGAGACGTACAAACGAATATCCAAAAAAAGAGATTCTGTGCATAGAAGAATATTTCAAAACAACTAGAGGCAGCAAAATGAGATAACTGTGCCTCCAGGGCCCTGAGTTTTGGCTCTGTGCACAGGTCTCTCCCCCGCAGTAAGCCCAGAACTCCTTTCCGGGTGACAAGGCAGATGCTGATGCACCTTCTTCCCAGAGCTGGGCGTGGAGCCAAAGGTAAATGTCAGTCAGTGTGAAGTGAATGAACACTGCGTTCACACCACCCACGTGAGAACAAACGTGGCGGGGAATCGGCAGCCCCCCAGGCAGGCAGCGGGGGACCTGGGAGTGAAGGAGGTGGGCTCCGGGGGCCCTGAGGGCTGCTGGGGGGGAGGGCGGGGCGGCTGACCTGAAGCGGGGTGTCCCAGGTGAGGGGCGTCCCGGGTGAGGGGCTAGGCGCTGGTCCTGCGTGGAGGCGGGCAGACCCGGGGAGGCTGTGGTCACTGGCCGGCGGCCGTGCTTGCAGAGGCTGCGGCTGGTTTCTGGCGTTCTTGTGTGGGCCAGCGTCCTGCTGTCCTGGGTGCCCTGGCCACGGGCCACTGTGCATCTGGTCTCTCCTGAACAAGGAAGAGACTTCTCCTGGAGGGCAGAGATGGGGACACGGTGGGAGCAGAGGAGGGGCTGGGGGCAGCTCCAGTGATTCTGAGCAGCTCTCTCGGGCGAGTCTCTGCTTCTGGGCTGGGAGTCTTTTCTGTGGCCACAGCCTGGTCAGTGTCCCTTCCGCACAAAGGAGCAAGTGGGCCCCAAGATTTAAAGGTAGGATGGCTGTGAACTTAAGCTGTTATCAGCTACCAGAGGGCGTTTTTTTTCCGCAGGGAATGTCCAGTCCCACGCGGTGACTGGCAAGTCTTGCTTTTCCGTGTGTAAATGTGCTGGGGGACCTGCCCGCGACCCCTCATCTGGGCTGCACCTTCGGATCACCTTTCTCATGGGCACCAGAGGCTAAGCCCCCACCCCATGCAAGGACTGAAACAAGCAGGGTGGGGATGGCTGCAGCACAAGGGGTTTATGCTGTAAATACAGTAGTTGTAGTTTGATCATATAATTTAAATTATTCAGATTTGTAAGGTTTTTGGCAAGGTTTGGCATCAGGCTTTATTGGGTACATTGAGATATCATGGAATCATACCTGATGTTGGTGTTTGGAAGGCAAACTTGTGCAAAGATGCCTGATTTGAGAGACGTACAAACGAATATCCAAAAAAAGAGATTCTGTGCATAGAAGAATATTTCAAAACAACTAGAGGCAGCAAATATGAGATAACTGTGCCTCCAGGGCCCTGAGTTTAATCCTGGTAAAATATATACAATATAGAATTTACCATCTTAACAATTTTTAGGTGCACAGTTTAGAGCCATTAAGAGCATTTTCATTGTTGTGCAACCTTTCCCCCATCTCTCTCCAGGACTCTTTCATCTTCCCAAAGAGAAACACTGTCCCATGAAAGTGGATCATACAGAATTTGTCACTTGGTGTCTGTCTTATTTCACTGAGTGTGATGTCCTCCAGGTTTTTCTATATTACAGCCGGCATCTGAGTCTCTGTCCTTTTTAAGGAGAGTAATATTCTATTATGTGGACGGACCTCATTTTGTTTGTCTATCATCCACTGATGGGCCCTTGGGAGCTGCCCCTTCTTGGTTGTTGTGAGTGATGGGCTGTGAGCACAGGTAGACTGTGACCTTCCATGAACTGGGCTTTCTTGAGCCCCAGAGGGGGAGGGTCCAGTGCTTCCATGTTGTGGGGGTTGTTTGACAAGGCATAACGTACCCAATTTTATAAACTGGGCCTGTGCACTTTTCAAGGGCCTAAGAAAAAATATGAGACCAGAAAAAAATTTTCCCCTGGTTTAAAATACAAAAAGAACTCTGTAGGTTTTCTCCCATGGTCCAGTGGTTAAGACTTTGAATTCCAATGTAAGGGGCATGGGCTTGATCCCTGATTGGGGAACTAAGATCCCACATGCCATGCCAAGCAGTATGACCAAAAATTTTTAAAAATAAAATAAAGTATGTTTCAGTTCAGTTCAGTTGCTCAGTCGTGTCCAACTCTTTGCAACCCCATGGACTGCAGCACGCCAGGCCTCCCTGTCCATCACCAACTCCCAGAGCTTACTAAACTCATGTCCATTGAGTCGGTGATGCCATCCAACCATCTCATCCTCTGTTGTCCCCTTCTCCTCTCGCCTTCAATCTTTCTCAGCATGAGGGTCTTTTCCAATGAGTCAGTTCTTTGCATCAGGTGGCCAAAGTATGAATATTCAGGACTGATTTCCTTTAGGACTGACTGGTTGAATCTCCTTGCAGTCAAAGGGATTCCCAAGAGTCTCCTCCAACACCACAGTTCAAAAGCATCAATTCTTCGGCATTCAGCTTTCTTTATAGTCCAACTCTCACATCTATACATGACTACTGGAAAAACCATAGCCTTGACTAGATGGACTTTTGTTGGCAAAGTAATGTCGCTGCTTTTTAATATGCTGTCTTGGAATAACTTTTATTCCAAGGAGTAAGCGTTTTTTAATTTCATGGCTGCAGTCACCATCTGCAGTGAGTTTGGAGCCCCCCCAAATAAAGTCTGTCACTGTTCCCATTGTTTTGCCATCTATTTGCCATGAAATAATGGGATCAGATGCCATGATCTTAGTTTTCTGAATGTTGAGTTTTAAGCCAACTTTTCACTCTCCTCTTTCACTTTCATCAAGAGGCTCTTTAGTTCTTCTTCGCTTTCTGCCATAAGGGTGGTGTCATCTGCATATCTGAGGTTATTGCTATTTCTCTCAGCAATCTGATTCCAGCTTGTGCTTCATCCAGCCCAGCATTTCTGCATATAAGTTAAATAAGCAGGAGACAATATACAGCCTTGAAGTACTCATTTCCCGATTTGGAACCAGTCTGTTGTTCCATGTCCAGTTCTATTTTGGAACTTCTCAGGTGTTCCAGTGGCTAAGACTCCTTGCTCCCATTGCTGGGGGTCTGGGTTCGATCCCTGGTCAGGGAACCAGATCCTACATGCAGCAACTGAGAAACTGTGCAGCAAAATAAATCAATAAAATAATAATAAAATAATTTGTTTAGAAAAATCTTCATAATATAAAAAAGAACATTGCAGGTTTGAAATGTTAAAATGTTCAAGCTGGATTGAAAGTCAGCTCTTATTCAGTTATGAAATAATGATTGTATTTGATACATTTGAAATGATATGGGAACAGGGTGTACAAAGTTCAAACAGTGACTGTGGGGCTGCCATTTATCTTGGAAAATGTTTATACGACTCAACTGTCAGGTGTCATTTTCCTCAAATCATGTGTTGTGTGGCATCCGAGACCTTTGACCTGCTGTGAAGGAAGCCAAGTTCCTGCACCCTTCTGTTGATGGCCCTCACAGACCAGCTGGAAGGCAAAATGGTGGTGGTCAGCTGCAGGGAGGAGGCTGCAGCCGGGGACGAGGGGCAGCTGATCCAGAGCCTTTCCAGATTGCGGGCTGGTCCATCTCTGCACCAGACCCGAAGACAGGCTGTGGGCAGACACTGATGGCTGGAAAGCTTGGCTCCAGCGCACCCAAAGGGAGGATGTCAGTGGGGAAGATGGGCCGACTGACTAGATGTGGGGTGTTGTTATGGCCTGAACTGTGTCTTCCCAAATCCTACCCCAGGACCTCAGGATGTGACTGTCTGTGGAGACGGGGCCTTTAAAGAGGTGACTGAGGTAGAATGAGGTCTATAGGGTGGGCCTTCATCGCATAGGACTGGTGTCCTTACAAGAGGAGATCAGGACACAGGCACACAGTGATGGCCATGTGGACACATGGGGAGAAGATGCCAAGGAGAGAGACCTCAGAGGGAACCAGCCTGCCCACACCTTGATTTGGGCCTGTCAGCCTCCAGGATGCAAGACCATCCTTGTCTGTGGTGTTTGTTAGCCTAGCAGACTGATATGGGCTCCCATGTGATGAGTTAAGGGGCACATTTGGCTGGTCCTGAGTTGGAGGAGGGGCACAACCAGGGTGGACATCTGGGGTCACTGAGAGGTTTGACCGGCTCCCCCGGGTGGCTGCTCTAGGCTGTGGGTCTGTCTGTACGTTTGGTCTCCCAGGACCAGGAACTGTGTCTTTGGTTCCACCATAGAAACACTTGTTTTCTTCCCAAGGGCCACTTTGGAGAGAGGGTCAGGAGTCCAAGTGGGAAGACTGAGAGGTTCAGGGGCTACCAGTGAGGCCCCAGAACCCAGAACAGCATGCTCACACCTGCAGAGCCACAATGAGGTGGGAGGAGACCCTCAGACACACCTGGGCATCTGTCAACATGCAGGATGCTCATGTATAAAGGTGTGGCCCAGCTTTGCAGGTGCTTTTTTTTTTTTTTCCTTTGAGGGGAAAAGCTTAGAACGCTGTTGTCACATGTTGAGATAGACTTTGAAGTGCTTTTTTTTTTCAGATCATTTATTTGCTGGGTCTTTGTTGTGCTGCACAGGATCTCTAGTTGTGGTGCACAGGCTCAGTAGTTGCTGGGCATGGGCTTAGTTGCCCCTCGGCATGTGGGATCTTAGTTCCTCCACCAGGGATCAAACACACATCCCTTGCATTGCAAGGTGAATTCTTAACTCCTGAACCACTAGGGAAGTCCTTGACTTGCTTTTTTTAAAGGCAGAATTTAAAAGAGAAATGGTATTGTTGTCACTGAGACCAGCATCCTCTGGTCTCTTTTTTCTTCATCTTTATCACTTTTCAGTGACAAATAGCTCCAAATAGGGCTCTGAGTTCATGCTATTGTGTCTCTTTTGAAGCAATTAGCAAAACTTCTGAATGACATGCATATGCTTTTTGTGGCTCATGAGCTGTGGTTTACTGCCGATACATTTAAATCTAAAATTGCAGAAAACCAAAACTCAGAGCAGTGACCTATCCTGTGGCTTGTTTTTTATATAACTTTTATTTGTTTATTTATTTTTGGCTGGGCTGGGCCTTTGTTACTGTGTCGCCTTTTCTCTCATTGCAGTGAGAGGGGGCTACTTTTTAGTTGCTGCAAGTGGGGACTACTCTTTGTTGAAGCGTGTGAGCTTCTTATTGAAGTGACTTCTCTTAGATTGTGGAGCACGGTCTCTAGGCCCATGGGCTTCAGTAGTTGCTGCATGTAGGCTCAATAGTTTTGGTGCACGTAATCTCAATTGTTGGTCTGAGGAATGAGGATCTTCCCGGGCCAGGGATCGAATTTGAGTCTCCTGCCTTGGCAGGCAGATTCTTTACCACTGAGCTACCAGGGAAGCCCTGATTTGTTATTTCCACTGACAAAAACATATAAATGAGGCTAAACGCCTTTTGCCTTTCTGAGATATTTTCTGTTGCTCAGTTCTGTCCTTACGAGAGGCATAGGGTTATTTCTTGGTATTTGTATGGGGCCAAAGGAATCTGTGCTGACAGTAATACTCAGGAGAAAATACCAGCCTTGCTCATTTGGATGAGGTGCTCCTGTGTGAGGTGAGAGGAGCAGGAAACAAACCAGACCCCTGCCTGCCCACCCTCACATCTCCAGTGCTGTCCCACTCCCCACCAACACCACAGCCCAAAACTCTCCTGCTCGGCTTGTCTGGGTGGGAGGGAACCACTCCCTCTCACGCACCACCACCCCCAGGCTTTGCTCCTCCCCAGCTCTGTTCTCCCAAAGGCTCTGAATTCCTAGCAAGGGGCCCAGACAAGGCAGCCAGATGGGGGAGGCCGAGGATGGGGAGGACTCAACCTGGAGAGCTGGGCGTGATCCTGGGCTTAGGACCTCAACATTTCAGGGAGTTTAAAAAGCAGATTTCCACTGTGCTTTAAAAGGCAGATAACATCGTGACTTCACAGAATCATCTGAAAATGCTCAGTTGAAAGGGAGCCCACACCTCACTTCACAGAAAGGGAAACCAGACCCTCAAAAGACCCAGTGGTCTCCCCATGGCCCCACAACAAATAGAGTGACCTGGGAGAGTCTGGGAGGGGGGCCTGTGGTCCCTGAGGACACTGTTCCTGTCACATCACAGGGTCCTGAGCTGGAGACCACAGGGGCCATTGACAAGGTGGGGCTGAAAGACAAGCCAAGAGAGATTCTGGGACATGGGATGGAGGGAGGGAGGGGAGCAGGGGACTCGGCAGCCTAGGGAACCCCACCCCACTCACCCTCGACCTTCCCAGGGCTTCTGGGCTTCTACACTGTGCTCGGCAGAACTCGGAAGGACGGTGTTCGGATCACTTCGGCTCCCTGCAGGGCTCTGTGCAAGTGGCTCTGCTGATGGGCCCCGGCTGTGGTGGATAACAGAATATTCTAGACCAGTGGTCCCCAACCTTTTTGGCGCCAGAGACCAGTTGCATGGAAGACAATTTTTCCAGGGCTGGGGGGTGGGGATGCTTTCAGGATGATTCTCATAAGGAGCACACAACCTTGATCCCCTGCATGCACAGATCACAGTAGGGTTCATGCTCCTATGTGAATCTAATCCTGCCACTGAGCTGACAGGAGACGGAGCTCAGGCTACAGTAATGTGAGCATGTGAGCGATGGGGAGCGGCTGTAGACACAGATGAAGCTTCCAGTCTCTTGCTGTGCAGCCTGGTTCTTAACAGCCTCAGGGATTGAGGACTCCCGTTCTAGTTGGAGGTGGTGGTTACACAACATTAAAAATGCATGAAATGCCACTGAATTGCCCACTTCCGAATGGTTCATTTTATGCTGTTTGAATATCATCTCCATTGTAAAAAAACAATTATGAATAAATTGGAAACCAAATTGCTGGCTCTATGAACAGCCAGGGAACCAACCACATAGCCCCAGTGGGTTGGAGCAGCTCAGGCTGGGGGTCTGGAGGGCCTCTGCAGAGGGCCTTGGAGGCATAGGAGGAGGCAGGCTGCTGAGGGTAGGCCCCCCTACCCTCAGCACACGTTAACCTCAGAGACATTCTCCTCTGAAGCTAAAAAGGGCTTGATCGTTCTCCAGAGAAAAGTGCTGTTGAAAATCTATTTTCCATCAGTAATAAAGAGATATTTGCTACAAGCCCTAAAGAGACACGGAGGGCCCTCAGGTGTGTATTAGGAAGGGGGAAAGTCACCTGAAAGGCCACACAGTGCACAATCCAACCCCGAGATGCTCTGGAAAAGCCACAGCCATGGGAACAGTAAAGGGCTGGGGTGGGCGGTGCCAGGGGTGGGGGTGAACAGGCAGAGCGTGGAGGGTTTCCCAGGCAGTGAGATGACCCTGATGATCCTCAGTCACAGATACATCATACATTTGTGCAAACTCGTAGCAGGTACAACACCAAGACTGAAGCCCCGTGACACAGTGGGCTTCAGTTTCCAAGAATGTGTCGGTTTCAGCTGATGGGTCGCAGCAGACGCATCCAACTAAGATGTTAACAATGGAGGTGGGGTGGGGGGCAAGGACGGGAATTCTCTGCACATCCTACACAATTTTGTAAACAAAGCCCCTCTAAGAAAATCACATCATTATTTTTCTTAACATCATGCCATTTTGCCCCTACTCCTGTTTGTTTATATGTTTGGCTGCATCAGTTCTCACTGTGGCACGTGGAATCTTTTTTCTTTGTGGCACGAGGGCTTCTTTCCAGTTGTGTCTTGTGGACTCCAGAGCTTGTGAGCTTATTTGCTCTACTGCCTGTGAAATCTTGGCTTCTCAGTGGTAAAGAGCCTCCCTGCCAATGCAGGAGACATGGGTTCGATCCCTGGGTCGGGAAGATCCCCTGGAGGAGGGCATGGCAATCCACTCCAGTGGTTCTGGCCTGGAGAATCCCATGGACAGAGGAGCCTGGTGGGCTGCAGTCCATGGGGTCGCAGAGTCAGACACGACTGAAGTGAATGAGCACGCAGCACACACATGTGGGATCATGATTCCCTGGCCAGGGATCGAACCCACACCCCCTGCATTGCAAGGTGGATTCTTAACCGCTGGACAGCCAGAGAACCCTGTCTATTCATTTTTAAAAATCCATGTTGATGGAGAAGGATTAGGAAGGCAGGAGGGAGGGGAGGAGGAGCCTCATGGGCAAGCATCCATGCCCTCTGGCGCCAACAGGCCGAGTGATGGCCAGCGCTGGGCGTCTGCTGCTGCTACTGCTCTGCTTGCTACCCGTGGCCCCGGTGCTGACAATAAAGAAGTACCAGCAGCTGTCCCATAAGGTAAGCGCTACGTCCCTGTCTCTGTAGGGCTCAGGGCTAACTTACCAGACCCACCCTGGGGCACCCAGGCTCCCAGGCCCCTTTCCTCCAAGTGCTCTGTGCTTTTTCTCCTATCCCACCCCCACTTTGAACTGAACCCCCACTTCATGAATGTATCTGCTTCCTAAGGCTCTCAGGTCCCCAGGATGACTGACTCCTGGTGTACCCCCAGACCCCCGATGCCAAGTCCTAAGTCCAGGGACCCCGCACAAGATTGGGGTGTGAGTGCAGAAGAGGCAGTATGGGAGGAGCCGGGGCAGTAGGTGGTCTGGTGGGGTGATGTGAACAGCTCATGTGTGTCGTGGAGCAACAGCAAAAACAACACAATCTGTCAGTCCTGGGGGCCGTGTGTCACCCCCCGATCCTCATGTCATGCCTGGTCCAAGGTGCCCCCTGTGCAGGATGCAGGAGGGAGGGCACTGTGCTGTGTGGCCGGTGCTTTCCAGATGCACCTCCTTCCTCTGTCCCCTGCTCACCTGCTCGGCTTCTGTCCTCCAGTTCCTGAGCCCAGGTGATGGCTTGTATCTCATCCAAGAAGAGGTAAAGTTACTCACAGCCAATAGTAAACCCACAACAATGATTCTTTGCAGCCTCCAGTAATTTTGCGTTTGTAAAGGAGTTTTGAGATGTTGAGAACCAAGTCGAGGGCCCCTCCTCACAGGAGGTGGGCAGGCTGCAGGCCTGGGCTTCAGCTCCAACTCCTAGTTGGCTGTGTGACCCTGGGCAAGTCGCTTACCCTCTCTGAACCATGACATCTCACCTATAAAATGTGAGAGCACGTGGAATGGGCCAGGGGAGCTGCTTCCGCTCACCAGCATCCTTCGGCCTCTGGGCCTTGCTCCCTTAGCCTTCCGGAACAGTGTCGGGCAGGCGAGCTAAGTTTACTGAGATGGACAAAAGCCTTGCAGGGACGCTGGGTCTGTGAGGGCGCACGTAAAGGAGCCCCAACTTTGCAGCACATCGGAGAGCCCTGTGAGACGGACAATGAATGCCAGAGCAACTGCTGTGTCACCAACAGCCTGAACCCTCAGAAGTTCTGCACCACCCAGACAGTATTCCAACAGTGCCTGCCTGGAAGAAGGTGTGTTCTGCCCGGGCGGGTGAGAGGTGGGGAGCAAGGGGCTGGGGAGGGCAGCCCCTGAAAGGAGGGCCAGGGGCCTGGCAGAAAGGACCGCTCTCCTTCTCCTGCAGCCAAATGGGTACATCTGCAAGGACCACTTGGAGTGCCAGAGCAAATGCTGTGTCATCAACAATTATGGGGTGCAGACGTACTGCAAAGCCAAGACCATCTTCCTGCAGTGCTTGCCCTGGCGCAAGGTGAGGCCAGGGGCCACGGGGCTGGAGGGAGGTGCCCGCCAGCTCTGACCTCTGACCTCTGTCCCCAGCCCAACTGGGACTACTGCGACTACCACAGTGAGTGCCGCAGCAAGTGCTGCATCCGGCTGAACGAGCTCAGCCCCAACCGCTGCATCCCCCAGAGCGGCCTTCTGCTCCAATGCCTGCCCTGGGTGAGTCCTGGAACCCAGTCCGGCCCCACCTGGGGGCCTCAACCCCGCGACTGGCCTGAGGGCAGGCGGACAGTGATCTGGAGGGCGGTGTGTCCACGTGCATGGGTGGGTGTCCCCTCCAGGAGAGGCCGCCAGTCATCGCTGCCTGTTGGCCTCCTGTTGCTGCACCTGCAGCAGGAGCGCGGCTGAGGCATCAGAAAAGGACACAGGTGGTGGGCAGTGGGTTCTCAGGTCCAGCAGGGTGGTAGAAGGGCATAGTCTGGGTACCTGGTGAAGGGCCAGCATGGTGGTAGGTGGTGGGCCCACAAGATCTGGCAGCACCGGGACCTAACTCCTGGGGGGCTGGACCCCCAGCTGGACGAAGGGGAGGGCCTCCTCTCAGGAGTTTCCTCCTCTTCCCTCCCTCCCATCTCCACTGGAGACTTTCACTGGCTGAACTGGAAATCCAGAAGGAAAGGGTTCAGTGAGGCAGCCTGCAGAGGTCAGCCCCCAGAACACAGAACCTGAAGACACCATGGAGAACAGTTGGGGGCAGAGAGGGATGGGGCCACGGTGATGAGGTTGGAGAGGATGCTCTGGTGTCTAGCTTGGATGCCAGGATCCAGGACTTCAGTCTGATTATAAAGGTGTGTCTGAGCCCAGAGGTTGAGAACCAGACCTTTCTGAGCATCCTCACCTGCTGGCCATGGTCCATCAGCACTCAGAACAATAGGTGCCACAATAGTGAGTCCACGAGTGTCCCCAGGGTGTCCAAGTGAACCAGGCAACATATCAGTGGCTTCACCCAGAGGTGCAGACTGTCAGTGCCGAAGAGAGTGTCTGGCCATTATCCAACTGGCCCCGAAGGCCAACTCCTCCCTGCCTCATGGGCTGTGTCTCCCTGTGTGTTTCCTAATTGTGCTGTGCCTTCTAGTGACGTGGGCCCAGTCTGTGCCCTGGAGACCACCCTACGCCATGAGCCCTGTGTGTGTTCATGGGACCATGAAGACCTGCAGGTATTACACGTCTAACCATGAACTCCCGAGACCATCCATGTCCTTGCAAGCCAGGGGCAGCTCCTGGAACCTCAATGTGATGTTTTAGCATGAATAAACCTCCTGACTGAGTGAGCATGTTTCTGTGGGTGTGGAGACCCGGGTCTCAGCTCGGCGCTGCCTTGAGGAGCCCCCTCAACCAGAGACCAAGTCTCCCCAGAGGAAAGGGCAGGTGTAGATGTGCCCCTCCCCTGCAGGCACATGACTGTGACTTGTCATCACAGGTAAAAGGTTGGAAAGCTCCCCTGAGCTTGTGGATGGTGCAGTGAAGGCACTGGAGCCCGCTGAAGACCCCCTGGGGGGAGGGGCCACCCGCTGGTCCCTCCTCCTGCTCCTTTGGCCCTCAGGGTCCCCACTTCCCCCAGGACCTGAAGTCCTGGCTGATCTAGAAACTGTTCCCTCTGGTGGCTTCTAGAGGCGAACACAACTGCTGCTTCTGCTTCCAGAGTACCAGAAATTTTACCGTCGCCTTCCTCTGTGCCCTCACCCATCTTGCAGATACCAGGCTGCTTTGGGGGGCTCTTTTAAAAAAAATTCCCCTCCCTCTCCCTCCTTTTTTTCTCCTCCTCTCCTCTCCTTCCTCCCACGTACCCCTGTACTCCGAGTCTGTAGGAAGCCAGAGAGGCCTTCAGGCTCCACCTCCAGCTTCGGTCTCGCCCCTCCCCTCTCCTCTGCACACCCCTCCTTCCCCCTCCCTCGTCCCTTCCCCTCCCGGCTTCCTCCTCTCCCCTCCCTCTTGCCCTCCTCGCCTCAACCCTCGCTCCCCGCCTCCCATGCCACCACCAGTCCACTTTCTGTCTCTGCAGATTTGCCTGCTCTGCACACTCCGAGTAGACAGGCTTGCCCAATCCGTGGCCACAGTGGCTTCCTTCACTGAGCTTGATTCTCTCAAGGTTCATCCACGTTGTGGCCGGACTTTGTTCCTTTTCATTCCACTTGAGTTTGTGCATGTTGTTTGTCCATCATCAGTGGGTGGACATTCGGGTTGTTTCCAGTTTAACTATGAGTAAAGCTACTGTGCACATTCCTTGCATGTTCTCTGGACACGGGTTTTTAATCCACTGGGCGTGAATCAGGAGTGGCATGCTGGCTCTGAGGATTACTCCACGTTTCACCTTTTAGGAAACTGCCAGGTGACTTTCCAGCACACTTGCACCTTTTCACGCTCCCAGGGCCTGTCCGAGGCCTCTAAACCGTCCACACCCTGGACAACGCGTGCTACCATCTGTCTTCTTGGTCCTGCCCCCTTGGCCAACCCAGGGGGCAAGAAGTGGATCCCAGAGTGACTGCAGTTCATTCTTTAAGAACAAAGCTGGGGCTTCCCAGGTGGGCCAGTGTTAGGACTTTACTTTCACTGCAGGGGACACTGGTTCAATCCCTGGTTGGGGAACTAAGATCCTACAAGCCACGGGGGCAAAAATAAAAACAACAAAACCAGAAGGATCCCTCGTCTTAGAATGTTGTTGAGATACTCGGAATAGAGGCCAGAGCTTTGCTGTGGCCAGGGTCCTCCCCACTGCCCAGGGAGCGGGGTAGGGTGGACGGTCCCCAGGTCCTGCCCCACCCACCCCCTCGTTCCGCTCTTCGGGGGCCGTCTCCCGCCGCAGGGATTTCTCAGGATCCGCCCCAGGGCTTCGCGGCTCCCCTTACTCCCCGTACTCAGACGTCCGGTTCTCAGCAGGATCCCGGTCACGCTAGTTCCAGCCCCTCCTTGTCTCCTCGGGGGTCGGGACCTCCCGGGGATCCGAACATTTTGCCTGTTTATCTCTCTGATGCACCTACAGCAGCCCCCGTCGGCGCCTCGCCAGCGGAAGGAAGGTTCCGAGGAACGTGGTTGCAGCTGCGCCGGCACCACCCGGGGCCGCCAGGGGGCGCTGTGGGCAACCAGTCGACCAGGCTCCCCGGGAGCCGGCAGGTGCTTGCTCCTCCGGGGATGCCGACAGACCCTGACATTTTCCCTTTTCATGCGGGGGGAGCACCTGCATGCGAGGAGATTCCTGGCGGCCACCCCGGGGCCCTCGGGACTTGAGACCCTCCCAATGCGGCCTTTTCTCCCCAGGAAACGGCGGAGACCCGGTTCCTCAGCCTCCAGGAAAGCCCGGTCCCCTCGAGGCTGGCACTTCTCGGCAAACGTGGAGAACGTGGTGTTCGGGGCCTGAGCGGCCTCCGCAAGGCTGACAGAGCCTCGGCGCGGGGTGGGGTGGTGGTCGTGGACGCTGTCTCCTCCTCAGGTCCCCACGCGGTCGTCCCATGTCTGTGTCCTGATCCCCTAAGGGCAGACCTCATTTGATCTCAATCACCTGTTTCAAGGTTCCCTCTCCACACACCCAAATCCTGAGGTCCTGGGGGTCAGGGCTTCAACATCTGGATTTCAGTTCAGTCGCTCAGTCGCTCTGACTCTGCGACCCCAAGGACTGCAGCACACCAGGCCTTCTTGTCCATCACCAACTCCGAGAATTTACTCAAACTCATGTCCATTTAATCGGTGATGCCATCCAACCATTTCATCCTCTGTCGTCCCCTTCTCCTCCCGCCTTCAATGTTTCCCAGCATCAGCGTCTTTTCAAATGAGTCAGTTCTTCACATCAGGTGGCTCAAGTATTGGAGTTTCAGCTTAGCATCAGTCCATCCAATGAATATTCAGGACTGATTTCCTTTAGGATGGACTGGTTGGACTCCTTGCAGTCCAAGGGACTCTCAAGAGTCTTATCTAACACCACAGTTCAAAAGCATCTATTCTTTGGCGCTCAGCTTTCTTTATAGTCCAACTGACATATCCACACATGACTACTGGAAAAACCATAGCTTTGACTAGACGGACCATCTGGATTTGGGGGGACAAAATTCAGCCCACAACACATTCTGGAAACATGTTAGATTGGAGGAAAGAGCTGCCAGGCCCCAGGCCCTGGGGAGAGAAGGAGAGAAAGAGGAGCAACCACGTGGGATTTCTCTTGTGTCTGTTCCCTTGAAGGTCTCCCACCCCCGCTGGCCTCCTCACCATCCTGGTGGCCCTGGTTTGGTGAGAGAACTCCTGGGAGGAGGGATCCAGGGATGCACCTCCGGTCCAGGGCTGGGCAGAGAGGAGGAGGGGAGCTGCAGGGGAGCTGGTGACAGGTGATCCGAGGGCCACCTTCCACAGGGGCTCAAAGGTGTCACTCACTGGTGGTAGCCCTGCTCACAGCCCCATCTCTGAGGCTCGACAGCTGGGTGACTAAGGGGACTTTGCTGAGGTGGGTAGGACACAGCCTGGGACACCTCCCTGCAGAAGGAACTTGGGTGATTCTTTGTTCAGAGCAACTCACCCTAGGACTCCTACCACAGGGGTAGGACAGGACGACCTCCTCTGAGAAGGAGAATGGCACGCCTCCCCCTGAGGCATTGTCGCCCCACAAAGTTCACATGCAAATGTGCCCGCCTGCGGTGTAGGGGAATGGGGCTACAGTTTTCCTGGCTTCTTTCCCCAAAAACATTTTTTGTGTGTGTGAGCCCACAGTTCTTTTGTTTATTTTTGGCTGTGTTGAGTCTTGGTTGCTGCCTGTGAGGTTTTCTCTAGTTGCACCAAATGGGGGTTACTCTCTAGATGCAGTGCCCGGGCTTTTCGCTGTGGTGGCTTCTCTTGTTGTGGAGCACACGCTTTGAGCTTATCCTCAGTAGCTGCAGGCTCCTTGGCTTAGCTCATCTGTGGCATGTGGAATCTCCCTGGACCAGGGATCAAACCCACATCTCTTGCATTGACAGGTGGATTCTTTACCACTGGACCACCAGGGAAGTCCTCCCCAAACTTTTTATTCTGTAGTCATGGAATGCAACTTTTAAAAAATTGTGGTAAAATACACTGGGCATAAAAATCTCCTTCTTAGCCATTTTAAGTGCACAGCTCAGGGGCCTTAAGTACATTCACACTGAGAGATCATCCGATCACCATCTCCACTTATCTTCCTAAATGGGAACTGGCCCCTCAAACTCCTGACATTTCTGCAGGCTTCCAGCATCAAGAAGGGCCAAGCCCGAGGCTCCCCTGCCTGTGAAGCGTTGGCACCGGCACCATCTCTTTAAGAAAGTGTGAGGGATGAAGCCGCCCCCGCGGCGTGGGATCTGCCTGGTGGTCACTGCACAGCACAACCTCTCTCTGCACTAAGCAGCTCTAAAGCTGCGTGGGTCTCCCAAACAAATTCTCCAGGATGTGGAGCCTCGATGGGGGGAGATGGTCAGGGGAGGGGTGCCCTGACTCCTGCTGTGTGCATGGGGACAAGCACAGGTGAGGTTGGTGGCCATCACTGGACAAACTTACTCCATGTGGCCTCCCCACAAACTCCGATTAGAAATAACAAAAGGTGTTAGTTCCCCAGCGTAGGGTTTTTAGATAGTCTCTAGGCGGTTAATCTCTGAGGTTCTGAGGCTTGAGGGCTACCACACCCCTGGAAGTACTTTGTGGCTTCAATAACATGGTGGAGAGAAAGCAGGTGCTTTGTGGTATTTATACCCTGAGTGATGAATGCGGCAATTAGAGCCTCCAGTCAGTGTGGGCCCTGTGGGAGGTTTGCAGGGGAGTGGATGGGGGAGGGGAATGCTACATCCCAGGGGGTGGGGTGAAGCGCATGGGAGGGAGGGAAGACCCAGAGGTTTGGATTTTGCAAAATATAATACAATAGACAAACTCTGAGAGTCTGATTGACAAAAGGGGAAACACCAATGAGCCTGAGCAATGTGAAAGGTGAGAGAGTCTCAGAGGAAAGACAGTTTGAAAGAAGGTAAGAAGTGTGTGGTATGGACTCCACACAGAGGTGCCCACGTTCCTCAGAGAGCAGATCCATTCCCAGGAAGATAAGATGAAATGTTAGTTACTCAGTCATGTCCTACTCTTTGCAACCCCATGGATTATAGCCCTCCATGGAATTCTCTGTCCATGGAATTCTCCAGGCAAGAATATTGGAATGGATTGCCATTTCCTTCTCCAGAGGATTGTCCCAACCCAGGGATCGAACCCAGGTCTCCTGCATTGCAGGCAGATTCTTTACCATCTGAGCCACCAAGGAAGCCCTCACAAAGATAAAAATTGCCCAAACTGTCTCTAAAACCACACAGTAATGCTGAAGATCAGAAAGGGTCAGTGTCCTGGCCAGGAGCAGGCTTGCCAGGACCTCCTGGGGGGACAAATGTGGTCACAGACAAACAGGACATCCTCAGAAAGATGTTGGCAAGGTTGCCACGCAACATGTTAAATAGCCACAGAGGCACAGGAAACTATGTCTCAACTCTCCCCCATCAGGACTCAGGGAAGTAGAATAAAATTTGGTCACCAAAGAGCTGTTGGGTTAAAAGTGGTCAAGGGTGCAACTTACAAAATCATTTTTAAAACTAAGAGTGCCTGGACTTCCCCGGTGGTGCAGTGGATAAGAATCCTCCTGCCAATGTAAGGGAGATGGGTTCGATCCCTGGTCTAGGAAGATCCCACATGCTGTGGAGTAACCAAGCCCCAGTGCCACAACTACTGAGTCTGTGCCCTAGAGCCCAGGAGCTGCAACTATGGAGCCCACGTGTCACAAGTACTGATTGAAGCCCAAGAGCCTAGAGCCTGTGCTCTGCAACGAGAAGCCACCACAATGAGAAGCTGCACACCAGAACCAAAGAGTAGCTCCTGCTCGCCACAACTAGAGCAGCAAAGGAGACCCATTGCAATAAAAAATATATATACATATCAATATAATAAATAAATTAACATTGTATATTGAAAAAAAAAAAAACTAAGAGTGTCTGACTCAAGGCAGCGATGGTCATGCAGGAGAGCATGGGTTCGTGTGGTCAGACTTGGCCTTTTCACAAGAACTCAAGCAAGTCAGCACGAAGGTGGTTCAGTGTTAGGACAGCTGCTTGTGTGATGTGTGACATGAGCGCACTCAAGGAGAAAATCCACACGGTCAACTGACAGATAATGAGACCTGTGTCTCATTTATAAAAAAGTGAGCTAACCAAGATGAAAACCTGGCAACTAACATCAAACTCCCTGCTGTATTGGTACAGCGTGTATCATGCTGAACAGTGGGCATCCTCTGGGGAAGTCCCAGCTCAGGGGCAGCCCAAGGGGTCAGTGAGAAGATCCTGAAGGACAGCCAGACTGTTGTTTCTTGGAGTTGACCCCTCAGTCTACCTGGAGAGTAAGAGAATCAACAGAAAGACTGCTGGAACTGGTAGGAGGGTTCGGTGGGCACCTTAGCCCAGAGACGTCAGGTTGTGCTGCTTTGGTGACAGCCTCAGATCTCAGGGGTCTGGTCTGTGCCCATCCATCAACAGCCAGGCCCACAGAGCAGCCCCCTTGGGAGCAGTCCTAGTTCTGAGGCCCTGGGTGTGCCACACCAGTGATCAGATGCCCCCCCTGCTCAGAAGCAGTTTATGGCCCTCCCATGGATGACCACTGACCAGGGTGAGTCCCCCAGCCCCACCCGTCCCCAAAAGGCCAGTGGTACAGTCCTCCTGCCTGGTTACCCTTGGTAACCAGCACTGACACCACAGGAAGGGATCAGATACATGGCAGACAAGCGAACCAGGAGCTCTTCTGAACAGCTATCATAACCAACGAGGACACACAGCTTTATTGAAAGCAGAAGTGAAGTGAAGTGAAAGTTGCTCTGTCATGTCTGACTCTGTGACCCCATAGACTATACAGTCCACGGAATTCTCCAGGCCAGAATACAGGAGTGGGTGCCTTCTCCAGGGGAATCTTCCCAACCCAGGGATCGAACCCAAGTCTCTCGCATTGCAGGTGGATTCTTTACCAGCTGAAGCACAAGGGAAGCCCAAGAATACTGGAGTGGGGAGCCTGTCCCTTCACCAGCGGATCTTCCCAACCCAGGAATGAACTGGGGTCTCTTGCACTGCAGGTGGATTCTTTACCAACTGAGCTACCAGGGAAGCCCACTGCAAGCATAAGACACGTAGGAATACATAAGCTGTGAGACAGCTGAAGGCAATTAAAACCTTTACCAAGTGAGAGAAAAGGAAACAAATACATTAATGATGTATTTGTGATGGACCAGAAGAATCAACATCGGAAAGGTGTCAGTTCCTCCCAAATTTATCTATAAATCCAGTGCTATCCCAATATAATGGCCAGAGGACAAAACCAGCAGAATTTGACAAGCTAACTCTGGAGTTCACATGGAGAAAACCTGCAAGACTGGCGGCGACCACCTCCCCCAGGGCCTCCTGAGTCCTAAGGGCGTCCTTCTTGGCACTCCGTTTCTCTTGGTTTCCACCCTTATTTTTACCAAAGTATCTCTTCCAGCAGCTCCCAAAGAAAAGATGCAGCGAATGGATGTATGTCTGAATCCTCACAGGTCTGAAACGTCTTCTTTTTTGGCTGGTTGACCAGGATGTTTATTTTTTTTTCTTTAATTAATTTTTATTTTTTAGTGTGTTTTGCTTTACAATACTGTATTCGTTTTGCTACACAGACCAGGATGTTTTAAAATCGCTACTTTAAGATGTCCCACTCCACTAAGCTTTTATTCTTCCCCAAATTCTATTAGTTGGAGGATGGACACCCTGGAAGGTTGTTCAGCTTTTCTCACATTTTCAACTCACTGTCTTTTTGTTTTACTTTCTAGGGGATTTTTACAAATTCTGTCAATGCTTTTATTGAAACATTTTATTTGAGAATCATTTAACTTCATAGACGTTTCCTGGAGATGGCGCTCCAGTGTGGACTGTGGGGTTCCTGGAGGCTGTGTTGCCTGACAAACCACAGTCCCTATGGGCCACTTATCATAGGTTACGGTTGTTCAGAAATGTGCCAGCATGGAGGACGCCTCCCAGTGGGTGGAATTCCACTAGTGATTTTGTTCCATGAAAAATCATGCCCTTTGGGCAGACATTCCTAGAGAATATGACCCCTTGAAAACGAGGTCCTTTAGGGATGGCCTGCCCCAGGGCAGATACCAACCCTACCCTGCAGGGGACGTGCTGCCAGGGGCCCTCCTCTGAAACTAGGCAAGAAGCACAGGCCTACTCCTTGTGTCCCTGTGGTTCAATGCAGACTGTGTCATTTAGCTTTAACTCAAATATTTAATCCCTTCATGTGATATCCCTGGACTCCCAAATGGTCTCGGTCAAGGACAGACCCTGAATGGCATCCATCCTCCAACTACACCTACGACTGGGGCCCCAGGGCCCCGGGTGCCTAGAGGTTTGGGCCTCTGCTTCTCAGTGTCTGCTCCACAGGGACCCTGCAGCGCTGCAGGTGTGGAGGGTGAGTGTGGTCACCAGCCTCCCACGGTCCGTCAGCAGAGCACGGTGACAGGTCGCCCCTGACACTCTGCTGTGGAGGCTACCAATGAGACAAAGGAAAACCGAGACGCGTGCCAGGGAGGCACTGGGGTCGGCTGGGGCTGGTCCCTGGGAACCAGACTCCTGTGGAGAATGCCCTGGAGGGTGCTTTGGTTGCAAGTGACCAGGAGCATCTCCCTGGGGTTGCAGGGCACCCCCAGCTCTCCATGGGGACTCCAATGGGCTTAGGCTCCAGGCAGTTCTGAGCCAGGCTTCTCACCCTAGGGAGCCAATCCAATTGGAGTACAATGCCAGGGACCCCTTTCCAAACCGTGCCAGGGTAGGGGTGCAGGCCGAGTGCTAAGTACAAGCAGCTGAGGTCCCCACTTAGGGTGGGCACTCCCATGCCTTGTTTCCTCCAGCAGGTCAGGGCAGCAGCTCTGCCCCTGCGCCCCTCCTTGCAGAGATCTCCCCTCTCCAACATGGTCACCTGCTCTGCTAGGGTAGCAGGGGGCGAGGCCAGCCCTCCCGAGGACGTGCACCCTGACCCCCAGTGCACAGAGAAAAACCACCCAGAGAACAAGTTCGGGGAAGGGATAATGTGGCAGGTGACAGGGTGGGGACTGTGGGACCAAAGCAGTTGAAGGCAAGATGGAGATGCCAGCAAAGGTCAGAGGGAAGAGCCTTGGCAGCGGGAACCGCTTGGGGGAGCAAGCCCAGGGCAGGCAGGGCAGCCCTGGTGGGTGGGTGCCAGGGGTTGGCCGAAGCAACTGAGGGAGGGTACATGACCCCCACCTGCCACAAAGCCCCACAAAACACTCAACCAGCTTTTCATCCAAAATCAAGGCTGTATTTACCTTCATTGGTTGATGTGACAACAGACTGTTTAAAATAACCACGGTCTACCGTGAAAACATGGGGTTGAAAATACAGAACGGAATCAAGCAAAGGATGGCCAAACCGAGGCGCCAACACTCAGGACACAGGTGTGGACGTCAGGAAAGAAAGGATGCTGACGAGAGGGCACGGTGACATTCACAGGGTTATGAAAGTAAGACTGAAACCGAAAGGAAATCATGCCAAAGCCTTGGCCAGTGGGAGAACATGAGACCAATGTCTTTTGATGGCCTCCGTGGAGAAGAAACACAGGTTATTTCTTTTGTGATCAGCCTTGAGCCTCTCTACCTCCCAATCCCTACTCATCTGGGGTGGATCCCCAGGCCACCGCACAGCCAGCCCGAGGTGCACGCACATCCCAGGGCTGCTCTGCGGTCCCCCAGCGGCCTGGCCGCTCAAGCGCTTGCATAGTTGAAGGATGTTGCTGCCATTAAACATCTGAGGGCAGTTCCAACTGACAGCGGGTGGGTTGTTGTGACCACCTTAAACGAACAACCAGAGAAATTTCTAGAAACTGTTTTTATAAAGTCTACCTAGGTTAAGAATTTAATAACATCATATATTTATATTAACAGACTATTTACACTGTTTCATCTTTCTTTTTAAAAAACAAACCGAAAAAGAAACCCTTTTACACTTCTGCATAATAAGGCAAAAAAAGCTTTGTACATTATTATCTTAATATATATCTGTAACTTCGGTTCCAAGTACCAAGGGAGGGCCAGGGCCGGGCCTGAGTGGGGGCCTCACAGTGCATTGGACAAAATGACCGTTTTTTTTCCACCATAAATAAGACAAAAAAAACCCCAGAGGCTCTGGAGACAGATCTGAGGCCATTAAATTGCAAAACCAAACTAAAAGTAAAAAAGCAAAAGTGTCTTTCGTTTCTCTTAAGTGTCTAAAGAGCACAAAGTTGAAAAAAATACAAATCTATTAAAAATGCTTCTCACCTGTGGGAAAAAAGGTACAAACTTTAATTTTTTTTTTTCCAGTAGCCTAATCTCAAGCTCGGAAAACAAAAGATCACCCCCAGAAAAGCTGTGTGTGACACCCCCGACGCTGCGAGTGGAAAAGTGAGCGTCGCCACCCCAGGGCCAATGGAACTGTGCTTAGGTTCTAGAAACGGACGTTTAGAAAAGTGGACAGCAGTGCGTTCCTGGAGGGGCCCCGCACGCGTGGCGGGAGCGGGCCGCGGCCACTACC
>SJXQ01004383.1:294978-306862 GCA_006408695.1 Aepyceros melampus | reverse complement strand
GGCTCGGCCTCGTGCCCACCTGAGGCTGTGCCCACCTGAGGCTGTGCAGGCCGTTGTGCGTGGCCGGGCCAGGGCCCGGGAAGGCGCCCGGAGGGAGAGGCACGTGCGTCAGGAGCGGGGCCCGGGGCTGCGAGGGCGCGGGTGGCAGCTGCGGGGCAAGGCGGGGCAGCGCCGGGGCTTCTTTCTTGACCAGCGGGCTGGCCGTGGTGCTGGCGGAGGGCAGGACCGGAGCGGGGCTGCGCACGGGGGCCAGGAAGGGCGGCTCGGTGCTCAGCTCGCGGCTGCGCTCGAGACCCGAGACCTTGGGCGCTGCCCCGGTCTTGGCCTCAGACTTCTCGCCCAGCGTGGGGCCTGTGGAGAGAGTGGCAGGGGTGAATCTGCGGTTCAGGATCATTTCCGAAGGGGAACTAGGTGGCACAGAGCCCCTGCCCACAACACCTTGGTGTAACCCACCCCTCGCTCCCTGGGGAGGCTATCTGTCTGGAGGGCCACCCAAGGCATGTCCTGCACCTCCTGCTCGTGGCCATCTCAGTGCAGGGGCTCTTATGGCCCCGTTTTATGGAGGGAGACTCAAATGCGTGGGAGAGCCAGCTCAATCTGGGCACTGGGCAAAGCTCTGCCGCCCTATCTCCCACCACGGCAGAGTCACTTGAGTGAGTGGTTACTCTTTCTTGACCCATCTGACTGACCCAGGGCCTAAGTTCTTTTTTGGGTCCTCACCCTGGGGGAGACTTTCTGGATGACCAGCCTTGCCTAGTCTGTTGGGAGAAAGTGGCTGCCTCAACTCACCATCACCCAGAGCCTCTGCTCCCAAGCTCCAGGCCTGCCTTTGGGCCATCAGCAAGCCCACTTGCTCATTTCAAACCCTCCTTTTGAAGCTGCTCCAAGCGAGGCCTCAGGTCACGTGCCCAGGGGCCAGGTGGAAAGCATGTGTCCAGGCCAGGGGAGGCACCACCACCCATCGGAGCAACTCTGCCTTCAGGGGATGACATCCCAGTTTTCCAGGAGGAGTGGAAATTCAGTTACTGAATGTGGTTGCTTCATCTGGCCTGTGGTTGACTCCACTTCCTTCTCCAGACCAAGGGGCCCATGCAGGCGGCAGCCATGCAGAGTGACTCACTGGCCACAGCCTCCCCTGTGGCTGCAGGGCAGTGTAACCCATAACCCAGGCTGGCAGAGAGATGTCTCCTCTGCTAGGGCGACACCTCCCTGCCTTGGGCCTGTTTGCTTAGGAACAGACCTGAGGAGGAGGCCACTGCTACCTCCTGCAAGGAGGACAGGAAGCTATCAGCCCACGTGCTCACAGCTGCCCAGGGAGGCTGGCCCTCTCTCCCCTCCTGTCTCTCTCGCTTTTCCAAAGGCAAGGCTCTTGTAAAGTGAGAGCAGCCATCAGAACGGAAAGAGGCAGGCACAGGCCATACAGACCTGGACATGACCCCAGGCCTGCCACCAATGCTCCGGCCCTTCTGTAGAGTCCTGGAATCTCGAGCCTCCTGCCACTGACAAAACAGTGAGCACTGCTACTGATCACCCCCTCTAACTCTGCACCTCTCTGGACACCTCAAAGCCTTGCCCAGTTCCCTGAACTCTGCTGAATCATAACCTCCAGGGACTGAGACCTTCTTTGGAAAAAGGGTCTTGGTAGCCATAATCAAGCTAAGAATCTCCAGGTGAGATCAGCTGGGAATCGGGGCTTGAGGGTGCCTAAATCCAGTGATGGTGTCCTTAGAAGAGACAAGAGGAGGAAGGGGCCACATGAAGACAGAGGCAGAGATGGCAAGGGTGCAGCCAGAAGCCCAGGGATGCCCACATTTGCAGGCAGTATCAGGAGCTGGAAGAGGCAGCAGGGACTCCTACCCTGGAGCCTCTGGAGGGAGCACAACCCTACACACACCTGACTCCAAACTTCCAGTCTCCGGAACTATGAGCCTGTTGTTTAAAGCCACACGGTTTGTGATCATTTGTTCAAACTGGTAACACCCTACATTAATTCTGTCTGAAATGTCAGCTGAACACGCCTGGCTCTGAGGAGCCTCTGGTGGGCTCCTTACCCGGGACTCTTCAGCAGGCGTCGGCTCTGCTGCAATGCCCGACTTGAGGAAAGGGCTTCCTGGGCTAAAAGCTACCAGGCCCGCAGGACCTGTGGTGCACTGGGTACCCCAAGGCCTGTTCTGTGTAGTCATGTCGTAAGGGAGCCTCCCAAGCAAAAAGGCTCCATCTCTGTGCTGGGTCCAGGGACACCTGCTCTGGGCCACAGCCATGACCCACAGACTGGGCTACAAAGGGCTATCCTGGCCTCGATGGGATGGTGCCAGCCAGAAGAGCTTTCTGTGATGATGGGATGCCAGGCACCTGTGCCATCCCACTCGGCGTTCACTGGCTAAAGCCCAGGTGTGGCTGAGTGAGTCTGTCTGTCTCAGGTTAATATAAACAGCCACACGTGGTGGCAGCCATGGGGGCCAGTCCACACTGTGGCAGGGACGCTTCACGAGCCAGGAGCTGCTGTCCGTCCCTAGAGCATGTACTCCGTGAACCTGGGAAGGGCCTGGGAAAGCACATTCCTAACGGTCCCCAGGGGGTACAGGGACCCCCCCCTCCCCGCACTTTAGGAACCACCGCTCCAGATCTATGTGGCTCTGGCTGAGACACTGGTCCTCCTCCCAGTTCCCCGTTTCCTTGTGGCTGTTTCTGGGGGTTTGTATCCCTCAGTAAATGGGAACACCTAACTCTAGCCTCAGGCTTTGCACCTGAAATTCAAGACAGAGCTAACATGGGGCCTCCAGTTCATTTCAGGAGTGTGTCCTGTGCTTTTCTAGAGGCCTGGCGTCCAGAGACATACTTACCTTTATCGGCTGCTGGGGCAAAGAGCTTCTCGGAGCCCACAGATGCCTGGAAAAGAGAGGGTCAGGTCAAAGGGACCTACAAGGCTGGGGTGAACGTGGCCCTTACCTCCTGCCCCTAGCACCCAGGGAAGAGGTCTGGGCAGGCTCAGTGCATGTGAGGGCTACCCAGCCTGGCAGAACACGTCTTTCTGTACCCACTGCCCCTACGTAGGAGCGTGACCACCCCAGGTCCAGCGGACTTGGACACAGGTCACTCGGCCTGTGATCAGGGACCCAAGGATCCCCCCCTCAGCAGGGACGTGGGGGCTCAGTGGCCCTGCTGGGTGGGGAGCCAGGATTGGGGAATCTGGGTGCCTCCCTGCAGAGCCAGCACCAGGAACCTGAAGGCACCCCTGGGCCTGGCACTGGAGGCAGCGGGGTGGGGGGAACAGAGTGGGGATGACCCCCGCCCCTAGGCTGCAGGCCACCACCTGCCAGGCCTCAGACAGCCTGAGTCTGGGGACCACAGCCACCATGATGCACCGAGTGTCAGGGTGGAGTGGGCCCCTCTGAGTGGGGGCCAACCTGCTTCAGGAAGGAGTGTGGCAGTTTCTGGTGGGCCCCCTGACCCCACTCAGCCTCTCCCTTCCTGGGGAGAGGCCCATGTGTGCACAGCACCTTGGTGAGGACAGTCAGGATGAGGACATGGCCCTCACGCTGGTTCACAGGCAGAGAGGCCCGTAAGGCTGTTCTTAGCAGATCTTGTGTCCCTAGTTGGTGGTGTTGTAAAAGCTTTACTGGGATATGATTCACACACCATACAACATACCCACTGAAAGTACACAGCTGTGAGCAACCATCACCACAACCTGTTTTAGAAGACTTTCTGCACCCCAAAAAGAAACCACATGCTCTTCTGCTTTCACCCCAATCCTCACATCTCCCCCAGCCCTGGGCACTGCTACTCTGCTCCCAGTGTGTGTGGATGCCCCGTCCTGGACTTCCATGGGGAGAAAGCAGCCAGTGGTTGCTATTGGGAGTGGGGTGACTGAGTACCAAGGCGCATGAGACCCCCCTGTGCCCCATAATGGCCACCATCAGAAAAGACAGAAAGCGCCTGGGCTTGGTGAGGGTGTGGAGAAACCGGAAGCCTTGCACATTGCTGGTGGGAATGGAAAATGGTGCAGCCGCCGTGGCAAGCGGTATGGAGGCTCCGCAGAAAACTAACCACAGCACTATCATGTGATAGAGCAATCCCACTTGTGGCATCTATCCAAAGAATTGAAAGCAAGGACATGACAGGTGAACAAACAGATACAAGAGTTCAGGCAGAGTGAGGCCCCACACGGGCTGGAGCCCAGGTCTGCAGGGAAAGGGTGGGAGCTGCTTGAAGCAGCTCCCTGGGCCAGGGTCACACCAGACCTGCTGATGGAAATGTGCAGAGTGAACCATGACACCTTCACGTGAACGCTGCGCCCCTTCACACTTTGTGCTAGGGTGGGTCATCCCAAAGAAAACAGGTGGCAAACAGCCCGAAAACAGGCTCACTGAGCCTCAGGCTGGACTGGCACTGGACCAGATGGGAGGCTGCCTACCTGCCTCCCACCCCCCTGGGAGGCCCCAGCCTGGAGGGTTGTTGTGAGGGTGTTCCTCCCCCACCAGAGCTCGGGGACAGCAGGGAGGCTGTGGCTGTGATTTCTTCCCAGGGGTTCCCAAGGCACCCCTTGTGGTGAGCAGCAGCTGTCAGAATGCCTGGATCGGCGCCTCACTCGAGGAGAGCCCACAGGGGTGAGCAGGCCACCTGAGCCAGGGGTCTGAGGGGCAGGATGGCGGGCCGGCAGCGGTGCCCGCCCACCCCTCGGGGCCTGGTTGCGGGCACCTCATGCCCGCTCGCTCAGCACCAGGTGTGGCCCCAGCTCTGCTGGGAGACATGAGCGTGTGTCCAGGTGAGGCCAGATGCCCCGGGAGCCCTGTCCCCTCCTGGGAAGGCCCACGAGCCACCTACCCTCCTGGACTCCCAGGGCTGGCCCAAAGACCTCCCAGGGCCTCAGCCTCAGAGGACTGGACCCTCACCATGACCCCAGGAGGGGGTCCTGGTATCACCCGCACTTGAGGCCATACAGCTGCTGTAATTATTATTGATAGCTGGTCTCATTAACAGTCTCACAAATTAGTCCTCCACAGAGCAGCAGACAGTATCTTTCAAAACCAAAGCAGAACAAGTCACTTCGGGACTTAAAACAGTCCAGCGCCTTCCTACAGCCTCAAACTACAGTATGCATTTCTCCGCGGCCCCCAGCTGGCCTGCCTGAGCCCTGACCCAGGGACTTCAGTCGAGTCCCCCAGGCCTTCCCAGACCCCCTCAGTCTGAGGGTGCCTCCCTTGCTGGTGCAGGTTTAAATCCTCTCTGCTTGCTGCCCTCCACCAGTGGGAGGAGGGCATGAGTGGGCACTCGGCGCCCCCCAGATGAGAGCAACAGGAGCAGGGGCTGCCACTGGGCTCTGCCGAGGACACGCTCTTGAAGGTCTCTGTTACCTGCGGCCCTGACAGCCCCCGAGCCTGGCCTGGTGCAAGCAGCCCACGGGGTCCCCAGCACCTCCTGGGGCGCCTGGTCACACACCCTCAGCAGGTGAGACAAATGAGCTGAAGGCCGAGAGTCTCAAAGCTACCACTACCTTCCAGAGGTGTGGTCGTGGGGCCACCAGGATGGGGCAGGGGGGGCAACCTCCTGGCAGGTGGTGCCTCAGCTGCACCCTCTGTGCCAGCCCTCCCTGAAAACCCCTCCTCCAATATAGCAGGGCATCTCCATCCCACCAAGGCTGATAGTATGGGGAGGAAACAGCAGAGGCATCACTCTGAGAAAACAAGTTTGTTTCCGTGGGGCATGACTGTCCTAGGTCCCAGACTAGGGGGAAGAGGTGAGCAGCAAGTTCAGTTAAGGCTGCAGGCACCCTTGCCCAGCCCAGGAGGAGGCCCAGCCAGGCCAATTCCGGTTCACTTCAAGGCCCCAGGCTGGAGCACCAGCTTCCAGAGCCAGGAGGTGGCGCCCCAGACCCTGGGAAAGTCCAGGGAGCAAAGAGGGGGGAGTGGAGGAGGGGGCGAGCAGCAGCAATGGGGGAGGGTCTTCCTTAGCCCTGGAGACCCCTGGGATGCTGCCCAGGCAAAGGCAGGAGGCAGTGGGCTGGCCATTCTCCCCTCCCTATCTGCTCCCCACACCACACTGCTCAAGTTAAAGTTTGGTCAGGGAAGTTGAGGGACCCAAGTCCCCACAGGGGTCATGGGCATGGACCTGGCAGGCTTCCACCACATGCAAGGGCCTGGACACCTGGCTAGGCACAACCACACCCACTGGAGAAGGCTCTCAACAAACACAGGAATCCTCAGGCCCCAGGATATCTGGGGCTGCGGCCCAGGCTACAGCCCCCTTGCCAGCACAGGTACAAAGCCAGCCATTGCTGGGACATGCCCCAGGTCGAGGTCCTTCGGTGACTTTCCTTCCAGGACAAGGGGTCTGGAGCCAGCTAGCTGACCCAAGGCAGGCTAGCAGTCCCAGCTCAACCACTACACCCCGAGGATTAGCTACAGGGACATGACCCAGGCAGCACGGGTATCCTCCCGCCCTGGCACTGAGCCCGTGTAGGGGTGGAAGGAAAGGGTCACTTCGGCCAGAGTACAGGTTAGAGGTCCTGCAAGGGGAGGGGGCAAGCTCGGTACCAAGAGCGTCAGGGCCAGGACTCACTCCCCAGAGGTAGGCAATCCCAGTTGCGGGCGGAGGTCAAGGCGCGCTTTGTCTGCGAGGACCCGACCTGTGGGGCAGCCTCGGCCCAAACACGCGGTACAACCTCCTCCGGTCGCGCCCCGCCCCAGACAAAGAGCTCCAACTCCAGGCAGGTGAGCGCGACGGGCGCCGGGAACCCGGGTGGCCGAGCCCGCGCCGGGGCGCAGACAAAGGCGCGCGCCCCCCCACCGGCCCAACGCCCTGCCCAGCCTACGCCCCGAGACCCTCTAAGGGTCTGCCACCACGTGTGCTCCAGGGGCGCAGGCGGAGGTACTTGGGGGTCTCCGCGCGCCTGGCTCCCGAGAGTCGGAATGAGCTGAGCGCCGGGCCTCTCTCGGTCCTCTAGAGGGGGCGGCGGCTCTCTCAATCCCGGCCTCCAAAGTCCCGAGTGCCTCCCCAGAGTCACCAGCTCTCACTCACCGCGCGCAAACCCTGGGTCCCGCGCACTCTGCTGACGATCGCCGCTAGTCCTCGGACCAGAGCCAGAGACGAAGCTGGGCGGCATGGACGCCGGCGGCCGAGCGCGGGCCCCTGCCAGCCTTGGACCGTCGAGGGGCCCCTCTCCCGTCGCGCCCTGCCTAGCTGGAACCCAGGCCGGGGGCGCATGGGCCACGCATGACCCCCACGCCGACTTGACGCGCCCCGGGATGCTCGCAGTGCGCACTGGAGTCCCGGGCGCCGTCGGGCACGGCACGGGGACCGGAGACGGTGGCAGCGGCGGCGGGCGCACTGCTGGCGGGCGCGCAGGCGGCGGCCAGGGAGCGCGGCGGGGCGGGGCAGGGGCGGGGCGCGGGCAGGCCCGACTAATCCAGCCCCGAGGCGTGGATCTGCCCGCGTGGATCTGCCTACTGGTTTGGGTTCAAGCAATCGCCGTGCCATCCTCGCTACCAGCTCAGGGCGCGGTGCCAGCTATACCGTACTATGTAAGGGCTGACAACTCCGATGCTCACTGCAACGAATATGGACGGTTCCTACGCCCGGTTTACAGAGGAGAAAACTCAAGAGTCGCGAGGTTGAGCAGCTATTTGAAGGAAAGAACAGAGCCCCCACATCTGTCTGACGTAAGCTCTGCCCTCGGTTTCACCATCGGCAAAATGGGGATGCAAAGTGGGAGAAGAGGTCCCAGTAGTTATTGTAATTGCAAAATGCACGGAATACGCCAACCCTGACTACTATTCCGGGGCCACCTAGCTACTCCGTGGACCAAAAGAATTCAGATCCAGGGGGAACAACTGCCCCTTTAGAAAGTCGAGTACACGTGTTAGCCATTCAGTCCTGTCCAGCTGTTTGCGTCCCCATGGACTATATGTAGCCCGCCAGGCCCCTTGTCCATGGAATTTTCCAGGCAAGAATACTGGAGTGGGTTGCCATTCCCTGGTGGGTCAGTGGTAAAGAATCCACCTGCCAATGCAGGAGACACAGGAGATTCACAGGTCCATCCCTGGCGGGAAGATCCCCTGGGGAAGGAAATAGCAATCTACGCCAGTATTCTTCCCTGGGAAATCCCGTGGACAAAGCAGCCTGGTGGGCAACAGTCTATGGGGTCACAAGAATCAGACACGACTTAAGCAACCAACAATGCCCCAGATGGATCCAGATGTATGAGGCAGCACCTTCCACTCCACAGCACACAGATGCAACACCAGGACGCCAGCAGCACAACTACCAATCAAGAAACTTGCTGTTAAAAAAAAAAAAAAAATCCATGGAGAGTAACGGGATGGAATGGCTGTGGAAAGTGTTTGGGAGCCCCACCTCTAAGCTGCTGTGGGAATGGGGGCACTAGGGTGTCAGTTCTGGTGAGGCATCCAGGGACCCACAGCTTACAGCCCAGGTTCAGGGCCTGCATATACCTACCTGACCCAAGCTGAACAATCAGAGATGGGTCCTTTCAGGAGGGAAGAGCATAGCCATTCAGTTGGGACCATGGGAACCAGTTCCAGAAGCTGTGCAGGCTGGGCCAACGCCCCCCTTTTCAAAAGGTGGCAAAACACTGGCAAACACATGCACTTGCACAGCCTGCAAGAAATCTCCAACCTTACAGAACAAATGGCTAATGGTGCCAGCCTCTGCTGCTGCTGCTGCTAAATCGCTTCAGTCATGTCTGACTCTGTGTGACACCATGGACGGCAGCCCACTAGGCTCCTCTGTCCCTGGGATTCTCCAGGCAAGAACACTGGAGTGGGTTGCCATTTTCTTCTCCAATGCATGAAAGTGAAAAGTGAAAGTGAAGTTGCTCAGTCGTGTCTGACTCTTAGCGACCCCATGGACTGCAGCCTACCAGGCTCCTCTGTCCATGGGATTTTCCAGGCAAGAGTACTGGTGGGGTGCCATTGCCTTCTCTGGGTGCCAGCCTCTAGGTGGGGCTTTTAAGTCCTTTTGTAGAATTGCTTACTATTTACATGTATCAATTTGCCCCTTACCCTGCCCCCTAAAACACCATACCTCCAAACTCAGTTTCTTGCCACAAAAATAGCATATATGTGGCCCTAGCTGTGTCAAGCAGCACTGTGCTGAATGGCTTCCAACCATGAAATCACTGGGCCCTCATGCTTATCTTTGAGGACAGACTATAGTCATCCCCATTTTGTTGATGAGAAACAGAGAAGTGAGGTGACTTGCTGGAGGCCATAGAGCTGGTATGTGGCAAAATCGGGATCTGAACCCTGGCAGTCTGATCGTGGGGTCTGTGAGCTTAGCCAAAACATGCTCTGCCTCCAGGAAGGCAACAGAGGCTGGACCTAGGACTTGGGATTCTGGTGGGAGAATCCAGACTCTCAGGCTGGGGGCTGGGAGGTCTGCGGGCCTGGGTGCTCCAATGCCCACCGCACCATGACCCAGCTGGGCTCCAGTACTCGGCCCAGCTCCAAGGCCTCTGGTAGCAAAGGGGAAGATATTCACGCAGTGGTGTGTTCCTATGTACCTCTCTGGGGTGAATGGCAAAAGAGCCTTAAGCCTTAAGTAAATCTGGGACCCTTATACAGCAAAGTGGAATTAAGGCTGGTCATCCATTAACTGTGAGATGGGGAGATGACCTCACATTGTTTTTGTTTAGTCACTAAGTCGTGTCTCTTTGTGACCCCATGGCCAGGCTTCCCTGTCCTTCACTATCTCTCAGAGTTTGCTCACTCATGTCCATTGATCAGTGGACATGCAACCATCTCATTCTCTGTCACCCCCTTCTCCTGCCCTCAATCTTTCCCAGCAACAGGGTCTTTTCCAATGAGTCAGCTCTTCACATCAGGTGGCCAAAGAATTGGAGTTTCAGCTGCAACATCAGTCTTTCCAATGAATATTCAGGGATTCAGGGTTGATCTCTTTTAGGATGGACTGGTTTGACCTCCTTGCTGTCCAAGGGACTCTCAAGAGTCTTCTCCAGCACCACAGTTCAAATGCATCAATTCTTCAGCACACAGTCCTCATTATGGTCCAACATTAATCACAGGGTCCTTACTAGTGGGAGGGGGAGGTAGGAAGACGCTGGCCTGCTGGCTGTGAAGATGAAAGAAGGGGCCAGGAGTGTGGGCCCCTCTCCAAGCTCCGAAACACCACGGATGGATTCTCCTGGAGCTGCAAAGGGACCAGCCCAGTCCACTTGACTCCCACAGACTGAGAGATAAAGTGTAGTATTCGGCCACCAAGTTTGTGATAATCTGTCACAGCAGCTATCCTCCTATCGAGGACCCCGATGAGGGGATGGTATGCAGAAGAACAAGCCCTTGGGCCTCCAGAACTGCCCAGGTGCGCCATCAGCAGGCCTGAGTCAGCCTCAGCCTAGTGGGAGCGATGGGCAATATGCCAGGAAACAGGCAATGAGTCAGATGGGGTGGGCAGGCAGTAAAGGGTGACATGATCTGAATGGCAGCTGGGGGAGACTTCCCATGAGGGGCATTTGAGCTGACACCTGAAAGAGGAGAAGGGCCAAGCTGAGGGGAGGTCTGTGGAAGAGTCCTCTGGGGCGGCCACGGCCAGTGCAAAAGTCCCTGAGGCAGGAACAGCCTGGCAGGGCCTTCCATAGCGGTGGCGTGGGGGTGCAGGGCCTCGAGGCCATGACAGAGCTCCGGCATTTGTGCTGAGTGACAGAAAGAGGTGTGTGTGGAGTCTGAGGAAGACAGACATGATGAGGTCATTAAGAAGGCCCTGCTGTTGGAGCCATCACAGGGCTGGGTGGGGTGCAAGGAGCTGGGCTAGGAGCTGCTGGGACAAGCAGGTGTGGGCACGAAAAGGGGTGGGACCCCTCCAGATGTGGGGACAGGGACTGTCCCATGGGAGACGTCAGCCAGTAGCTGGTGATGGAGCTTAGAGCCCCAAGGTGGTGACCTTGGTGCACCAGGTCAGGCGCCATCCCGAGCTGAGCAGCTGAATCCTCTGGGCCCCCAAAGGCATTCCGTTGCCATGTATCCTACAGGTGAGCAGCCAGGCTGCACCCAGCCTCTCCAGCTACCTGGAGACCCCAGCCCTGGCTCTAACAGGTTCTAGGAGCCAGGGTGGAGGTGGGGAGAGCGGGTGGGAACTGAGGGCTGGGCTGGTGCCAGGAACCAGTGGAAGCAGCTAGGAGACTTGCCAGCCCTAGCCCAGCCTTATCAACCTGGTAAAACAAGCTCCTGAGTCTGACCAAGGTATCAATGTCCCCCCTTCACTCTGTCTTGGGGCCTCTCCTACCGCTGCCTCAAACCTTGGAGGAGACCCCACCTTCCTGTAATGATACGGCTTCATGTCGAATGTCATTCTTAAGTCCAACGTGGGCACTGAGTCTTGGAAAGGCTGCAATCCTGGCCCCATCCTCTGGTTTGGGAGGAAAACCCAGACTTTAGGCAGGACCATCTTTAAGTCCCTTTAGAAAGGAGAGTGGTGTGATCTGAGAAGACCTAATGAGGTTAGAAATCTAGAAAGAAATGGAGTGGGACTAGATTAGCAGGAAGAATGAAGGCAGCCGTTGGAGAGCACAGGGACGTCTCTCAGACCTTCAGGCCAGACAGATGTAATCCACTCGTGGCCTGTGGTCAGCAGCACAGTTACTCAGGGTTTGGGGGTCAGCAACCAACATTCTGTGTCTGGTGTCCTTGCGCAGAGGACCCAGAGGAGTTGTCACGGGGTCCATGCAGGGTGCTCCATCCACAACCAGGAGGCACTAGGAGTACCCACCCCACTGCCAGTCAGTCAGTCGCTGGGCTCCCCTCTGCTAGGCTAAGATAGTGACAGCCTGCCCGCTCCCTCGTGGCTATCTCTCAGTGGGGCAGGTGGAGGCAGGGGCTACAGATGAAGGCCCATGGGCCATGTGACA
>SJXQ01004383.1:267930-286171 GCA_006408695.1 Aepyceros melampus | reverse complement strand
CACACCGCACAGACCTCCTGATGGAACCACGCTCCAGTTCACAAAACCTTGCGCAAACAGCGCTCAGCAGCCCTTCCGTCCGCCTCTCACCAAGTGCCCTTATGAGCACTGCCCTCATTGCCTGGACACCCTCCCCCATGGTGCTCAGCGCCAGCCCCCCGGCCCCACCCCGAGGGCCAGGGGCTCCATCGCATCGGTGTGGCCACCTCCTGCCAGTCTCACCACCTAAGATTCTCCAGGTGGGCTGTTCACTTGTTCACCAAAGATGGTGCAGCCAAACTCCCTGGGTTCCAGCTGTGTGGCCTTGGGGAGATTCCTTACCCTCTCTGTGCCTTAGTCGCCACATCTGCATCGGGTAGCGGCGGGTCCTGCCCCATGGTGTTCTGAGTGAGTGCCAGGTGTGTACACCCATTGAGTCTCATGCCCGTTGCTGCTTTTCCAAGTTGAGAGCCAGTCCCAAGTGGTGCCCCCAACTGTATCCCTGCCCACAGAGCTCAGCACACAGTAGGTGTTCTGCAAACAGCTGCTGAGCCAAGAGCTCTTCCTCTGCCCCCCAAGACACACAGGGCCCAACAGATGAACAGGACCAAGGACTCCCGAATCCCATGGGCCAAGGGAGGCGCTGTAGAAAGGAGTGCAGAAGGATGCTGGTACTGTGGGAGGGCTCCTTGCTGTCCCTGTGCTAACTCCCCACTGCATAAACCCCAAGACAGTGGAAACTTCACTGTTCCTGAAAATCAGGGACTGGGGGGACTGTGAGGGACCAAGCGCTGCTACTATTAACAGAAGTGTCTGTTTGGGGGTGATGTTTACAACCCCCAGCCTGGAAACACTGGGGGCTGCACTTGGCCCAACAGAGCGTGGCCCCTGCTTTGCTCACGGTGCCCCCATCCCAGGGAACCCTAGACTGATGGCTGCAGACAGGCCAGGAGCTGGGGTACGGTCCTGCAGTCCCAGGGAGCCTGGGCAGCACCCCAGCATGACGTCCTTGGCATCCTCAGCCAGGCCAGCACCTCCACACCGGGAGACAACCCCCAGCCCCCGCATGCCCCACAGGAGAATCACAACCTTTCTGCCTGGTCTCCAGGGCCCAGCCTGCCAGGAAGCCAGGTCAGCAGGAGGGGCAGGTGAAGTGTGTGTAGGGGTGCAGCTTACCTTGTCATCCCCGTCGCTCTCGCTGTCACACTGCAGAGGGGAGAGAGAGAGAGAGAGGGGAGTCAGTGTCCCACAGCCAGGCTGGCTGCTAGTGGGTGAGAAGGTGAGAGTGTGGGCTGGGGGCAGGGAGGGCCAGAGGCGGTGGCTCTGGCAGGCCCCCACCCTGACTAGGGGCCTCGGGTCTCGGGTGGAGGTGGCCCCAGGCAGGGGCCCAGGTACCAGGAGCTGGGAGGGATCTGGGGGCCCCTGGCAAGCTCTGGGTCAGAGCTCCATTGAGACCCTGGTGCGGGGGAAGGGGACGGGTATAGGCAAGGCAGAGGTGAGACAAAGGAGAACACGTGACCAGGGAGACGCAGAGCAGCCACCGGCCCAGGCCCAAGTGGGCCCAGAGCCAACAGGTAACCCCAGGAAACACATGGAGTAAACTCCACTCCCTTCTGGTCCCCTCCCAGGTGCTGAGCTCCCTGGGGCGGGGGGTAGTGAGATGAGAGGGGCTCCTGAGTGGCTATGAGGCCCATGAACCAGGGCTCAGGGGAGGGAGACTCGAAAGCCCAGCCTCGGAGCAACAGGAGGGCAGGGGCAGGGCGGGGCCGCCCAGGACACCTGCTCTCACTGCCCGGTCCCGGCAGACGCCCTAGTAGAAACCGCTACACATGTGACAGCAGCTGGTTAAGGAAAGTTTGTGACAATCGTGTAAACACATCTTTGTTTTCAGTTCCCAGTAAGCATAGAGCTCTAAAAAAAAAGGCTGCTCTAGAAACCACAGCAATTTTCCCCCTAAAAGAATATAAAGGAAAAAGAAGCTCTTCCCAGCAGCTGTAATTGTGACGTGTTTGTGTCAAATGAATTATACTGCTGAAAATAAATCTCCCTGGAACTCACAGGAGGCGATGGGACCCTGGCAGACATGTGGGGGTGTTCCCCAGACACATGCTGCTTCTCTGGGGGAGCCCACCCCAGACCCACTCAGCAATGGGGCACACACCCTCCATGCCCTAGGCTAAGGGCTAGAGTGCTACTGTGAGAGTTCATAGAGTTGTGCCAGCCTGCCTTGGGCTTCACTGCGGTGGGAAAGTGACCCTGGGGACGGTGGGGACCCCAACCTGGAACCTGTGGCAGCAGGGATTGGTATTTGGGGGGATCTTCCTGAAGCTGAGAGCGGCTGCATGGACCCTCTGCCCCTCTGACGTGCTCCCTGCAGGGCCTGATCCGAGACCTCTGCGGGGTGGGGGGTCCTTCACAAAAGGCAGAAGGAGCTGTGGGCCCAGCTTCCTGGCCGGACAGCATGGCAAGAGGCCCCTGCCCCTCGGGGCTGGTCAGCTCTAGTGGGGTGGCTGACACCTGGGAGGCAGAGCAGGAAGGTGAGAAGGGGAACGTGGGGGTGAAGCTGGAAAGGTGAGCAGCCTGAACACGCAGAGCTTCACGTGCAGAGCCCGGACCGTGCTCTTAAGTGCGCAACCATGTGACTGGCAGTTTAGGAGAGAGGGGTGGAGGGACTAAGGGGGTCATGGCCTGTGGGGAGTGGGGCCTGGAGAAGGGCTGGCACGAACTGTCTCTGATCCTGCAGAAACAGCGGAGCTGCCGGAGACCCCCAGTCAAGCTTTTTTATGCCTAATTAGCGGCACGGAGCCCCTGAGGTGGAAACTGCGATCCCATCAAGCCATCAGAAGGCTGGGTCTCGGGCACAGCACACTTGTCCCTCGGCTCCCTGGGAAGCAGCCCCAGGCCCGGTTTCACAGCCCTCCTGCACCTTCGGATGGGGGCCCTGGTGACAGCTAAATGATGTGACATTGGGGGGGGGGGGGAGGGTGCCTGCCAGCGAGCGCACAGAGCCTGTAATTAACCAAACAGCTCACCGTTTTCAGCCAGCACAGGCTGTGTCGTAAATGAATTCACGTTATTAAGTCCTTCGAATTAATGTTTAACTGCAATAGAGTCGGAATTGAATGAGGCAATTAATCAGGACAAGGAGGGAAAGAGAGCCACATCTGTCCTGCGGGAGCTGCCTGAGTGAGGCGACCTTCACGGGGCTGGGCTGGGCGGCCCTGGGAACTGTCACCCTGGTGTGGGCGTGGGTCCAGGCAGGGAGCCCACAGGGCAGGGGACAGACCCTAGGCGAGGGTCGGGCGTGCAGGGAGCGCAGGACACGGCTCGGGGGCAGACGCCTGCTGACGCTGCGGCCACCGCCGCTGTGCGGCCCGGGCAAGTGCCGTGGCCTCTCTGTGCCTCAGGTATGCTTCTGGAAAACAGGCAATGGCCCACCTACAGGACTGTGGTAAGGCTTATATGAGTGAATACATGCAAAGCTCTAGGGCTGGGTACATACTCATTACTATATACAGTGAGATGGTATTTTTCACCACCACCTCTCAATATAATTACTGTTGTCTTCCAACAAGGATGAGAATGAGGGCTTCCCTCCCCTTTGGAATGGCTGAAGGCCCTAACCCAAGGAGTTTCAAGGAGGTGTCTCTCAGCCCTGGAAGTGCTGGCTCATGTCCCTCACCGTAATGGCTGGTGGCTAGACAGGGAGCCCTATTTGGCCCATATGAGAGCCCAACGTCAACCCCAACCTTCCCGGCTTGCCCCTAATTCCAATCCCATTCAGCAGGAACCACACCCCTCTACTGGCCTACCAGTTCCTTCGAGCCTAGTCAAGCCAGCAAACAATGAAACAGTAGGACCACTCGTCCAGGGCCATCCCCTCTGTCCATCTGTCAGTCAGCCCAGGGTTAGTCCCAAGTGCACCTCAGCTCACCCGAGGGACCTCAGGCTGTCAGCCTGAATGCTTGGAACCCAGGTGACTCTAAAGAGTGGCCGGAGGGAGGCACCCTGCTGGGAGCTCATGACCACCCAGTGTAGGTCAGACACATGTGAGCTCAGGGTCCTGCATCACAGAGCCCCCAAGCTCAGCTCCTCCACACCCCAGGCCACACGTAACTCTGCTAACAGATGTGACCTGCGATGTCTGAGGTCATTGTGTGTCACCCATGTTCACGGAGGTGGTATAACAAAGGACACGTGGTACGCCCCAGGCATAACTGACAGCCTTCCCTGATCCCCATCCACAGGTGGACAGGCCTTGAAACAAGGCTTAAGAAGCCGAAAGCTAGATGAGGTTTCCGTTGTCCTAATGTTTAAAAAAAGAATTGCTGCCAACATTTAAAAATCTGGAGATTCCTCACGAAATCCTGCCTCTTACTGAGAATGGGGAGCCACATGCATGGATGACAGCCCTGCCCAGTGCTAGCGGGGCTCCACTCTGACCCCACCCTGCCTCTCCTGACGTCGAGGCCCAGCGTGCTGGTCCTTGTCACATGCTGGGAACATGGCCACACAGAGGCTTCTGGAGCCCGATCCTGGGGCTCTGTCCCGACTCCTCCACTCACAGTGATGTTGGCCACTCCTTTCACTTCTCGGAGCCTCAGTCTCCTCATCTGTAGAGATGGGGGTGAGGGGTTCCACAGTGGGGTAGGCTTGGGGTTCAACAAGTGACTGCACTGGAGCGCTCAGAAAGGCAGCTGACTGGCAGGCTGGGCTGTAGCCGTGAGCTGCTGCCACAGCCATATCCCCTCCTTTGTTGTCACTAAGTGGGCTTCACCTTCATCACCTTCGCCACGGTTGCCTTCACCATCACTGTCATCTCCATCATCACCCTCGTCATCTTCACCACGATCTGCCCCAGCCCCTTCCTTCACATTATCCGACCAGCCCTTGGAGCCACTTGAGTCCTACTTGGGGCTTGCTCCCCCAGGGCACCGCACAGGAGGTCTGCGGGGCTTAGCCTCCATCACCAAGTCCCTTCCAGAAATCTAGGCAGCTGTCTGCATGGGGTGAGGGCCGCTCATCACCCTCCACAAATTGACACGGTCGTTCAGCAGCCAGAGACCGGCCTTGTTCTCTCAGCGTGAACGTTAATTACCGTGTCACAGCAGCGCAAAGAAGGCTGCCGGTCCCCACTCCTCAAACAAAGGCATGAAAAATTCATGGGCAGGGAGACCTCGCTGCTGAACCTGTGCTCCCAGCACACGTTCTAGAATCCAGGGCTGGCCCAGAGTCACCTCTAGGGGCAAGTAGCATCCCTCCATGTGCAATGGAGACAGAGAATCTGCCCTGGGGGGAGGGAATTTGAGACCACCCCTAACCCAGCCTCCATCCAGAGGTCAGAGGGCCAAGGGGCAGTGTGGCCTGGTGCTTGGGGAGGAGAGGGAGGTGGGCCGGGTCCCTGTCCCAGCGGCAGGGCTTACACTGTGCAAAGGCCCTGGAGGCCCTGCCCACAGACCTGCCAGGGGGCGGAGGGGGGCCGCACCTGCCCCCCAGCCTGGGCTGGGCTCACTGTGAGCACAGTCACCTGCAAAGGCCTGAGCACAGGTTCCTGGTGCAGGCAGTGCTCACTGGGCGTGTTCTCATGTGTGTGCCGAGACATGGGGAGTCGTGCCAAGGCTTCTCAGACGTGAGCACCTGGCATCCAATTCAGGGGGTGCTCTACCCGAGGGTATCTCGCCAGATGCCCTAGTGGATGCATGGCACCTGAAGAGTCAGATGGCCTGCTGTGAGGCCACAGAGTGCCACGGGTGCATGGGCCCAGGAGCAGCCTCCGTGTGGGCAGTACACGTCTGTCCTCAGGGCTCCTGGCCCCTCCTGTGGCCCCGCACATCAGCCCCAGCTTATTAAACATCCTGTTTGTTGGAGCTGCCTTGGAAGAACTGGGAGAGAAGAGTGGGCCCTCACCCTCTAGGGAGCAGAGGAACGCCACCCCCACCATGAGCGGAAATCCATCCTTCTCCGCTGATACAGGCGGAGGTGTCATCTTCATTTCTGTTGCAAACACTCCATGGGGAGGCAGAACACATTCCAGTCAAGCGATTCAGCGAAAACACAGAGCCAGATGAGGAGCGTGAACCCCAGGCGGGCAGCAGCCTGGGAGGAGGCTGCGCTGTCTGGCTGCCACCCAGAGTGGGCTGCAAGGCTGCTGTTATCCTGTATGCTCACCTCCACCTTGGGAGTGAGCACTGTAACTGAGGGTTTCAGCCAGGCTCCCCGGCCCTGTCAGAAGGAGATCCTGGGGGCTCTCGGGAGTGGGGGTGGCCAGGAGGGCAGTGCTGAGGCCTTCGATGTCCCACCTATGGATCGGGGCAGCTGTGGTTGTCGGGCAGCCAGGTCTGAAGTGCAGGGCGGTACAGCAGCGGGAGTCAGGCACACGGCTGGAGAAGGCTGCAGCCACCCATGCCCACTATGGTATAGGCCCACTTCATGAGATGAGAAGGCAGAGGCTCAAAGGGTAAAGGGATTTACTTCAGGCCATGTGGCCAGTGAGCAGGGGCCCGAGCGGGGTCCAAGCCCCAAAAGACCCTGTGCCACTATCCACCCTCCCCAGAACCACAGGCGAGCCCTGGGGCTATGAGGTTGACAGGAGTGGGAGCAGGAGAAAGGCAGGGGCCTAGAAGACAACAGGACTTGGGCTGATGCTGTGTTTGCTCACCGGGGTTGCTTCTCCACACTTCTCGAGTCCCCACCACAGATCCACCTGCTTACGGATGGGGAAACTGAGGCAGAGTGACTGGAAGCCCTCCCAGGGCATGGATGGAGAGTGGGTGAGCAGGCTCCTAAAGCCATGATCTTAACCTGGCCCATGTGGTCAAGGCCCCATGCCAGTGACTCCCTCGTGGCAGCTGAGACTAGACAGAGGTCCCCGACCTGCCCCTGGCCACCTCAACCCAGGAACTCCTAATTTGGCAGGAGATTTGGATGGTGGATCCTGAAAACCCTATTCTTATTTACTCAGCTAATTCACTTTTTATGACTGTTTAGACTTCAAAGCAAAACAAAGCACTAATTACTCAATTAACGAGCAATTAAGTTACTGTATCCTAATGGCCAGGGAGCAGCTTCCTCTGTGAGCAGAGAAGGTGGGGAGGAGGCTACCGAGCAGGGATGCATTGGGGGGAAATGCCATCTGTCACAGGCGGGGGCAGCGAGGACAAAGGGGCCTGAATCTGCCAGGGCAAGTGCCCCTTCCACACTGCCTGCCTACCTGCCTGCTCCACGGCCCCTCGGGGCCAGAAGAGCAAGCCCCACTAACCCATCCATCCAGCTATGCCTTGGCTGGTAGGGAGCTCATGGAGGGCAGTAGCAGAATTCTGGGGCCACAGAGGCTGCCAAGCCTGGCTGAGAAGAGACGGCCACCAGGGCAGTGGGTTTCATAGAGCCTGAGAGACAAGAGGCTGGGGACCCTTCTCCCGCCTCCGGGGTCTCTTCCTACACATTCAGATGTGGCTGACAGCAGCCTCGGAGGGAAGCCCATGGAGACAGTACAAGGCTTGGTGGAAGCCTGGAAGCATCTCAGGCCCCAAGCCTAGGATGCTGAGTGGCCAGTGTGTGGCCTGTCACCAGAGGGCAGAGCCTGAGTATAGCTGGTGCCTGGTGAGAGGAGAGGCCAGCACAGAAAAAGCCAATCCCCTCAACCTGAAAGAGAACTCTGGGCTTTGTCACGCCTGGCCGTAGTGACCCGCCGGCTGCCACACCCCCCTACCCCTGCCAGGCTGCCTTCCTTGCCCTTCTCTGAGCTCTGTGTGGAGCAGCACCCCACACAGCACTAGTCAGAGTCCAGACCTCACGCTGCAGCCAATCTTCAACTAGCTGCTAATTTATTTAATATCAGCCTCCTTCTGTTGAAACCCAAGTTCCCTTAGAACAAAGATCTCATTCCTACAGTCCAGAGCAGGTTGGGAGTGAGTGACTGAATGAACGACTGAGGCGGGTACACACAGACTCCAGACACTGTGGGCAGGGAGTGAATGAATGTCTGGCTCAGGTGGGTACATACAGACCCTGGACCGTGGAGGCAGGGAATGAACCAAGGAACACACGGATGATTCTTGCTCTGACCACTGACCAGTCCCACTCTCCTCCTCCTCTCATGGGGTCTCCAGGGGATGGAACCCAGAGGGGGCTTTGGGTGTCACACAGAATGGGCTCACTGCCTGTGGTGGGGGCCAGTCCCACAACACAATTTATCTCAACAATTCTGGAATGTTCTGTCAGACAAAGTTCCTGAAGCTGAATACCTCCTTCTTATAACTGGAGCCTTGACCGTAACTGCTATGAAAAACACAAAGTTATGTTTCATTTTCTCTGGGTGCAGTTCCCACAGACACCAAGGAGAACTGGGTCATGGTCCTGCAGTGACTTTGCCAAGAGCATGCGCTGGGAGCACTCCATGGCCTCTGCTGCACGCTGGAACCCAGGCCTGGCCCTCAGAGCGTGAATGAGTCATTTTGCCCCATCAACTTCTCTCCCGTGACTGCTCAGTGCTGTGGCTGACATCTGCCTCATTCCTAGGGCAAACATGTATCCAAATCTCCACAGGCCTCAAGGGTCACAACCTGCTCCTGAAACTGGCCGGCCACGTTGTAATTACAGCTGTATGCAAGCACATGCACTCACAGCGCCATATACACACACTGACCAACACACACTCACATGGTGGGCAGGGTCTGGTGCGTGGTGTTTCCCTGAGGAACGCCCATCCCCCAGGTAGCCCGAGAGGACGGGCCTCCCCTCAGATGGCACCCCTGGATGCTGAGCCTCAGGGGGTCCCCTCCACATCCTCTCCCCTCCTCTGTCATCCCCTTTGTGCACCCGCTTCCCTTCTTGCCCATCGGCCCCTCCCTCCACGGCACCCATGAGAGCAGGCATCTCTGGGTTCTCGTCAATCCTCTGACCTTGGGTCCTGGAGTGGCAGGTGACCCACAGGTGGTCCTGGAGGGGGCCACAAAGACTTGGGGACAGCCAATAGCTGCCACTTTAGGACTTACTTTCCAACCACTCCCAGCCCCCCCGGAGCTGTAGGGGTACAGATGGTGCCCCTCAGAAGACCCGTGGCCCTGGGCTCCACCTCAGGGGCCTTTCCAGGGCCTGGGTCCAGTCCTTCCTGCACACCGCGGACGGTGTGTCATACCAAGCCGGCTCTCCCTTTGCTCGATCAGGCCTCGCTGGGCTGGAATAATGAACGAGCCCATCAGGAATGAATAAAAGATGGCCCCGGCCCTGCCGTCCACCGCTGACCTTTCTGGAGTCGACTGTATTAATATATTCTCCTGTTGTCAGACTCAAAGCACTAACTGCCTTATGAATTATTTATCAACACAAAAAGTCTTAACCAGAACGGTGTTAACATGAATCCCTAACCTTCCGGGTCCCAGCAGCCCCGCCTGTTCTGCATAATTGAATTTCAGCTCCCAGCGGCCTGGCCAGGCCTGTCACCCACCCACTCCCCAGAATGACTGTCCCTCCAGCCATGGTTCCTGACACATGTGGCCACAGCCGTGAGGGGTCCTGCAGGCTTGCCCAGAGCGTCTGTGTCCAGCCTCCTGGGACAGGCCCTAACTGGACTGGAGTCCTTCAGGTCATGCTATCTGAAGGGGCAAGGGCAGCTGGGGCCTCCAGGGGACCTCTGTGCTAATCTGAGGGGCTGGGATCTGCCTGCACCCCAGGCTGGGCCAGGAAAGGAATGTACCACCCCCACTCCCCATACGCCCCAACTGCCACAGCTGCCTTGGAGGCTGGCAACAGCCAAGGAGGGGGTGGGAGGGGTGAGTCCAGGGGCAGAAGCTGTCTCCTGACTGGAGGGTCGAGGAGGAAGCTGGCGAAGATCCAGCACGGGTAAGGGGGCTGTGGTGGCCCCCACAAGCTCTCCCAGAGTTCACTGCAGAGTGGCCATGCTGTCCACAGCTCGGCCTCCCACTCCCTAACAGGCTGCCCTCTAGAGAATTCCAGAGCCACGCGCTCCTGAACGCTCGGCCCTCAGAAACTGTTATGGTGAATGCAGGTGTCCTAAGTAACTAAGTCAGCGCAATTGGTCACTTAACAACCGATGGTCAACCCAGCCTGAAGCTTCAGGCCCCCAGCTTGAACAGAGGGCCTCCCAGCTCCAGTCTGCCTGGCTGACTGCTCTCTGAAGCTCCCATGGGGTGCCTCGCCCAGAGGAGTGCCAATGTCAGACTGTTTGGGTGGCTGGGACCAGCCTGCTGAAGCTGTGGGTTGGCAGGCCCCTCCCCTCGGGGCCTGGCATGCCTGCATCCCATCACGCATTTGCCCTTGGCCTGACCTCCCTGCTGCCTCTGACCACTGGCAGTTGTCCCCAGAAACCCCGGCAGTGCCCAGCACTCTTGAGAAGCACCCACTGCATCCACCAACTCCCCATCAGAGCAGGGACCCCAGGACTTGCTCTGCCGTGTCCCCAGTGGAACAGAGGCCACAGGTCTCAGTGATGCCCTGGACAGACACGTGGAGTGTGACAGTGGCCAGCCCCACAGCACAGAGACTAACAGCGGGAGCCTGGCAGACTCGCTTATTCTCCCCACAGCCCTGTGGCTTGGGTACCGTGGCTTCTCCCTCTTACAGATGAGACGACTGGGGTACCGGGTGGCACCCAGTGGCAGCTTCCTCTCCTCTCCTGACCTGAGATGCTGCTCAGCCCTGCCCAGGGGGGCCCTCATCCCCTGGGGCTTTGCAGAGCCTTGGACCTGTGGTGCAGCTGCCCAGTGGGCAGGGTCTAGCTAGTGCCTCTGGCTCTGCCATCCCTGCCCCTCCCCTGTTCATGTGACACCTGGGGGTCACGCATGACCTTTGGAGGCTCTGGTGTGTTCCTGATAGAGCAGAGTCAGAAGTTAGAAAATTCACTAACCCAGAGGGCTGAGTCAGCCTGCTGGGACAAGCACTCAGAGCCCAAGGCTCACAGGGGCAAGTGGCTGTCCAGGTCTGCGCCAGCCCAACTTGTGACATGTGTGGGCACTTGGAAAGCCTCCCCCCAGCACATGCTGGGGTGCTGTCTCATGAGGGGGAAAGTGGAACACAGGAGCGGGTAGGGGACCCCCAGGGAGCACAAGACACATCTTTCTCCCACCCTAGCGTCCAGCAGGACAGAAGGTAGCCACAAGAAGTTTCCTGGCCAGAAGGGTGGGTCGTCAGGACCCCTGGAGTTCAGATGCTAGAGCCCTGAGGGGGATGGCATGCTGCCCTGGCCTGCCTGGTACTCACCCCACCCTGGCCAGGCTGACCTCTATGTGGGACAGCAGAGGAAGTGCAAGGACCCAGTGGCCTGCAGAGGATGGCCACAGAGGGGCCCAGAGCACGCATACATGGCAGCCCCGGCAGGCAGAACTGTCAGACACCTGCAGCGCCACTGGAACCGCTCACACCAAGTCCCGAGTATTGAGTTCTTCTCCTTCTTTACCAGCACCTCACTAAATCTAGCACCCATCCCTCCCTACCAGCACCCCTCTGCCTGCACCACCACCGTCTACAGCACTGTGCAGGTCACCTGCTCACTTTCTGTAGTTCAATCACTAAGTCGTGTCTGACTCTTTGCTACACCATGGACTGCAGTACAGTAAGCTTCCCTGTCTTCCACTATCTCCCCACGTTTGCTCAAATTCATGTCCATTGAGTTGGTGATGCTATCTAACCATCTCATCCTCTGTTGCCCCCTTCTCCTGCCCTCAGTCTTTTCCAGCATTAGGGTCTTTTCCAATGAGTTGGCTCTTCGCATCAGGTGGCCAAAGTATCAGCACTTCAGCTTGAGCTTCAGTCCTTTCCAATGAAGATTCGGGGTTGATTTCCTTTGGGACTGACTGCTTTGATCTCCTTGCAGGTCTGTTTTTCTTATTCTGCCTTTAGGAAGAACTTGCTGCCCAGTTGCCTAGAGAGCCCTACTGCCCAGAGCCTGCCCGCAGGAAGCTGAACAGAGGCCCGCAAGGCCATGCCCTTCCTGCTGCCACAGGAATAGATAAGTGGGTGGGTGGACAGTGGCTCCTCTGACAAGAGGCAGGCCAGACACAGGCTGGGGATGCACCACAGGTAAGGACATTGCCCACCCCACTCCTGCCATCCCTGGTGACCTCTGAGCAGCAGCCACTTCCCAGCAGCGGCTGATGGGCTGTCCTGTGCTCAGAGGTGAGAGGAGCATTCAGCTCTCGACTCCAGAGAGAGCCTGACGGGCTTTTATTGCTTTTGTACAAATTACGGCTGCTCGGAAGTGGCCCAAGGAGCAGGGTAATGGATGTCATAAACCTGCCTCGTAAAGACGGAGCCTGCACTGCATGGCTGGTGCGAGGCGGGTCAGAGGAAGCCCGCGCTGGCCAGAGCAAGCAGACGGCTCTGCTGTCAGGGGGGCTGAACTGCTCCTGGGTGGGCATGGGGCAGGCAGGTCTCAAGGTGGCTCAGGGGCTCCCTGGGCACATGTCCACCAGCCTTCCTGCCCTTGGGCGTTCACTAGAGCCAAGTCCCCCACGTGCTGTGCCTCCTCTTCACCCACAATTGTCCCTGGCTCACGGAGCAAAGCTGGCAAGTGACCCACATGTGGCCGACCAGGTACCCCATCCCCAGGAGTCTCCCTGCCTGCCCTCCTGAGCCCCAGGGCCACGGTTCCCAGAAGGCAAGACTGTGCCCCTTCTGCCAGTGGGTGACGGTGGCGGGGTCAGAAAACTGAGTCCAGATCCAAGAGCCACAGCTACCATTTCCAGTGTGTGCACACGCGTCAACACACACGGGCACTCAGAGCCCACGGAACACACGGCCCTGCTCTTGTGGTGAGAGCCTGACTGGCCTCGTCCGTCACCACACTGGACGGGGCCTGGCCACCGCAGTGTTCGGCAGATGTGTGTGGGCTGCTGCGAGCTGTTACACACACGTGTGCATGCTTGTCTTCCCCGGCAGAAGCTGCTGTGCCCACCAAGTGCGGCAGGCCCCGCCAGGACGGGCAGAGGCTCTGGGTGGCAGCCTGTGCCTCAGGCTGCCGTGCACCTGTGCCCCTCTCATGAGCTGCTGACACACCTCCTACAGAGAAGAGGGGTCCAAGCCTCTCCCCATGAACAGAGGCGGGGAGACTGTGATGACAGAGCACCAGGAAGCCACGCCACATCACTGTTACTGCTTCCTCCTGGCCCTCGGGACCCTGGTAACCCGCCGCCATGGTGTAAGGAAGCCCAACCAGCCCATGGAGGTAGGCCCCATGTCGGGGGAACAGAGGCCGCTGACCATGAGCTGGCATCAAGCTCCAGACGTCAAGAGACTTTCATGACCCCGCCCCTCAGATGTCTAGGTGTTTCCGAAATAAGCGCCTGCCCCCATAGACTTCCTCAGTAACTGCCTGTCTGGCACAGCAGCAGCCTGGGCCCTGCCAGCCCTCATGTCAGCTTTGCCTGGGCCACGCCAGCAGCTAGCTTCCACTCTGTCCAACTGTACAGGCTCCCAGGGGAAGGGACTGGCCAAGGGGGTGCTAGACTGCATTAGGCCCTCATGGCCGCGAGAAAGATGAAACTCAACTGTGCCAGGAGCCCAAAGTGCGCCTGCCCGAGACCTGGGATGGGAGGTGCTGCAGAGGAGGTAATGGGAGATTAGCAGGCTCTCTAGGAAATTAGCTGTCAGCAGCCCAACCAACAAGTCAAAATTCATTTCCAGAAATCCCCTGAAGGCAGTCAAGCCTATCAGCTAATTATGCCTCATGTGTATGTATGTGTGTGGGCGGGGGCTACCCTGGCAGTTTGGCAGGTGGAGCCCCACCCGACTCTGGTGAGCACCCTGGGCTCTTCGCACCTGGTGTGGAGGCTGCCTGGCTGGGGTGCAGACAGGCGCTCCCTTCTCCTGATCCCACTGTGGCTCTGCTGGGAACCCACAGTTAGAGCCTACCTCCCAGCTCGCCCTCCTGCTGTTCCTGACAGTGGTGCCTCCTCCCACCGCAGGGCCTTTGCACAGCTGCTCCCCAGCCCTGTGTCAGGGCGGAGTTGGGAGGTCTTCTCGCCAGGCTACTCAAACTTCTCCATAGCGCCCACCACCTCCCTGGGGACAGGGACACTGGCTGTTTGGTTCCTTCCAGTGGCAGTGATACTCAGTAAGTGTTTGCTGAGGGGAGGAGGGACCTGCAGGTGAGAGCTGTACCCCAGCCTGGGGAGGGTGGGAGGACGGCAGCTCGGCCTGAGATCCAGCCGGTGAGGGCGGGAGAGGCGCCTGGAGGCCAGTGGCTGGTTGGGTTCTGGTGCCGCGGGCTGTGGCAGGCAGGCTTCCTTCAGAGGGTGACAGAGAGGGCCTGGGAGAGGGACTGGATGGGAGGAGCTGGTGGGGAAAGCCAGGGTGAGCTCGGAGTGTGGCCCTGGCGGAGGCCCCTCCCAACAGTGGGGGCTGCAGCAGGTTCTCTGCCCCCTCCCTGACCACACCCACCCTGAGGACACCAGCCTGGACACCGGATCACCTGGGTCCTTGGCTCTGTCCCCAGGCTACACACTCAGGGTGGGGGCAGGGCAGCCTCCTGCCTGTGAGGTGTCTTAGGTCCTCATTTCTCTTTAATAAAGGAAACTCCCAAGTCCCTTGCTTCAGCGGGAGATGGATCCTCGTGTCCTTGGTTGCAAGCAGTCAAATTAAGAAAATTACTTTCTAACTAATTTTATGGCACTAACGAACCTCTGGCGGCGTGCTAGGGAGGCTGTGCCGAGCTTTCGGGACATACGTTGTTGAGGATGGGCAACAATTGGGGATTTGCTGGGGATAAATCTTGGCAAATTAAACTTTTAAGTACAGTCTATAATCCAGGTCAGACAACAAATGCCCTGTGTCACCTAGCAAGGGGATGCTGTGGGGAGAGGCAAGAACAAGCATGACCCATCCTGAGCCTGAGGCCCTAAATGCAGACACACAAAACACACAAACAGCAAGGTGTGTGCAAACATATATACCTACGCGTAATGCCACATGCATATACAGACACATTGGCGCCATGTCCAGACACGGGCTCCCAGATGGACACTTATATACAGCGTGGCGCGCGCACAGACACACACGGACGCCTCCAGACAGACTCTTGAGAGGACTAGACAAAGACTCACACAGAAATGGTCACAGAGAAACATGGAATGCTTCCGGGTGCCACATGGAATGCAGCCACAGCCACACAGAGACACCACCTCATGGGCACATGGGAGAGAGAGACACATGTAAACATACAAGTTTACACAACACACACTTCCCTTGCACTGAGAGTCATACACAAACAGGGCCCTCAACCGAAGTGTCACCCTTTTGCCAGAGGGCTCCATGGTGAACTCTGGATCTAGAGGCAGGGTCCCAGCCGGCCTCCAAGCCTCATCCTCCAGCTCCCAGCAAGGTCACCTGCCAGCCCCCGCCTTGGCCTGCTGGGCAAGGGTCCTCTAGGCCCCTGCCCACTCCTCCAGCCCCAGGGAAGGCTGCTACCATGCCAAATGGACAAAAGAGCCAGCAGGGACCATACAAGCCCTGCAGTGCTGCCCAGCACATGTCAGGGACCTGCGGGCACACTTGCTCATGGCAGGGCCTGGCATACACACACCAGTATGTCTGCAGACATGGTTCAGGAACCCCAGGGCTGAGCAGCAGGCTGGGCTGCTGCCCCCACCATCTGTCACTCACGTGCAGCCTCAGTGGGGGCTAAGCTGCAAGCAGCTGGCAAGTTAATTACAACTTCTTCTCCAGGAAGCATTTTGCAGAGAAGACCACGAATGACACATGGTGGTTTGGAAGCAGAGGGCTGCCCAGAGGCTCTGGCAGGGAGACCCCAGCAGCCCCGGGCATCTCAGGAGGCTCCACATGAGGTATCTCTGGGCCCAACCTCTCGGGACTCCCAACCCTCCAGGACAGGTGCAGGTCAGTGGGCGTCCCAACTCTCCCCATCACTGCCCCAGGTTGCCCTGGTGCCAACCTGGACCACATGGCGCCTCCCAGAGTACAGGTCCTGTTCAAGCCTGGCCGACCACCCCTGTCAACATGGTCAGTAGTGGCTGGCGCATCAAGACCACCCAGGCCCATGGGAAGAAGGAGCAGCCTGTGGCCGCCAACCATGACAGATGAGAGCACAAAGGCTGCCCGAGGAGGGCAGAGGTCTTCCCAGGAAAGCACCCTTGGGTGGCACCTGGGACCACTGCCCAGAAGTGTACAGCCTCCCCCTCCCCAGTCAAAGGCTCAAAGATGCTACAGCCTGGCCCGGGATTTGAGGCAGAAGGCAGAGCCTGGGCTGGCAGACCCTGGGGGTCGTGGAGCTGGGGGAGGGGAGGGCCAGGGACCGATGGCTGTCCCTGCCACCCAGGGAATTAATGGGTTAATTACACACCCTATAAAAAGCCGCTGTGATTTAGAGAGCCTGCCTGTCAGACCCTGGAACTCTGGAACTCCAGTTAATCAGGAGCTGCAGGATGAGGCAGGCGGAGCCCAGGCCCCTGCCCTCCAATGAGCCGAAACGGCCGTAAATCTGCAGAAACGGCTTTTATGGAGCTCTGGGTTTTATGGTGTCATTAACGGGCCTCCTGATACTTAAGGGGAAACGAAATAAAGTCGTGGGGAGGGGGCTGGGAGACAGGGAGGGTGGCCCCCGCAATGGCCAGAGTATCAAGTGGCAGCAGGCCGGCCCCCTCCCACCCCTGTCCAGCCTCTTTGGCCGAGCCAAGCACAGCTGGGGAGAGGGTGTCAGGGCACAGGGCAGGGGGCAGGGCGAGGAGGGCATACGCTGCAATTGCTCCACATGCAGGAACCCCGACACCAAAGGCTGCCCCACAGGACCCAGGGTGTCCAGCCCACTGCCCACTCCTCTGCAGGGCAGGACCCGGAGTCCCGCTCTCTCTGAATCTTTGCCCACTCTGGCCCATCCCCATCCTGTACAAACTCCATTTCCAGTCTGGGGGCAGCATTCAGTACAGTCGGGGCTCCCATGGGTCGAGGGTCGGGGTTAGTGTGTGGGGAGCAGACAGCAGAAGGGGGGTGGGAGACTTACGGAGTAACCTCTGCCTGAGACTGCCTGCGCCGAGCTCTGCAGAGAAGGAAGGAGGACAGTCAGGAACCAGTTGCAGCCCAAGACGGCCACCCTCTCCCTTGAGGACCTGAGCAGGCAGAGCCCATCCTGGGTTTTCACTGGAACTCCAGGCTGGGGCCACACTGATCAGCCTGCGGCAGGGCCCAAGGACCCACAGAGGAACCTTCCACCCCCAGACCTGGAGGTATGGTCCAGCCCAGCAGAGTCTCCAGGCAGAGAGGCGGCAAAGCCCCCACATTCCCCAGGGGTGGGCTCAGCCCCTCCCAGAGGATGCGCCCCACCTCTCCACGTGGGGCTGACCCCACTCCCTGCTCAGGTCGGCTTTTCCCTCACCTCCCACCAGCCTCCCAGGGTCACCGGGTCCAACGGGAAAGCCTGGGAAGGTTTCTGGAGCTGGGCAGGAAATCCTGGGGTCTCAAATGTCAGATGGGAGTGGGGGGGTCAGCTGTGGCCTAGAGGCCAACAGTCACCCCAGAGGTCCTGTGAGGGTGATCCCGACTATGCTTGATGGGACTCCCTCTGGCTCAAATGGGCATTTAGGATCTGAGGGAGAAACCAGTTAGGTTCATTTCACCAGCTCCCCAGGGCAGGCGGTGGTCACCAGGGTTGAGCCCTGAGGCCCAGGCAGATAGGACGTGATGACCTGGCAGGTGGGGGTTGGGGGACATTCACATGGCCGGCGAGGGCAAGCTTGTCGGAGGTGTGTGGGACTCATAGACCTGGGGCCAGACCACACTGAGGTCCAGATGCCAAGATTCTTCTGGGAGGATAGGTGACCACTGTAGCCTGGACCACTCTGCTCAGCTCAGCTGGGGCCAGGGGACCCCTCCCCTCCCCAGCCAGACCCTGGCCAGGCCCCAGGCCAGTTCCTGGGGGTCTGCCAGGCCAAGCTCACCACAGTGTGTATGTGGGGGGGGAGGTCCCTCACCCCCTGGGGTAGCTCAGCCCCAGGCCCTGCCGCTTGGGGGTGGGAGTCGGGTGCTATAATTGCCCCCAAGCTTGCGCACTCACGCCGCCTGTGCTGTGCCTACAATCCGCCTGCTCCCATCCTGGCCGGCAATTAGAGGAGTTCGAACTAGGGCAGCCCCCGCGGCCCCAGACAATTACCAGCCTATTTTCCCATCTTGTGGCAACAAGATCGGAGCTGGGCAATTAGGCCCCCCTCCTGGCCTCCCGCACCGGCCCTCCCCCAGCCCCCATTTAAATGATAATGAGAGACGACTCGTTCCATTTAGCCCTGCAGAAAACCCATCT
>SJXQ01004383.1:250028-260918 GCA_006408695.1 Aepyceros melampus | reverse complement strand
AGCCCGTACTTTATTCTGTTCAGAGCCCCACTCTGAGCCCCAGGCCTGTGCTCTGCCTCCAGCTCTGCGCGGAACCTGGGTTTCAGAAGAAGGCCACAGAGCACGGCTGGCCCAGGGAGGGGAACCTTTACGCAGATCATGCAAACACACTCATGAGGGAGGCTGGTGGGCAGGTGAGATGTTGGGGTGTGCAAAGAAGGCCAGGGCCCCCCTCCCCACCCAACGAGGCCACCTGCCCGGCCTCTCCTTTGCATGCTCGCAGTGCACTGCTCCAGGTCAGTGTGGAGGATGGTACCCCAAGCACAGCACTGCAGACCAGCATCCTCCTACCGACAGCAGCACCTGCTGGTGAAGTGTGATACTGCAGCCGCAGTATGACCGGAGGGCAAGGGGGAGGGTTCTCAGGGCTGTGAGTCCAGTGGAAGCTCCAAAAGGATGGAGTCCACTGTAAGGAAACCCTGGCTCTGGGCATGGCCCCGCTTCTCCAAGGAGTCCCTTCCAATGCTCCTTCCACTCCTGTGACAGTCAGGCCGGGTGAGGACCCTCAGGCTCCCATGGCCCCAGGTGTCCCTGAGTGAAGCAGGGTCACTGGACAGCAAGTGCCCAGTAGGCAGGGGCTGTCCTTTGTCCCCACTACCTGGCAGGGGCCTGGCACAATGAGGAAGGGTCCCACAGCCAGCACAGGGTCAGGAAGCAAGCTGCTGCCCTCGGAGGCTGGCCCTCCCCTCCCACTGTTCCACGTCCTTCCCCTGGGATCTAGCCGGGTGGACAGCCGAGTGAGTGAAGCATGGAGATGCACAGCAGATTGTACAGGGGACACTGGCTGAGTTGAGGCCACAACCCAAGGAGACACACGGTCAGCAGGCTCTGGGGACATGCGCTGTGCGTGAGCAAGCGCCATGTGAGTGACATGACGCCCTGCCTGTGGCTGAGGGGCAGGGGCGGGGCGCTAGGTCCTGCCTCCTCGGTCAGGCCAGTGGACTCGGCCCAGAGCAGGGTCCCCTGGGCTCCGCCTGGCCTCTCTCTCTAGCTGAGCCACTCAGCTTGCGCCACTGCTGTCCACACTCGCCCAGCTGAGTCAGGCCACAAGCACCTCCCTGCAGCTGCCCAGGCCCCCTCCAGTGCGAGCTTTGAAAAACATACCTCAGCTCAAGTCACTGCGCAAGCCTAAACCCCGCAATGGGCCCTCTGTGAGTGAGTGGTGGCCACACTCGCCCAGGCCCCGTGCCATCCCCGCCCCGGGGTTCTGGTCAGCTCACTCCTCGTCAGCTGTCCCTGGGCCTCAAGCTGGGTCACCTCCTAGGTGAGGCCTCCCGATCCGCTGGTCTAAAGCAGCCCCATTTCCGTTTCCAGACAGGTCTGTTATCACCCCAAATCCCCCCGCCACTCATTTCACATCTGGAATTCCAGCAGGTGTCTTAGTCGCCGAGCTCAGACAGGGACCGATAACAAAGCCCAAGTAAGTATACATCGAATGGGCCATGCCCTCGGCATCCACTCCCCTCTACCCTTCTCCCAACAGGGCCCCCCAGCAAGTCCCCCATGTTAGGTTTCTGTGAGAGCCGCATCTGGAGTGGGGGTGGGCTGCGCCAAAGCCAGGGAATGGCCAAACACTCTGCCCATGGGTCCTACTGGGATGGCTGCCCCCAAGGGGACCAGGTGAGCCTGCCAAGGAGGCCAAAGACGAGACTCGCCTGTCCAGGCCACGCCCAGGAAGCGGGAGAAACCATTCTATGAGGGATAATGATAAAGCAGTAACTGCGGTAACAACGGCATACGTGCCTATCTGGCAGGAACTGTGCACATCAACTCAGCTTTTCATCTCTACGACCCGAGACGCGTGCATGCAGCATGGACAGCTCCACTTTACAGATGAGGAAATAGGCCCAGAAAGGAGGAGCACTTGCCTGGGGCCAGCACAGAGCCAACGATGACCTCACGATGAGGTGGGGTGAGGATGCAGAGCGTCCCAGGGAAGCCCACCTCGGCCGCCCCGAGCTGCAGCCCAGGCCTCAGAAGAGGGGGAAGTGGGAGAAACCGTCTGGTTAATGGGAGCCAGGCACTGTAGCGGCTAGCTAGGACCCAGCGTGCTTTGAACTTTAACTGACCCACACAAAACTCTGAGGGAGTGCCACTGTCCCACTGTACATATGAGAAAACTGAGGCACCAAGGGGCAGTCACCTGCTCAAGGCCACACCGCTGGCAGGTGCCAGAGCTCATTCCCCACCACGACGTTCATCTTCCAGAGGGCGAGGGAATATTCTGGAAGGACTCTACCAAGCCCAGTGTGAAAACTTGTGATTAGAAAACCCCTACACTGGCAAATATGGACCTGGCAGACCGATGTGATGGTGAAGAGCACAGACAGGCCACATGGATTGCATCTAGAACTCTGCCCCGCTCTGTCTCACTCCCTGTGTTGACTAAGCGTCTGGGGCCCAGCCCTCTGCCAGGCTTGGGGTTACCAGGCCTGCTCGGGGGTGCAGATAAGAAATGGGCAATCCTCACACCACAGAGGGGTGAGCCCAAGAGAGGGGCATGGGAGCAGGGGAGGGGCGGAAGGCAGGCAGGTTGGGGAGGAGGTAGAACTCAGACCACAAAGGCCCTTGTGGGGCACGTCCAGGAAACAAGACTTCCTGAGGGTGGAGGGGAACTTCCAGGGTGCTTTCAGCAAGGGAAGGGCGTGCTCAAATGGGCCCTTCAGAGGAACCTCACCACCTGCAGATGGGCAGGAAAACTGAAGCTGGCTGTCTTCCAGGGAAAGGTCAGGGTCAAGGGCACAAATTCTGGAGTTGAGCCACCTGGTTTGAACCCTGGCTCCATCACTTTCCCTGCTTGTCTCGGACAAGTTACTCAGATGCTTTTTTTCTTTGGCTTCCGTATTCTCCTCTGAAAATGGTACTAGCAATATGCTGCCTCACAGCTGTGCTCACTGGAGGCAGTGCCTGGGCCGGCTGTGAAAGGTCAGCTTTTCTTTGCTGGTAAGAGGTGGTGGGCTAGCAGTGCCTGGTAGACACGGACATCCAGTTTACAAAGTCAGTTTACACATGACTTCAGATCATCTATTCATCTTAGGGCTTCCCTGGTGGCTCAGTGGTAAAGAGTATGACAAGGCTGTATATAGTCTCTCTGCTTTTTTAACTTCTATGCAGAGTACATCATGCGAAATGCCAGGCTTGATGAATCACAAGCTGGAAAGAAGATTGCTGGGAGGGAGAAATACCAACAACCTCAGATATGCAGATGATACCAGTCTAACGGCAGAAAGTGAAGAGGAACTAAAGAGCCTCTTGATGAAAGCAAAAGAGGAGAGTGGCTTGAAACTCAATGTTCAAAAAACTAAGATCATGGCATCCGGTCCCATCACTTCACGGCAAATAGAACGGAAAAAAGTAGAAGCAGAGATTTTATTTTCTTGGGCCCCAAAATCACTGTGGATGGTGACTGCAGCCATGAAATTTAAAGACGCTTGCTCCTTGGAAGGAAAGCTATGACAATCCTAGACTGTATTAAAAAGCAGAGACATCACTTTGTCAACAAAGGTCCACATAATCAAAGCTATGGCTTTCCAGTAGTCATGTATGGATGTGAGAGTTGTAACACAAAGAAGGCTGAGCACTGAAGAACTGATGCTTTCAAATTGTGGTGCTGGAAAACACTCTTGAGAGTCCCTTGGATAGCAAGGAGATCAACCAGTCAATCCTAAAGGAAATCAACCCTGAATATTCATTGGAAGGATTGATGCTGAAGCTCCAATACTTTGACCACCTAATGTGAAGAGCTGACTCATGGGAAAAGACCCTGATGCTAGGAAAGACTCAAGGCAGGAGGAGGGGGATGGCAGAGGATGAGATGGTTAGACAGCATCACTGACTCAACGGACATGAATCTGAGCAAACTCTGGGAGATAGTGTAGGACAGAGGAGCCTGGTGGGCTACAGTTCACGGGGTCGCAAAGAGTTGGACACAACTCAACGAGAGGGAAGGACGGGAACTTTCATCTTAAGTCAGTTTTGGTTAGTTGTATTTTTCAAAAACTTTGTTCATTTCAGTTAAGTTGTTCAATTACTGGGGTAAAATTGTTTATCCCCATTCTTTCAATGTCTGTAGCACCTGCAGTGGTATTCCCATTTTAGTTCCTGTCGTTGGTAATCTGTGTTCCTTTTCGCTTGATCACTGTAAGTACAGGGGAGTTCTCAATTTTGTTGATGCCTTCCAGGAAACAGTTTTCGATTCTGTTCACTTTCCCTATCGCTTGCTTTCTTGCTCATTAATCGCGCTCATTCAGATTCCTCCCTTTCTGCATATGACACTCTGCTCTTGTAGGTTCCTCAGGTCACTCATCTTGAACCCATCCTCTTTTCCAGCATGGGCGCCGAGGCTAGAGGCCTCACTCTGAACGCTGCTTTGGCTGTACCCCATTAGGTGCATTCTGTATGATGAATTCCTATTTCCACTTTAATTTTCTAATGAAATCCTGTTCAGAAGGTAGGAGGTGGAAGCAAAGGGCGGCCTGGGGGAAGTGAGCAGTGGAAGATGGCTCCCGTTCCTGGCCTGATCCCCGGGGCAGAAGCCAAGCTCCCCAGTGACGTGAAGGAAGGTTTGGAGCTGTGTTCTGGCTCGTTCTCGCTCAGTGAGGGGGCTGTGGCTTCTGGGGTGGAGGGTATTGGCCCTGGATACACAGACCTGATGCTCACAGGGGAAGTTTTGGGCTGACAGGTGCTTAGCTTTGCTGCCCAGTGGTGGGGGTTCAAACCAAGGGCTGGCTGAGTGCGAGAATGAGAAACCAATAAGAGTGGCAAGTGTGAGGAGACAGTGAACTTGGGAAAGACACCCTTCTGACTCTGAAGCACACTGGACCAGTCTGAGGCCAACTGAGAAGGGCTGCATGAGGAAGACACGTGCTGCCTTTCTAAGACTTGGTACAAAAATAAAGTAGAATATCCCACTGTTAATTTTCACACCAACTACATATTGGAGACTTCCCTGGTGGCTCAGATGGTAAAGCGTGTGTCTACAACGTGGGAGACCCGGTTCGATCCCTGGGTCGGGAAGATCCTCTGGAGAAGGGAATGGCAATCCACTCCAGTACTATTGCCTGGAGAATCCATGGACAGAGGAGCCTGGTAGGCTACAGTCCATGGGGTCGCAAAGAGTTGGACACGACTGAGCAACTTCACTTCACTTCACTTCTTCACATATTGAAATGATACTATTTAGAATATAGTTATTCCTCAGTGTCCATGGAGGTTGATTCCAGGCACATTCTTTACCTCTGAGCCACTGGGGAAGGCCCCCAGGAGGCCCCTACAGATACCAGAATTCCATGGATGCTCAAGCCCTTTATATAAAATGATGCAACCTGTCAGCCCTCTGCCTCTGTGGATACACACTGCTGATGGTATATGGAGTTAAAATATGTTAGGGCTAATTTTGTCTCTTTATGTTTTTAATGTGGCTCCCATCACAGTCCCAGCAAAGAGAGCTACTCAGCTTCTGCAGCGTCAGAACCTGCCTTTTAACAAGGCCCCTGGGACCCCTCCAGGAGTTTGGGTGGCGCCCCTCTCAGTCTCAAACCCTCTAGTCCCATCCCTGCGACAGGCTTCCTGTCAAGCCCCCCAAGCAAGAGCAGGTGGCTGGACACGGACATCATCTTCCTCAGACACCCCAGCTCCCGACCTGGTGAGCTGCTGGGGATGTTCTGTGGTCAGTGCAGCCTCTGGCTGGAGAAGGCGGGCCACCAGCTCCCCTGCCCAGCCAAGTGTCTCTACACACAGATGTAGGCCTGGCTCTTCTAATACTTTAAGGGACTGCGTCACATTCCACGTCTGCCCCATCAGAGGCTCCCTGGGGCAGGGATGATCTGCCTTGGTCAAGATGCATCATGTGCCTGGTACCTTAGGTGCTGACAAAGTCCTTGTGCAGTGAGTCGCTGGTCCAGGGGCCCATTCTCCCCAGGGTGTCCCCCATGTGAAGGAGAACTCAAGGGGAGTGACTAGGCACTCACCTGGGGAGCACCTCTGTGCTCAAGACAGCTGTGCACACACACGCAGGAAGCCCTGTGCATGGCAGCCAACAAGCAATCTCCCCCCGGAAACCGCAAGTCTGGACCGGTGTCCCGGGTGGACGCTGAGGTGGCATGCAATCCCCTTCAAGGGCTGGGAACCTGTGGACTCATCCGGGTCACCCATGCTCCTGCCCCTCCCCACCCACTGGGTGGATCCCAAGGGGTCTTGTTTAGTAGGTAGGTTTCATCTCTGTGTTGCTTTTGGACAGACTACCTGGTCACCCCTTACTCAACCTGACAGTAAAACCACAACAGCCATCACACAGCAAAGGATTAATTAATAGTGACCAGGCATCACATCAGGGGCTCCTGTACAGAAGGCACATGTCCCCTCCCCATGGCCCAGTCTGCAGAAGAGGAGGTGGGCTGCAGGGTCCAGAGAAGCCCTAGCAAAGCACTGTGCCCAGGCTCTAGTCTCCATCCAAGGGCTCCCTGGGGCAGCACAGGGCCTCCCCTAGACCTCCAAGGCATGCCCCCCTCCAAAGACTCCAACTCTGCCCGTCAGGCCAGGCTGCCCCATTCTCCCCACAACGAGGTGGGCCACATCGCACACCCTTGGCTTCAGGGCCAGGACAATTGCCAGGGCCCAAACCTCTGCCACCAGGCCATGCAAAACCCACACAGCTGTGTCCTCTGGCCAGCTATGTGAGTCATCAAGTTAGAATTATACACCAGTGTTTGAAAAAACCCACTGAATCCACAGAAAAACCCAGGTTTCCCGTTGTTCTCAGAAACACTGATCTGGTCACACTGGAACACCTATATTTTTTCATGGCAACATGGGTCCCCCAGGACACGACGCATGTGATCCAGTCCCCTCTATTGTCAGTGGATGCCTCGCCCAAGTGCACATCCCTCAGGGTCCTGGCACTTTGAACCAGAGGCCAGCCGTGGCCACAGAGAGTCATGTTGGGGTTAGAGAGGCCCGCTAAGTCCAAATGGAACCCGAGTCCTTTCTTCAGCAGTGATCACACAAGGGACAGCCCCACCCCAACTCACCATGGAGTTCACCCACGGTGGGGTGGGGTAGCCCCAGGCCCTGGCAATCCTGTGGGCTCAGCCCTCTTCCTCAACCCTCTCCTGCCACAGAGATGGTGCCCCCAAGAGCTGTGTTCCCCCCACTAAGTGGCACCCATGTACTGCAGCCAACAGTCCCAGAGCAGAGAGGCCTATAAAGGTGGTGACCAACTGTCCAGTCCTGGCCCGCCCCACCTGAGACATGCCCAGACAAGAGCACGCACAGGGCCTGGAGGCAGAGATGCTCAGACTGCACCTGGGTTGAGAGTTCAGGGCAGTGGGAGGGAGAGGGTGGCCTTGCCACTCTCTGTGCACAACAATGGGATAGTGGAACTATGCGGGAGTCGATGAGAAGATCTCAGAAGCGCCTTCAGTGGCATTGAGAAAAGACCCCTTCCACAGCGGGGGCTCCAAGAAACAGGACAGGAGGAACCGGTCCATTAAGCAGGCTGCCAGGAGGGCGTGGAGGGTCATTACAGCAAGCTGCAACCTCCAGGCACACACCATGTGGCACGGTGAGCCACGTCCGGGCCAGGCGCCCCCCGCCTGGGCATCCCCTCCCTGGCTGCTCTCCTGCAACTCAGCTGAAATGGAATAAACGAGGCAGGTCCAGATGTGCAGAAAACCACTTGTTGGAATAAATCACTTTCCATACGACACAAACTATGTTAAATTACAAACACTGATGCTATTATAAAAATAATGGCACAGCACTTTTTATTTTCTTTAATCAGAAAAATAAGCCCCATGTTTCTGGGAGGGAGACCAAGTATCTGCAGGCCCTGCTCTGGGTGTCAGGACCCCGGAGTGTCAGGGTCTTCACGACCAAGCAGGGAGGAAGGCTTGGGCCTGGAAACCGGGGTGGGGTGGGGTGTGGGGGCGGTGCGTGTGTCTGTGGCCTCCGTGAACCAGGTCAGTACTGGAGTGACCATCACAGCCGGGTGAGACGGGTGCACAAAGCAGAGCCCTGGTGGCTGACACTGCTCTCCCCACTGTGCTGGGACTCCAGGGGCAAGGGGTGGATGACCCTTGAGTGCAGACGTGGGTCTGGTAGCGGGGTGAGGGTGCGGCAGAGAAAGCCTTGTAGTGTGGGTCTGTTTGTTGTTGACACCCTCGATATGCTCATTTGTTTATCCCACAAGAATTTCCTCCACCAGCTGGTGTGCCAGGCTTGGGGGGCACAGACATGTCTCTGCTCTGGACCTTTTTCTAAGGGATATCCCTGAAAGTTCTCTGGGAGAAGTTGGAGGGTAGGAACTGAGGACAGTTAGGTCAGTGGCAAAGGCGCCTGCTCTGTGAGTTACCTGTGCTCTTTTGCTCTGGGGCAGGACTATCTCACTCACCTTCAGGTCCTCCTGCACCCTCCTCAAATCAGCCTTATAAGAACAGCTGATGAAATCAAGCACATTTGGACTAGGGCCTGAAAGATGGATGGGGTTTGGGTAGGACCCAAGAGGTGGGCATGCACACCAAGGGGTACGCCCAGTTTGGACAAAGGTGGGCGGTGGGAATGAGCACAGTGCCCAGCAGACAAGAGTTGCCGCCTGCAGGCATGCGGGAGCCATGGCACCTTCTGAGCTGGAGAGTCCCCACGGCAGGAGTGTGGTATGAGCAGCCGGTGGAAAGGGAGACATGGTCTCAGAGGGGACAGACCGGGGACAGCATACAGTGTACGCGTTTCCTAGGGCTGCTTTAACAAAGTACCACAAGCTGGGTGGTTTCAAACAGAATTTGTGATCGCACCACTCTGGAGGCCAGAAGTCCATAGTCAAGGTGTTGGCAGGACCATTCTCCCTCTGAGGACATTGGGGGAATGTCTGTCGCGGGCATCTCTCCTAGCTGTTGGCAGCCTCCGTGCGCCTTGGCTCATAAAAGCATTGCTCTGATCCTCCACCTTCATATGCTCTCCCTGTGTCTTCACATCATTCTCCCTCCCTGTGTGCGTCCAAATTTCCCCCCTTTATAAGGATATCAGTATACCAGTTACCTTAACCTGATTAAATCTGTAAAGACTCCATTTCCAAACAGTCACATTGTGAGGTGCTGGAGGTTAGGACTTCAGCATGTCTTTTGTGGGGCCACCATCCAACGTGCAACAGGAAGGTTCCAGAGATGAGATGTGTATAAGAGACAGGGGTGGGAGACTCTGCCCTCCACCTCACTGCCTGGCCATCAGGATGGAAACAGACTCCCGAGGGGACCTTCCTTGGCACCAGCAAACCCCACTCAACCATGGACGGCCCTGAGCATTCTTCAGGCCCTCTCTCCACAGTCACAGGACCCTGGAGCTGGACAAACACGACCTTCTGCCAGAGGGCAGGAAAGTAGGGGCTCAGGCCAGGCTCTAACTGTGCCCACATTCTGCCTGGCAAGGGGTGTGGGGAATGCACACTGGCCAGATGGAGAGGAGCTCAAGGAGAGCAAGGCCTACAGCTGGCACAGCTCCCAAAATCACACTCCCAAAATCACACACACACACACACACACACACACACACTCTCACTCTCTCTCTCTCTCTCTCTCCATGGACACACGCAAACTAGCAGACCACACACTGTGTTACATGCACACACACACTCACTCTCTCAACAGTACACCTGGGCATGGAACTCCCAACACTGAAGGACAAGTGGCACTTTAGAGGCACAGAGAGATGCTGAAGGACCGCCCCCCCAACCCCAAGCCTGAGCCTTTGGGGGTAGCTGTGTTCCCTCTCCTGGGGGCGTGCATGTCACAAACGCAGTGGGCACAGTGGGGGTGAGCCTGTGGAAGGTGGGAAGGTGTTGAGGTCCTCTCCTCTCCTCCTGGCGCAGGGGGGGTCTCAGATTGGTGGTGGCCCTGCAGGGGGCTCCTGCCTCTGCTGAGCCTCAGCTTCCAACCGCAAACAGCCCAGCCTGTCTGGAGAAGTCCTCTGACCAGTCTGACCACACATCTCAGGCTGCAAGGTGAGGGGGGCCTTGGCCTGGCTCAGCAGAGCCACACCTGGGGTGGTCTGGGAGAACGGGCGTCAGGCTCCAGGGCTCACAGATGGGGCCTGGCGGGCCACCGCAGGGGTGGAGGATCGAGTCCGTCGTGACCTCAGGGGCCGGCAGGGTTGGCCTGGGGCCAGGAGGGAAAGCTGGGGCTGTTGGGCCCGCACCAGGTTCAGCAAGGACTGCCTTGGCTGGCTTGGGGGTCCCAGGAGAGGCCGGCGGGGTGGAGTTGGCCGACCCAGGAGTGAGGGGCGCTCAGGTAAGGGGAGTAATGGCTGGGGCTTGCAGGGCTGGCTTGGGCCCAAAAGTGACCGCAGGGGCTGGCAGGGCTGTTCTGGGCCCAAGAGTGGCCGCTTTCGTCGGCAGGGCTGTTCTGGGCCCAAGAGTGGCCGCTTGGGCGGGTGAGGCTGTTCTGGGTCCATGAGTGGCCGCTTTTGTTGGCAAGGCTGTCCAGGGCCCAGCAGTGAAGGTTTGGGGGGGCCAGGCTGCTCTGGGGCTTCAACTAACTGTTGGGGCTGATTGAGACTAAGCAGTGACCGCCGGGGGCGGCTGGGCTGGCCCAGGAGGGATCTTCGGGGCTGGCATTGGGCTAGAAACGCCCGCCGGGGGCAGCAGCACTGGCCTGAGGGTGAGCTGGTGGGCCGGCGACGTGGACGCAGCATGAGGAGCGACTGGGGGGGCTACACCGCTGGCACTGGGCTAGCAGTGACCGAAGGGGCCGGCACCGCTGTCCTGAGGATGCCCTGCTGGGCTGGCCGCGGAAACACGGGCCCATCCATGACCGCACGGGCCAGCAGCGGTGCCAGAGGGCCAGCAGGGACCGGCAGACGTGG
>SJXQ01004383.1:98089-244283 GCA_006408695.1 Aepyceros melampus | reverse complement strand
GGCCACTAGCCCCAGCCCCTCTGCAGGCTCTGGAAGGGCCTCAGGAAAACTCTAGGTCATCTCTCCAGACACATGGGGCCACTGCATCATTCACGTGGTTAAAAAGACACATCTGTCAACCACGAACTGTTCTAACTTGCCACTTTTTCTGTTATTTTTCTTTAAAAAACAACTAGGTTGTCAGAAAACTTGAAACACCTGTGCCTCTCTCCTCCGGACTGGACTCAGTCCAGCTCCATCCCAGCCACAGACCACGGTGGCACACGGGGCCCCAGGACAGGACCTTCTGCGTCTGGAAGGAGTGGGGGAGCAGGAAAGCCGCCTGCCTTGGCCAAGCTGCCATGAGCCCGGTGTGGGCCCTGTGCAGACAGAGGCTCCCCGGCTTCCACAGGCAGGCGGCCTCGTGCCACACACGTCCTGGCTCCAAGACAGGCCCACAGCATTTCCCGCCTGAAGGTTCAAGAGGATGAACTCTAAGCCAACAGCCCCGCCAGTTTCCTCTCCTGGAAGGAAATGCGCCATCTCAGCAGGATTTCTCTGAAGCAGGGCTCACCGGGGTCCAGATGCTGCTCCCACAGCGAGTCACTGCCCTGAGAATGCTCCCAGAGCTCCCCAGGCTTCTGTTCTGTGCGTGCAGCTGTGAACACGAGCCAGCCCTGCCCCTGGTGCCCAAGGCTGGGGCTGCCCTCGCCTGTGAGGCCAGTCTGGTGGTGGGGGTGGGGGGTTGTCTGGGCCCCTTTAAAAGGCTCAGCCATGCCCGGGCACACGCAGGGTCACTGCCCTGCCGGCCTCATCTAGAAATTGGAGCGGCAGCTGTGCCCAGGCCTGTGGCGGTTTTACCCACAGCTGCTTCTGGAGCCACACTGCAGGCCCACAGTGATGCTACTACAAGTGCTTCCAAGTACAAATGGGGCAATGAGGCACTGCCAAGGTTGTGACGATGCAGGGTGAGCCAGGACGCACTCCAGTGCCCCAGGGTCTGCGGCCATGTCCACCAGTGACCCAGGAACCTCTAGCCAGCCGGGAAGTGGCCAGCTCTTGCCATCACCAGCGGTGACAAGTGAGGTGACCCAAGAGGGTTGTCCAGGTAGCCCTCAGTCAGCATGGAGCCTCAGGCCGCACCTGTGGGCACACATGGGCAGATGCGGCCATGCAGACCCTGGCACCCTCGCCTGCACGCAGGTGGCCCTCAGAGAAGGTGCTGCGGGGCATGGAGGTGCACGATCTCTGGCCGCCTGAGGCAATGGCCCAGCAGTGAAGCCCCCGAGTGACCAGGCCCTCGGACCCTCCCCAGACTACTGGAGTCCAGGGAAGCTGCTATGAAATCACAGATTAGATATTCCTGTAGCAATTTCATGTGACTATTTTTAACTACCCTAAACATTAATGCTATGCACCACCAATAAAATTTCAAACTGTGCTTCAGTAAACCAACCACAGAGAGATAAAAGTAATTAAAACTGGTAAACACAGACTCAGAATTGTTCCCCTTGCTGGGGGCTGAGGCTGTTTGCTCTCACGTGGATCAAACCCTTCCAGGCCGGACTCTGCAGGCAAAGGCGTGGCCATCTCTCTCCAACTGGGCAGGAACCCCCTTCCACACTGAGAACCACGCTGGGGTCTGTTCCCCAATGCCTGGACCCCAACCCCACTGAGCTCACCCCTCACCAAACTTGGGCAACTCTCACTCCCCCCTCAGCAGAGTGAGAATGCAGATGGCCCCAGTGGACGGCCCACCCGAGACCTCACCACTGCCTCCAACCCCACTTGCCCCTTCACTTCCTGGTGGGAGGCCTTATGGGATGGCCATGTCACCCTGGGACAGGGCCAGGGGGCTGTAGGGTGGCTGAGGTTGCCTGTCTCCCAGAAACTCCTGGACTTGAGGGCCCCAGCAGCGCTCCCCAACTCTTGTTTCAGGCATCTGCTCTTTGTGGTTCCAGGAGTTCAGGTCAAATCCCACCTGCCTGCAGTCTGAATGTGGGCCCCACCCATTCTACCTTCGGAGCCTCACCCCCAGCTCACCTGGCAGGCTGTCATCTCCCATAGAGCTTGTCTGCCCCAGGGCCTTGGCCCAGCTGCTTCCTTTGCCCTGGCATGCACATGGCTCACTGCCCCTTACCTGCAAGTTTTGGTTCAACACTCCTGCACCCGCTTACCTCAGTAAAATTGCAGCCCCTCCACCCCGCTCCTCTAGCCTGTGGCTCACACCCTGGGGCAGAGACTCCACGTGCAGGTGCTTCCTCCCAGTGACGGGGAGCCCGTGGCTTACTCCCAGGGTCTTTCCCCAGGAGGTAACCCCTTCCCCTCCCCCCAGCCAGAAAGCAGGTAGCTTCTGAACTGCCCATCAGCATCCAATGCCCCCAACTCCCAAGTGACCAACTCTCCATGTCTGCCTGGGACTAAGAGGGTTCTGGGGACATGGGACTTAAGTGCCAAAGTCAGGGAAGTTTTAGAGAGACAGGGAAGGAAGGCCCTGTGAACCACCACAAGAGGATCTGCCTCCATTTAGACAAGCTTTGCTAGAGGCCCTCCCTGCCCACACAGGGGGCTGGGGGCCAGATGAGGAGCTGAGAAGGTCCTCCACCTGCCCTAACCCCTGCCCCAGGTGCAGGAAGGCCACAGGCACCTCAGCCCCCGGCCCGGGACCTGTCTGGGCTCAGGGGCTGAACTGGGAGCTGGCCTGGCTGCTCTGTGGGGCCAGGTCCAGTCTCCCCTCCAGCCGCGCCGCCTGGTCAGAGCTTCCTCCCTGACCCATCCCCCGCCTACATCACACCCACACCACCCCAGCCCCACATCCAGTATGCTGACTCCCTAGGCAAGGCTTCCCTAGGGTCCCCTTGCCCTTGAGTGCTGTTTCCTGAAGACCTCACTGACACCTCTGCTGCTCTGGATGCTTCCAGAACCTGCCTTGTGGCATCTCGGTCCCACTGTGTTCCTCCTCAGTGCCCTACCCCGAGCACCCGCCCACAGTGTGCGTGGGGCACTGAGCACCTGGTAAGGTGGGCATGGCTGGAGAGCCGACGGTCAAGGGCATGGAGCCTCTCCCAGAGGGACGCCCCCTCCCAGCCCTGTGAAGGTACCCATCTCCTCCCATACCCACTGACTGAGCCTCTGCCATCAGGACAGAGAAGAGTCACCTGCAAACAGAGCACAAAGACCCACCCACCCTGTGGTTAAAGACAAGCCAGACAGATGACTGACGATGCGGACAGAGGTCTGGGGAGACTGGAGTGCCTGGGGGACGAGGAGGTGTAAGAGTGGACACAGACAGCCGCCTGCTCAGGTCTGCGCCCCGTGGACCTGCTGAGCCACCACCCAACACCACGTCCATGCGTGGGTCCCTCCCACGAACCATGCCGACCCCTGACTTGCACTACACTGGGATTTAATGGTCACAGACCACCGTTCTGACGATGACATGAGGTCGGTCTCTGCTCACAGCCCCTCAGGCCACGAGCCCTGCCCCCAGAGGCTCAGCACCCACTCCTCCACAGCCAGACAGTGCATCCCGCGCTCAACCAGGACTGCCACACTTCCTCTCAAGCTTGCGGTCCTGGGAGCACCCCCTCGGGAATCTGCACAGCTGCAGCCCGGCCCAGCAGGGGAGCAGCCAGAGAGGCCGCTGCTGGACCATCTCATGCTTGTGCTCTGTGTGGGTGGGGGATGAAGAGAACAAGCTCAGAGAAGAGACAGGGAGGTGCAGGACCACTAGGAGGTACTTCCACCTTATCACCCCTAGATGAGGAAAGCGAGACCCAGAGCAGGCACAGGGCTGCCCCGACTGATAGGAGGGCCTCAGAGGCAGCATCCTGAGCTTGCTCCTGAGAGATGACGCAAGCTGGGCAGGGCCCCGCGGCGCTCCTGGGGTGCAGGGCCCAAGGTGAAGAGGTAGGCAGGGCCAGCCTTTGAGGGAAACAAGGGTTCATTCCATGGACAGCAGACAGGGGATCTCTGGGGAATCTGGGTCAGGCAGAGATGTGATCTCAGAAGTCAGGAGCCCTTGGCTTTATCCAGATGAGTTTATGAGCATTCCTGTCTGACAAATCCTCACTGGGGCTGCAGGTGGAGCCAAGACTGAGGCGACGGCAGTTGAGTAGTATGTGGGAAAAGCCCTGGCCAGGGGCCTGCTGGGGCCTGAGGATCAGCACACAGCGCCGAGCCTGGGGGCCAGAGGGGATAGCTATGTTATGTGAAGTCAGGTCAGTGATGGGATCGTGGCAGACCCTATGGGTCCCTGGGGCTCTCATGAGAGGCAGGAGATCTGGGGCCAGGACCATGAACACCCCTGCCCTCCCCCAAGGCTGGAGAGTGTCTGCAGGGAGAGGGGCAACTGCTGGGCACCAAAGGTGGCAAAATACGTCAGATTTGCAGCAACCAGTGGGACAGGGCAGGGAGAGAGGATCAGGACATGGCTGATGGCCACACATTGCTGGAGCTCCTGTAGAGACTGGTCTGGAGGTCCCACCAGGTCCCACCTGATCCCCACAGGGACAACTCTTGACTCAGTGTGAAACTGTGAGGGCCCTCCCTCCAAGGACAGGAAAAGCAGGGTGGTCAGACATGTAGCCCCGGGCCAGAGGGGTGAAGCCCAGGCTGGACAGGTGGGGGCCCTGCCATTCTCTGGTTACATGGCCTCCACCCCCAGTCCCCTGCCCCCTGCAGGGCAGCACAGACCTAGGTCCTGTGCCTGGTTCTCATCCTGCTCTGCTATTTGCCAGCCATGCAAACTTAAGAAGTGACTTAACTCCTGAGTTTTCAGAGGGGAAAACTGAGGACAATGGGAGCAGCACACACCTGCTGCAGGGGCTGCTGGGAGGACGAGGTGAGCTGAGGCCCTGACTGCCGTCGTTCCTGTTGCTGTGATTTTCGGCACCACCACTGACTGGGCTGGGCTCTGGCCCCCAGTACTTCCCTGGCAATGGCACGTAAGTGGGGGCCCCCTGACAGGGTCACACCGGTGCCGTGCGCAGGTGCCTGCTCTGCTTCCCCCAGCACAAGCTGCCAGGTCAACATGTGCAGCTTCGTGCAGAGTCCAGAGGGCGGTGACTGCCCTAAACATCTGTTCCAAGGGAGAAGCAGAGCTGGGGCCACTGGAGGCGCTTCCCCGGGTAAGGTCCTGCCCTACATACACACACGCACAGCGGCCTCTCCACCCCCTGGCCCCACGTGCACACCAGGGTCCAAACCAGCTCTCCTCCCACACACACATGGAGTCTTGGTAAGCTGAACAAAAGGGGAAACAGGGAGCTTTCTTTCCAGAACTACTGTGGCAAATCAGGGTCCTAGAAGATTCTCCACACCAAACTGGAACCAAATACCACATTTGCCCTAATTCCCCAAAGCACTTGATTCCACGCAGGTTTCAGATTCCAGCTCCCGAAAGGAGAAAGCGTCTCAGGTGACCTCAGTGACCAGTCACCACACGCGCCCCTCCTGGCCTCACAGACCTTCCATGGCCTCTCAACCCGAAAGCCCCACCCACCCCAGCACCTGCCTTGCCTTCATGGCAGATGCTGTCATCACAGCCCGTTACCTCCTTCCAGTCTCTTGCAAGTCTAGTTACCTGTCCGCCTCCTCTGCCTGGAGCCAAGCCCACAGCTGGCACAGGGCATAAGACGCAGCCAGTGCTCAATGAGTCAGGAGGGCAGGACGGGTCAGAGCCCTCCCTGGTGGCCAGCAGTCGCTTCCAGAGGCCTGGGAGACCCACGTGAGCCTCGCACAGCCTGCCTTGGGGCCACCACTGCCTGGGTCCCAGTGACTGAGAGCAGCGAGAGACCATCCCAAGCAACAGTCCAGGCAAGAGGGCTGGGTGAGGGAGGCCATGGTTCAGTGATGCGACTCATAGTGTTGGAAACCTCTGAACGGGCAGTGACCTGGATCCCCAGAGGCCTCATGAAGACTGAACTGGGGGATGGCTCCTCGGGGCGGCAGGTTCCTGGTCACTAAAGATGCTCAGAAAGGGACTCCTTGCAGAAGGCTGCAGGCAGGGAGCACGGCCCGGGCAGTGTGACCACAGCAGGCACCTGGCCCTGGCCCCCGTCCACCTGGACTTCTGCCCCAGATGAGAGGCCAAGTGAATGCTTCAGTCTCCCGGTCTGCGCAGGGTCCCCAGCTCCCAGGGCTCCTCACACACACGTGAAGCACATGGCTCAAGCTGTCTCAGTGTGTGCCACTGCTGCCACTCTGGCTGCCCCAGCTCGGTGACCCCCACACCCATGGCGGGGGTGGCTTCCAGACTCCAGCACCTTTCCTCCAGAAGGCAGAAAACTGCCCACCTGAACAGAATTTACTGCCCACATGTGACTGGGCTGCGGAGCCCCCACCCTCCCAACAGTACACATGTGCACACACGGCCCCGAAACCAGAGCAAGGGCGGAGAGAAAGCCGCTGCAGCTGCCACGGAGGAGCCCCCCCAGCCCAGGCTGCCACTCCTCCCAGGCAAACTTGACTAGCGGGAAAGGAAGGCTCCAGGCCGTGGAACCCCTTCTCTGCCATGCTCTCCCTCAGGCACAGCACAGCCTCCAGGTGCCCACCACCCTCTCTGTCATCAGCTCCACATGGCCTTCACGGGGGCTGGGCACAATGTAGGTGAGAGACAGGGAAGCCTGAGGCGCCGAGGCCACAAGTGCCATGCACACAAGCCCCAGTCATGGGGGAACGAGGGAGTGAGCTAGCGTAAGGGATCCCAGGAAACGGCCCAGCCCCACAAGGGGCTCAAGACCCTCACCTGTGCTTGCAGGCAGATGAAGGGAACACGCTGACCAGCAGAGACAAGGCCACCGCCCATCAGGACTCTGGCTGCCGCCACTGCTGTGTGTCACCAGAGTTTTCCCTGTGACCCTACTTCCTGAGATGGACATGGGGTGATACTGGGGCACGCGGCTGAGCCCTCACAGCCCAGTGCAGCCTCAGGTTCTGCAGTCCAGTGCAGATCCCCACGGTGCTCGGGGGGTTGGCCCTTCCCCAGAGGTCAGGCAGCCGGCTCCGGCCACAGCATTGCTTCTGCAGCCCACGAAAAGGCTGACCCTTCACATGTCGGGCAGGACCACCCTCTGCTCAAGCTCAGCTTCTTCCCAAAGAGTGTCCGAAAAATGCAGCCAAGTTCAGGGGAAGATCTGTGGTTTCTGTGGGCTGGGACAGTGGTAGGCAGATCCGGGCAAGGATCTGGCCTCCTCAGGCCTCAGCTGCTTCTCTACTAAGTGGATGTGTGAGGACAGGGAAGTCCTCCAGACAGGCGCTCAGCAGCTGCTATTGTCAAAACTGCTCCCACAAAGCTCGTCTCAGCCACGACAGGAGACATTGATGGTACAGAGACGCCATGCCTGACTGAGGCTAGGCCCAGAGACCCTCCCACCCGACGAGGAGCAAAACCGGTGCTGCCCTGGGCTGGTGGACACCCAGGTGGGCCGAGGGGCCATGTGGTGGCTTTGCTTTCATTGGCTGCCAGGGTCCCCCTTGGAGGCTGCACACCTCACAACAAGCAGTGGGCCCTTGTGGAGTGGGGGCAGGGGGGAGCAGCTTAACTCATCCTAGGCAGGTTCCAAGCTCGGCACCACACCTCCAGCCTATGACTGCAGGCAAAGCCCCACCCATCCACCACGGGCCTCAGTTTCCCCATCTGAAGAGCAAAAGGGAGCTTGGAAGAGGTGCTCTGGCCTGGAGACTTGGACGTTTTCCATGCTGAAGGCTTCTCTGGCTGCTGGCTCTCCTCACAGCACCCAATCATCCGTGTATTCTCAGCTCTGACTCCCCCTGTCTGAGAGTTGGGCCGGGCACATGGCCCCCCAGGTTAACCGACAGCATGGGCTTCTGTCCATGGGCTGCAGGGGCTACATCCCAACTCCCCACATGCCTGGCCTTGAGCACCGAGCTAGTACAGACCACAAGCTCTCTGCCCTGAGGGGGGACTAAACCTGACTCGCAGAGGGATCACCACCACTGACCCTCCCCAATGTGGCCCAGGAAAAGGGGTGTCTTGGCATCCTTCACTGACTCCCCCACCCCCATGGGGCCATGTCCAGGGCTGAACCCACCCCTCAGCGGGCATAAGGCTCACATCCTAAGCTGGGAAGGGTTCCACTATTTTGGGGGGAAACACAGAGCGAGCCCCTGGATGGCCCCAAAGGCTGGGAGCAGCGGGGCCGGGCCAAGACCAGCTGCCCACGCATCACTATCCCCTGCCGATGTTTCGGAGGTGGGAGCATGGTTTCTCAAGCACGACTCTGTGTGGAGCAGGTCACGTAAGGCTTCAGGTATACATTTTGTGGATTATAAAAGCTACATGTGTTGATCAAAACGTAAGAAACAGAATTAGAGAAGGGAAGTCGCCTGTGAGCACAGCTATAATTTGGAGCGTTTTCCCTTCCATCTCTGTTCCTGGGCACACACACCCCAGACATGTACAGATGTGGCAGATAACCTTTTCCTTGTGCAAAAAGGAGAGGCGCAAGACTACAAGTGTGGTTATAGCTGCATAACATGCTCTACAAAGGCCAAGAGCTGGGGACAGTAGTTACTGAAGGAGACCGAGTCTGGTGCTACCTTTTTTCAAAATATACCTTTCCATAAAAATTTTTGTTTTGCTGTTTGAAAAGCAAAAGAACAAAGAATCATATGGATGCCAAACCAGAAGAGTGGTTCTATTGCCAAACGCTCTCTCCAGACCCGGAGAACACGAAGGAACACGGAGGGTAAGGGCCGGCTACCCTGAGGGAAAGCCCTGGGAAAAAGATGCCTTGTGCCGCCGAAACCACAGGGCCCCTACCCCATGGCAAATGGAAAATTGGAAAGCCGACAGGGGACAAGGGCTTAGGTGTGCGACCCCACGGCCAGATAGTGACCTCTGCACACCCTCAGCTCAGACACTGGATTCCAGTGGAGATAACCCAACCCCCAGGACTGTGTACATGTCCTGAGCCAGACAGACTTGGGGCCCCTCCTCAGTCGACAACACCCCCGCCACATTATGGAGCGCCTGCTGGGTCCACAGCACTTAACGGAGGTGGCCAGTGATCTTCCCAGCTGCCCCAGAGGCAGGCACCTTTGTCACTCCTCCTCTGGAGCAGACACAGGGACACTGGGTAAAGGGTGAGGGGGCCTGAGACCTGCCCACGACACAGGGTAGAGAGGGCCTTCCCAAGACACAGAAGGAGAGGGAGCCTGGAGAGGACTGGGGGTGGGGGCCTGCCTCCTCAGGACAAGGCAAGGAAGCCCTGAGGGACACTGGCACTCTGCACAGGCCCCCACATCTGACATTAGGTTATGCTCCCAGGGTGGCAGCTTGCATCCACATGGAGGCCAAGACAGACTCACGAGGGCTTTGCAGAATTCTGAGTCTGGGCACGCTGAGGTCCTGACATGGCAGGCGACGGGCCTCAGTGTCCCCATTTGTGCAGTAGGGACAAACAGAACAGCACCTGGCAGAGGGAGTACTCGTTCGCTGCGTGCTGTCACTCAGCCTCATTATGAATTATCTGAACTCTGGGGGAAAACCACTACACTTTAGCAAGAAATGAGGCCAAACAAGCGGGCTGATCTAGAAGTGATGACTTGTCCAGAAGCCCCGTACTTTCCAAGACAGGCAGACCCCTCCCTGGCTCAGAAGGGCAGAGAAAGGTGTGTAGAGTGGCCCCGCGTGATGCGGCTGTGTGAATGCCATGCAGAAAGCAGCTCATTCTCACCACAACCTGGCTGAGGCTGGTCTGAGCCTGCAGAAGTCCCCTCGCACTGCGTTCCCTGAGGCAGGAGGGTACAGCCACAGCCACTGCAGGCAGTGTGTGGGGCGCTGAGTGACCCGAGGCGGAGCCTCCCTGAACCTCTGTTTCTCCTCTCACTGGTTTACTCCAGGAACATGGGGCAATAAGACCCTCAGGGGAAACACACAGACTCGGTGCCTGCTCTCTTCCAGCTACAAAACAGCAGACAGCTTCAGAAAGAGTGGGAACTGGCAGCAAGAGAGTGTGTGAAATAACAAGGGGAGATGCACAGCTGGGGGGAAGGGATGCTGCTTCAGGCCATGCCCAGAGACAGCCTCTCTGAGTGCCATTTGCGCTGAGACATGAAGGCGCCGAACAGCCTAGAAAGAGGGAACAGCAAGTTCAGAGGCCCTGAGGCAGAACCTGCAAGGGGCTGATACGCTGGTGTGAGAGGATGTCAGGTGGCAGAGGCCAGCTGATGGGGTGCAGGGCCCTGGAGGACACAGTAGGCATTTTTGTCTTTACCACCTGACAGGGCGGTTACGCATCTGGAAGGTGGTTGGTGTATCCACTCTCAAAGGCCGCAGGGCAGGACCTGGCTTGAAAACTCAGCCCTGGGGCCTTCCCTCCCCAGGACAGAGCCTAGGCCTGCGCCACCACACCCCGACAGAGGGTGTTAGCTGAGGACCCCTAGGCCCAGGAGCCATCCCAGGCTTCCCAGATGAGCACAACAGAGGGTCTGGGGCAGTGTTAGCACAGGCTCTGACACAGGTGCATCCATGCGTCCACACAAAAAGTGGCAAAACTGTTCCTGGGCCACCTGTCCCTGGCTGCCAGCACCTGACCCTGAGGCTCTCTACAGAGGCGGGGTACCCCTGGAAAGGGGACCACTGCAGAGACCTGCAGTGTGCGGACTTCCCCTCCCCCAAAGCTTAGCTTCTGAGACTGGGGAGTCCCAGGCCACTGGCCCCCAACTCCTCAGAAAAGGGGAGCTGTTAACTAAACATTTCCTGGGACTTCAAACCCCACAGACGCTGGTCCCCCAAAATAAGTGCTGTCTAGGGCCCCTGGAGGGTGAAGGGGCTGGCTAGCTGACGGGCTCACAGGACTCCCAGGCCAGACAGCACTCCTACCCAGGCCAGTTCTAGGAGACAAGAACTCCCGACCAATCCACTTGCCAGCTCTGACAGCATTCATTTCCTTCTCCACTCACTTGGTTTCAGGCGAGAAGGGACGTTATTTGCTCAACAAATATTGTTCACGATAACTCAACCAGACAAGCAATATTTTCTGCCATCCTAATAACCACGCAGCACACAGCGGTGGCAGAGAGAGGGGGCTAAAATATGACCCTCCCTCTCCCCGTGTGAACAGAAACCTCGAGGAGAGGGAGGAGGAGAACAGGAAGAACCCTCAAGTATCCATTTTATCACGGCCTCCATGCAAGTTCAGCAGTGCTCACCTCCCTAGCACATCCTGAACCGAATCAAGTGATATTTTGGCAACATAAACACAACTGAAAAAAGACTAAGTAGCCAGGCAGCCCCAGTTTGGACAGTATAATTTAGAGATTTTTCTCCCCAGCCCCTTAAAACACCAACAGGCCCGCACCCTCTGCGGAGGGTCCGGGTCCTCCCGGAGCAACCTTCTAGGCGCGTGGGGCCCACGCAGCGCTGGGAACCCTAAGGGGGTGGGTGTGCCCATGCTCCAGGGGCTTCTCTTTCGCAACTCCGCGGCAACATGCTCACNACAGGTCCGCCCCGCCCTTACCCCGCCCCTTGGGGGAGGGAGCTGGGAGGCCGCGCCCCTTCCCGCCCCTCCGCAAGCACCTGGGCTGGCGTCCCTGCACGTGGAAGGTGTAGGGAGCTGAAGCGCTACCCTGGCTTTCTGTTTGCCTGTTTTGAGAGGGGCAGGGGGTGCATCACTGCGCCTCCCCAGCCGCGGCCTCATTCCGATAGAATCTATCAAAGGGAGCTCATAAGCGGAAAAGTGGGGGCCTCTCCAGCCAAGCGAGACATATGCGCGGAGGGGCACGCTCATCATCACCGCCCTCCCCCGCCCCCGCAGCTGGGGGAAGGTGATCAGAGTTGGGGAGTCCAGGTTCCCACCCGCGATGGGAGGCCCAAGGGTGGGTAGTCCTCGACACCCTTTCAGATACAGGGGCGGGTAAGGGATTTACTCGGTTTGCAGAAGGGGACAGACCACCTCAGCCCAGAGATGGGGCTTATTAAAGATGAGAGTTTTTCATTCCCTCACTATCCTGCACCCCAGTCTAGGACTTCTTCACGTGTCTCCTGCCTCTCGTTAAGGGGTCTTCCTGCAGGCTGGTCTTGTCCTTCCATGGCTTCCCGTGCTCTCCACCACCCCGCGCCCAGGCCTCTGGGCTCTATTATGGGGAGGCAGAAGTTCTACATGAAGTGCATTCCCTCTATCTTTTCCTGGGTCAAGTTCCCCACCTCACCCCTCCGGGTGGGAGGCCTCGGGGGATGCCTCGTTTGCATAGAGACAGCAATTTGGGCTGCACGGGCTGCTCCCCTTCCAGGGCAGCATGGTGGCAGGAACGGATGAGAAGGGGCAGCTGGAGAGTTGAAAGATAAAAGGAGGAACTTCCTCTTTCACCCATGGGAAACTGCGGTTAAGGACCCACTGCGGGTGGGGAGGGACCGCTGTCTTCCTCAAATCTTAATATCATTAATTCACTTAACACTTATTTACTAAATGCCCTGCAACCGGCACTGTTTGTGTTGCTCTAGTGGATGAGACAAAGGGCTTTTTAGAAGTGAGTGAGAACCTGAACATAGAGCCAAGTGAAATAATGTTGAAGGGTAACCTGAAGATGACTGAAGAGGGAGTTGTCATAGGAAGTGGGCATGGGGTGGTCCCGGAAGCCTCTCAGAGAAGTGGTAATTTGAGCTGAGACCTGCCAGATGAGAACCCAGTGAGCCCGGGCCCCCAGTGTGAGCAGGGCAGGGAGGTGTGTGGTCTGCGTTGTCACAGGCTGTTGACAGGGTTGTCCCTGGGGACAGTGGGGAAGGCAGTGCTCCAAACATCCTGATACAGGGGGTGGGGAGCCCAAGCCCCCAAAGCTGCCAGTCTCCAGTTCACCCAGGCCCACCCTGTCCAGCTCTCTCTGCTCTGGGCCCTCCTTCCACCCTCTCCTAGGCTCCTTGGGAGCGGGAGCAGGGTCCCCCTCTCCCTTTCCCATTGCAGATTTTGTTATCACTCTGACTTCCCCAGCAGCATCCCCTTTGGTTTTTAAGAGCCTTGTTAGAAAGACGGACAGCTTCCTTGGCATTCCTCCTTCTCTAATTCTCCTCTGAGGACAGAAGACCAGAAAATTTGTGTTTGCAGGGGCAGGAGGTGGGGGTGGTCCCAGGGGTAATACTTAAGGATTTTGTTTGGGAAACAGACCCTTGAGCCTGCCTGCCCATACCCAGTGGGGCTTCCAGGCCCCACACTTGCTCCAGAGGCCCGAAGTCCTCAGAGACCTGAACCATGGGCTGCTGAGCTGATCTTGGGGACTGCAGGGGCTTCCTTTCTTATCACCCGCTTCCTACCCTCTAGCACAATGCTTGGGAAGGCCCAGGTTTTGGTGTTGAGGTTTTCAAGTGTAGGAATGACTGTTCATCTCCCCTTGAAGACACTTGGATGTGTTCAGGGTGAAGGATGGGATCACTGTAGACTCCCTGTGGGGACTCCTCTCTGGGTTTCTTAACTCTCCCGGGGAGAAGCCCCCCAGTGATTTTCCCTCCTTCGATTCATTTCCAGGTGGCTGGTCAGTGCCTTAGGGACCGCCGCCATCTCCTCAGAATCCTGGGCACAGGAAACCTCCCTTCAGGGGAGAGGCAGAGTTGGGTGGGAGGAGGCCGAAGCCTGCTCACCTGCTTTGTGCTCATCCCCCCGCCCCCACCATTGCACATCATAGGGGCTCAAACGGTAAAGAACCTGCCTGCAACGTGGAAGACCTGGGTTCAGTCCCTGGGTTAGGAAGATCCCCTGGAGAAGGGCATGGTGACCCACTCCAGTATTCTTGCCAGGAGAATTCCATGGACAGAGGAGTCTTGCAGGCTAGAGTCCATGGGGTACCTCTCCCAGGGCTCCAAACCTGCTCCTCAGGGTTTCCAGGAGCCTGCAGAGCTAAGCACTGACGCCTCCACTCCCTGCTGGTATAAGAGGTGGCAGGACTGCTGTTCTGCTCACTTTCCATGTGTTCTTGCACACACATTTGCTCTCTTCTTCCTGGAGGGAGATGGGGGGTCTTTGGAGTGCAGACACCAACAGTGGCTAAGGGATAGCTTCAAGACCATGCTAGTGGTATTTTCTAGATCTATGCCATCCAGCCTAGAAACCACCAGCTTGAGATGTGGCTCATGCAACTAGAAAACTCAACTGTGCATTTTATTTATTAACTTCAATCTGAAATGAAATAACCCCTGTGACTGGTGGCTACTGTGCCAGCCAGAGCAGTTCAAGAACCTAGGCTCTAACCTCAGCTCCTCTCTTCGGACTATGAGCAGATGGTCTTACTTCTCTGCCTCAGCTGTCCCTTCCATAAACCTGGAGTGGGGTGGGGTAGGGTGGTGATGACATGCTTCCTGTGGTGGGTGGTCTAGGTGGGAACATTCACCTAGAATCACTCAGGGGCCGGGAGTTTGGTTAACATACCAGAGACCCTTCCATTCCTGGTCCTACTTTGGGTTTGAGATTTGCATTTCCAACAAGCTGGGGCTGCGAGTCTGGAGACCACAGGTTGTGAGCCCCTCTTGTTTGTGTGTAGATACCAGTGTCCCAGAGAATGGGTGCCTTCACCCTTTGTCTGCCTCTCCAGAGAGGTACTCGCCTTCTGGACCTGGATCCCGATGAACTAGGTTTCCTCTTTCCTCTCTGCCCACCCACTAGCCCCCTTGGGGCCCTTGGGGTTCAGTTGCAGCCAGCCTGGGTCTTTCCTTTCACCTCATCCCATCCCTGAGGACTCATCCTTCCTCCAGTACAATAGGGGAAATGGGTCCTTCTCACAGGCTAGACACTTCCAAAGAGAAGCTTTGTCCCACCCCCAGCCTGCTGGCCCAGTGCAGTGTGATTTCAAGCCCAGCCTTCACCAGATCCCACCCCCAGAGCCAAGTCCTCACCTGGTTACCACACAGAGCAGAGCTCCTCCCCAGAAGAATTCTGAGAGGCATTGATGAAAATTATCTGCTTCCAGGGTGGCCTGGAGCTCAACCCCATCAGTCTTTGCTGTTTGGCTTTGCTTTAGAGTCACTGCTCTTCTGTTAGGCTCTGAGCAATGTTAATTGACATGGAATTGTATTCAAAATTCAATTTGCCCTCACAGATCCATTCAGGCCCTATAAATCATCAGAGTCAGCTGCTCCTTTGGGGTTCAAACACGCTTTCTGTTTGTCGGGTGACAGCCAGAAAATGAGTTCTGGCTCACAGACCACCCCCTAGTGCAACCTCTGTGAACAGCTGTTTGCTCCACCATGGTGAGAAATGTAGGTTTCAGCCTATCCAGTATCCATGCAACCTCCTTCTGGCAGCAGCACTTCAATGTACTTTGAACTCTTAGCCTATTTCGGTGGATGCGGTCTGGGAGGGGCAGACAGCTCACTGCAAGCTTCTCCCTCTCCTAACCAAAGAAGAGGCAGGTGTCCTGGTTTCTGCAACAATGCTATGTGACAAACAACCCTAGAATGTCTGTGACTTAGAACATAAACTATTTCTTTTTTGCTGATAAGGCTGCAGGTTCCTGGAGGGGCTCTGCTTCAGACTGTGGGTCAGGTTCAGGTCTGTTCTAAGGGTCTCTGGGACCCAGTCTGCAAGAGATGAGCTATTTGAGGATTTTCTTTGCAAAACTCCCTGGGCCAAGCCATATTTCAAGGCACAATGGATGGAAGTCTCTGCTTTAAGCCTATTGTGTCTGCTTGCATCCTGTCCAAAGCAAGTCACTTGGCCAAGACTGTCAACCATGGGGAAGGAAGTTGATGCCTTCCAGTCCATTGTGGGGAAGGCAGGAGGGTGGCATTGTAGTCATGTGGAAGGGAGTAGGTGTGGAGTCTTGCTACAGAGAGGAGGTAAAGATTTGGGGACTATATTCCCATTTGTCACAATAGAGGGCCCACATACCAATTCGATGTCCTGTGCCAAAATTAGAATCTTTTTTTTTTTGGCCATGCTGCTCAGCTTGTGTCCCCCACCAGCAATCGAACCTGTGCCCCCTGCAGTGGAAGTGTGGAGTCCTAACCGTTGGACTGCCAGGATATTCCCTAGAATCTGTCTTAAGCTGGGTATCCAAGGAATTGAAATTTGGGGTATAGTCATCCCAAGTGTGCCTCCCCTAATTCTTGCACCTCAGGATCTTCTCTGTGCTGGAGCTTTGAGCCCCCTGCTGCTCCAGGGGCTGACCCCCACCTGCCCTGCTCTGTCCACTTCCTCTCTCTTTATCAGCCCTAACTCAGATGTTTCTTCTCCCCAAAGTCCAGCTGGTGGCTCCGTGTTGGGTTGACTCAACTGAATGGGAACATTTCTCAGAATTCCCCTTGTTGTGTGGCTGGTCAGGATGGCCCACGTGAGAATTCGTGAGCTCTGGCGGGCAGAAGTGACAGGAAGAGAGCTCAGTTCTCCTCCAGGGCCCCTAAAGGTGCCCGGTCTGCCACCATCCCTTATGCATGGATCGGATTCCACCATTCCCCATCTCCAGAGGCTCAGACAGCTCCTTCTGCAGCCCTGGGGGCTTCCTGCACCTCCTGCCACCCACTAGAGTCCTGAGGAAGGGTTGGCTTTGTGGGAGGTCCCTCTGGAGCTCAGATGTGTCCAGGCTCTGCATCTTTATAGCTGCCACCTGGCCTTCTGACCACCCTAGGACACACAGACAACGCCCGGTAGGGCAGTCTCTGCCAACCCATCTGCCCATTGTGGAAGGCCCAGCTTTGGTGCCCAACCGCACAGACAGTGCCTCTCTCTGGGCCTGAGGCCTCTCCAGGCACAGGTGCCCTCTTGGTCTTCTCTCCTTCATGGGCACATCAGCTCCGGGAGAGCAGCTGTGGGCCTAACTCAGTGACGGCATGCAGTGGGCCTCTGAGTGTCCTTTGTCTGAGGCACCCAGGAGTCCTGGCTTCCTGACTCTCCTTAGAGGTGTTCCAATAGGTCCAGCCTTCGAGGAGGAGTGGGAGGCCTGTTCAAGGAAGGGTCATTTGCAAGGCAGTGAGGTCCTGTCTGAGTGTTCCTTGTGTCCTCAACCTGGCCTTGAGCAGTGTGCACAGAGGTGAGGGGACAGCCTGTGGGAGGAAGGACAGGGCCACAGGGGCCTCCGGACTTTTCCATTTGAAGGGATCAGAAACCCAAACCTGGACTGGCTTCCTCAGCTGTGGAGCTTCAGATGTGCTCCTGGACCTTAGATCAGACTGGACTTAGGCTAGCTTCCCTTAGGGAAGAGAAGGGTTCAGCAGCCTCCTGCTGCTACATTCAGGTCAACAGCAAAGAGGCAATCTTTTCAGAGCCTTCAGAGGGAGCAGTTCAGCCAACTTCCAAACACATGAACCATAAATACTTATTGTCCAAAGAAGCTGGGATCTTGGGGCTGTGTGTTACTCAGCACTAGCTGACTGATGCAGATAAGGATGAGGAGGGTGGAATCTGTAGCCAGGCTCAGAAAAGACTTCACATAGCTCCTCAGCCACAGCTGGGTGCTGCAGGCATGAACTGTGATGAACCCAGCAGTCAGGGAAATGTTTCTGCTCTACAAGCCTGTGGGAACCAGCTGTTGGTTCTGCAGTGACTGTCAGGACAACTACAGTTGTGCAGCAGAAGTGTGGTGACTTTGAGAGACACAGCCCTCGTCTGCTGGGGCCTGCAGTCAGCAGTGGAGGTGGGTAGTTAGCAAGTATTACACCTCAAGTTACCAGGTTCTGCCATAGCTAGTTGGCTGTGGGTGTGGGGTTAGGAAGCATAGGCACCTCTTTCAATAAGTGTGATAGTGAAGAGAGACATGGGAGGGACCATACCTAGAGAGGAAGGTGGGGCCAAGAGAAGTTCCCCATGGAGGAAGCAACATGTGGTGGTGCAGCAGTAGTGATGGTGATGAGGACACTAACAACCATCACTTTTGGAAAACTTATCTGTCAGATGTGGTTCCAAATACTTTTCCTGTGTTAACTTATTTAATCTCTTAGCTGAGCTAACACAAGACTCTTAGTTGGTAGGTGTTACAGGTTTCCAGTTCTTAATTGCAATTCTTAATTTTCCCCAGCCAGAAAAGCGCAGGGAATTCTTACAAAATGTTATGTGTTTCACGTTACTTGTGTAACAGTCAAGAAATGTAATATTATTCATAGCACTGGCTTTTATTTCTCTTACTTGATGTTTTATTGATACAATATGGTTGCTGCAGCTCCAGCCATCATGCCCTCACTCCAGTACTCCCTGAGGAGAGGAAAACAACAGTGGTACCAATCCCTGGAGTTCTCATTATCAGAATAGTGTTTCATAGTCATTAATTGTTATAAAGGAGGCTGGGAAAATGAAAATCTGGAAAAGGGGGTGGATTTACTGATAACTTTCTGTGACCAAATATGATTCATTATAAGGCTGGGTTAGGGGTTTGACTTCCCTGTGGTCCCAGGGTTTCTGCTTCTTATGGAACAAAGTGGGGCTCTGTGAGCTGGGAAGAGGGACATGGATGGCTATTTGGCAGACAGTGAGCACAGTCCATCATACATTGTCCATCATGTCTTTGGTAATAGCACCCTGATTTTCCTCTGGGAAATCTCTACTCTTCTGTACTCAGTCCATGAAATTAAGGAGTGTTTACTCCATCTCTGACTCCAGGTGTGAGTGTATCACTCACGTTTTGCAGTTGGAACCACTCATTTCTGTCCTCAGTGATTGGTCCAGGAGTGGGCATATGACCAGTGCCTTGGTGGTAATCATAGAATGGAGTTCCCTCTTTCCCTCAGGTCTCAGGGGCAGGAAGGTGTCAGCTGGAGTCTCACCATCCAAGGGGAGTGCCTGCCAGAGAATGGATCCCACATGGAGGACAGATGAGCAAGGAGACTGAGGGGACTATGACCTAATGACATTTTTAACTTCAGATCCAGCTGTACCTGAAACAGTTTCTGTGTATGGACTTCACATACACATGATTCAATATATTCCTTTTTTGCTTAATCCAGTTGTGGTTCTGCCACAACCACATCTTACTGAAAGTGCCCATCTGAAACGACCTCGTTACCTGTCAAAGCCCATGAAGGGACTTGCCTAGTGGTCCAGTGTTTAAGAATCTGCCTGCCAATGCAGGGGACACAGGTTCGATCCTTGGTCCGGGAAGATTCCACATGCTTTGGGGCAACTAAAGGCCATGTGCCACCACTACTGAGCCCACGCGCCCCTCAGTCAGGGCTGATGCCACCCCCCACCTCCTCAGGCAGGAAGTGGCCCCTGAGGTGTCTCTTTTCAGCAGCTTTCAGACACCATGCTGCCCTTGGCTTCTTTGTTTATCCAGCAAAAGTTTCCTGAGCCCCTTGGAACTCCAGAGTTTATCTTTAGTTATGGAGAACCTGCTTCACAGGTGGTACTAGTGGTAAAGAACCCATGTACTAGTGCAGGAGATGTAAGAGATGTGGGTATGATCATTGGGTTGGGAAGATCTCTTGGAGGAGGAAATAGCAAAACCCTCTCTAGAATTCTTGCCTGGAGAATCCCATGGACAGAGGAGCCTGGTGGGCTACAGTCCATGGGGTCGCAAAGAGTCAGACATGATTGAAGCAACTTAGCACACATGCCTGGAGAACCCAGAGATGAGGAGGATTCTCACTGGCTTTGTCAGATTTTCCTTGGCTATTGTTGCAAGTGGCAGACACCCAAGTTCAGCTTTCACTGACTTGGGCAGGAGGAGTGTATGGAGGACGTGGGGGGTGGGGTGGGGTGTTCAGAGCCTCTGGAATGGGGAATCAGGTGCATGTCCACGCTCCGAGGGGTGGCGGCTGCTCTCAGAGCTGCTTCCCTCTCTACTACCTCAAGCTCTTTGTAAACACTAGACCTTAGTCACAACAGGCTAGGTTACAGTATAAGATGACCTCTGGAAGTGCAGTGCTTACCACCATATCTTTTTTAAAAAATTATTTATTTATTTATTTTTGGCTGCGATGGGTCTTTGTTGTTGCATGTGGGCTTTCTTTAGTTGCGGCGAGCAGAGGCTATTCTTTGTTGCAATGCACGGGTGGAGTACAAGCTCTAGGCATGCAGGCTCAGCAGTTGTGGCACACGGCTGAGTTGCCCTGTGGCATGTGGGATCTTCCCAGACCAGGGGTTGAACCCATGTCGCCTGCATTTGCTGGTGGGTTCTTAACCACTGGACCACCAGGGGTGTCCACACTGTATTGTTGTATTCCTGCTCCACATGATCATTCAGGGACCAAGGCCAGGGGAGGGTCTGCTACCCAGAACACTGTTGGTTGCCCCAGTCATGTAAGAGAGCTGAGAGGGAATGCCAATTCATCACGTGGTGGCCCTGAAGTCACACAGGGCAGACAGACACTTGGGTCCCCAAAACACAAGAAGGGGCTTGGAGTGAGAGGGTCTCACAGGTATTTATAAGCAGTAGATATTTCTCCAACAGCATTTACAAGCACTGGAGTATAGACAGGAGTCACTAAGAGCCAGCTGTTATAACTCTCTGGACTCACGTGCAGAAGCCCTATTTTCTGGTCCTTCATAGATCCCATGAGGTCTGGAGTCTCAGGTTAACCCAGGTCAGCCTTATTACTGAGCACCCACTCTGCACCAGGCTCTCTGTGGGAGACATAAGACACCATGTCTGCTTGAGGCACAGCATCTCCATTTCAAAGATTCCAAACTTGATCTGAATTCTGTTGTGGGCTCACTTTTCTGGCAGGTGGAAGGTAGAGGCATTTGAACACCTTTAGGCAGAGTCCAAGCTTCCCCTGCTACAATCCCACATTTCCCTATTCCCTTCTACCCACATGCCTCACGCATCTGGTTCCTGCCTGTCTCCACAGATATTTGTTGCCCTGGATTTCCTTATCTGCTTGTTCAGGTTACTCTTTAAGCTTAGTGTCAGATAGTTCCAGAGAATTGATGACTTGGCCTGACTTTGACTGACCTTTAGAAATTCAGGTTGAAAATTTTCACTCCAAATACAGACTGGAAAGCCTGAGAGCTGAAGGTTGGCATCTCCTGGAGTTGTGCAGTGTACAACTTGTGTGGATGTACATGGAGACCTTGGTCTGTGGGATAGGGAACAGACTGAGATAGGCCAGTTCTGGAACTTGGCCACCACGCTGTGAGGAAGCTCAAGCCACTGCCCACGGCCAGGTCTTCTTTTCCCTCCCATATTGAAAAGCAGAGACATTACTTTGCCGACTAAGGTCCATCTAGTCAAGGCTATGGTTTTTCCAGTAGTCATGTATGGATATGAGAGTTGGACTGTGAAGAAGGCAGAGCGCCGAAGAATTGATGCTTTTGAACTGTGGTGTTGGAGAAGACTCTTGAGAGTCCCTGGGACTGCAAGGAGATCCAACCAGTCCATTCTGAAGGAGATCAGCCCTGGGATTTCTTTGGAAGGAATGATGCTAAAGCTGAAACTCCAGTACTTTGGCCACCTCATGCAAAGAGTTGACTCATTGGAAAAGACTCTGATGCTAAGAGGGATTGGGGGCAGGAGGAGAAGGGGACGACCGAGGATGAGATGGCTGGATGGCATCACTGACTCAATGGCCGTGAGTCTGAGTGAACTCCGGGAGTTGGTGATGAACAGGGAGGCCTGGCGTGCTGCAGTTCATGGGGTCGCAAAGAGTCGGACACGACTGAGTGACTGAACTGAACTGAACTCACTCTTCAGACCTTGCATGGCTCATCCTTCACTTGCCACTGCCTTTGGGGCTCTGCAGAGAGACTCACAGAATCCACTGGAGCTTTTTCTGTTGTGAAGGACCTAAACCCAACCCAACTGGCATTATAGAAAGAAAGGACTTTATTCCTGTAGCTGAAAAGGACAGATACAGCTTGACCTAGGGTTTCAGATAATCTGCCAGGTTCCACCTCCCACCATCAGCTCTGCTGTCCCCTGTGTTGGCCCTGTTCTTGGCCAGGCTCATACCCTAGGGAGCAGGATGGGAAGAAAAATGGCTTGAAACGGAAGCTCCCTTATCACCCTCTACCAGGGCAGTAACCCCAGTGAGACGGTCCTTGTAAAATCCTAGGATTCACTTTGATCGGACCCACTTGGGTTATTTGCCTATCCTTGATCAAACACTGTGACTAAGGGGATGGTGACAATGACAATAATAGTTAGCAGTTATTGAGTGCTCATCAACAGCCAGAGTGAAACTGAAAGTTGCTCAGTCATGTCCAACTCTTTGCAACCCCATGGACTATACAACCCATGGAATTCTCCAGGCCAGATTACTGGAATGGGTAGCCTTGCCCTTCTCCAGGGGATCTTCCCAAATCAGGGATAGAACCCAGATCTCCCATATTGCAGGCAGATTCTTTATCAGCTGAGCCACAGGAAAGCCCAAGAATACTGGAATGGGTAGCCTATCCCTTCTCCAGCGAATCTTCCCAACTCAGGAATTGAACCAGGGTCTTCTGCATTGCAGACAGATTCTTTACCAACTCAGCTATGAAGGAAGCCCTGAACCAGGTATTATCGACCCCAGATCACCACCATCACCTTCATCATCACCATCATCATCACCTTCACCTTTTCATCACCTGTTTCACCATCTTCCTCCTCCTCTTCCTCATCATCACTGTCACCATCACCATCATCAACACCCCAATATTGAAAGTGGAGATGGAGGTGGTGACAGTGGTGAGGGATGCAGGGAAGAGTTCTCTGGCCACCAGGGTCTCCAGCCCAGATGTCAGGCAAGAGTAGGGTGTGCCTGTATGGGGAGAGTCAGGGGAGCACATTGGAAAGTTCAGAGCCAGGACCAGCCTTTACTGAAGGGTCAATATATTGGCTTCAGGCTCACTTCTCTGCAGGGTCTCTTCTCACAGATGCAGTGTGCTGGGGGGACATGAGGACTTGCCTACAGTTGGGATAAGTTGTGAAATTTTCCTACAAGAAGGCAGAGTTGGATGTGCGGGTGACCTCTTCCCAGTCCCTCAAACCCCTCTTGGAACACCCACACCAGGCCTTACAGGGAGTGCTGAGGGCCATGAGTTCCTATCCAGGCTGATGGACACACCCTGGCTCCCACCCAAGGCTCACTCTGGCTGAGCCCAGGCAGAAGCCAGCCTAGGAGGCTCTATCTGCAGGGTCAAGGTTGGGCAAAGAAAGAGTTCCAGGGCAAATAGCTGGGCACAAGTTGGAACACAAGGGTGGACATAAGAAAAAGCTTCTTGGCTGGCTATGCACAGATAAGGCTCTTCTTGCCCCGGCAATGCAGGAGGCTTAAACTTCCGTTAGAGAGAGGACACTCAGCTCTTCCTGGTTCTCTGTGTGCCCTGGCACTTTTCTGAAAATGGAGAAAGGCTGACATCACAAATAAATTCTTTTGGGGTTCCTCCTGATGGCACAGAAATGGGGGATGCTCAGAGCAAGGGGCCATTGTGGGCACCAGTTCCCATGACATAGAGACACAGATTTGTTCAAAGTCACACAGGGTAGCTTAGGGTGGAGCCTGGACATAGCCCACTTGTAGGAATCTTTTTAGGAGCCAAAGAGTGTTAGGGAGGGCTCTCATCAAAAGTGACAAAAACTCAACCCAATGAGGCATGAATAAAAATGGAACTGTGCTAGCTCAGGCAATTGGAGATGCCAGGGACACTGGTTTCAGGTATGCCTTGATCAAGAGGTCAACCCAGGCCAACACATCTGGGTGTCCCTGACTCTATGTTCAGCCATTCAACTTTGCTGCGTGTTGGCACAGATCCAGGAGTATCAGTGGTTTGACTAAGGTTGCCTGCCCAGACCTGGACCAATTTTTGACATGGGCAGAGGGAGGGAGAGTGATACCTGCTGACAGATCAGATCTGGGTTTGACCAAGGTGGGGTGGGTCCCCTGAGACTGTACTCACAGGGGGAGGCTGCTCCTCAAAGCAGGCTGAGGTGACTTTAGCGAAAAGTGGGGGAATGGATGTGGGGAGGCAGAAAGAGCTCCACCCCTACAGTGGAGTTCCCCTGGCTCTAACAGATGCAGTGGGGCCTGGCATTGTCAGCCCCTCCCAGGAAAGGCCCCAGTTGTTCTCACTGAGGCCCGGCTAGGAGCAGGTCCCCTTCATGTGTGTACTCTGGGTGCTAGGCCCGCAGCCTGGCTAGGGGGTCCCAAGGGAGCGGGTGTCAGGCTGCCAGGAGGCCCACATGCTCTGGGCTTTTCCATGGCAACAGCTGGGCCAGCTGGCAGCTCAGCAGGCACTTCACGAGCCTCTCAGAGGCTGTGAGGCCGTGTCCTGCATGCTGATGAGGGAGGGAGCCAGGCTTGAGGGCACGTTCCATGGTGTGCATTAGTGACATAGCTGCCAGCAGGCAGGAGGAGGCCTGGGACTCCAAGGAGGACCAGGCAAGGCTGGAACCAGCTCACCTTCCCTGATCCTGCAGGGTCTCCTGGGCTTAGGTGCAGTGGCTCAGAGCCTGGGTTTGAAGTCAGCATGACATCGTGTGAGTGAACGACTGCAAACGCTGTGCGCTCAGCAGTCTGGGCCTCAGTTTCCTCATCTGTAGGACATGATGAAGGTGAGAGAGGAGAGCGAAAAAGCTGGCTTAAAACTCAACATTCAAAAATCTAAGGTCATGGCATTCGATCTCATCACTGCATGCCAAATAGATAGGGAAACAATGGAAACAGTGATATACTTTATTTTCTTGGGCTCCAAAATCACTGTGGATGGTGACTTCAGCCATGAAATTCAAAGATGCTTGCTCCTTGGGAGAAAATCTATGACAAAGCTAGACAGTGTATTAAAAATCAGAAATATCACTTTGCCGACAAAGGGCTGTATAGTCAAAGCTATGATTTTTCCAGTAGCCATATATGGATGTGAGAGTTGGACCATACAGAAGCCTGAGCGTTGAAAATTGATGCTTTTGAACTGTGGTGCTGGAGAAGACTCTTGAGAGTCCCTTGGATAGGAAGGAGATCAAACCACTCAATCCTAAAGGAAATCAGTCCTGAACATTCATTGGAAGGGCTGATGCTGAAGGTCCAATACGTTGGCCACCTGATGCAAAGAGCTGACTCCTTGTAAAAGACCTTGATGCTGGGCAAGATTGAAGGCAGGAGGAGAAGGGGGTGAGAGGATGAGATGGTTGGGTGGCATCATCTACTCTATGGACATGTTTGAGCAAACTCCAGGAGATAGTGAAGGACAGGGATGCCTGCTGTGCTTCAGTCCATGGGGTCTCAAAGAGCTGGACATGGTTGAGGGACTGAACAATGTCATAGAGTTGTTAAAAATTGTAGGTTTAAATGAAATAAAATCAGTCAGGCACTCTCCACCTGGGCCTTTTGAGAAAGGTGTAAAAAGAGACAGGCACCAAGAACCAGCCTCAAAAGAAATGCTGGACAATGGCCTTCGGGTAGACAAAGAATAATTTAGGTCAGAACTCAGGTCTGCAAGAAGGAAAGAGGGTTGGAGAAGGAATAAACGAAGGCAGAATAAAATTTTTGCTTTTTCTTATTCTAATTGCCCTACAGATAACAGTTTCTTCAAAATGATACCAGCAGAGTGTATTGGGTGATTATAGTTCATGGGGACATGAACGAGGCAGTGTTCCCCGGAGAGGAGGCACAAACCAGCCAGTGTTATTGAAAAGGTGCTGCTTGCCGTGTTATTGAAAACAGACTTGGATTGGCTGTGAATGTACATTGCAAACTCTAGGGCAACTGCTAAACATTCTTTTTTTTTTTTTTTTTTTTAACAAGAAGTGTAGTTGCTGTGTTGCAAAAAGACACAGGTGTGTTTGGGGCACAGGTGTCCCCGGAGGGGGCAGGAAGGAGGGTCCCATCTGAGACTGAAGGGCCCAGGGGAGGGGACCAGATGCAGGAGCAGAGACAGCGGGACAGACACTTGAGAGGGAGAAAGGAGGGGACCCCATGGGCACGGGCGCCTGCAGGAGCTGTGGTCCAGGTAGGTGGAGAGCCACAGTCAGGGGCCCTCTTTCTCCGGCCCCTGGCCCTGCTCTCCTCCTGGCGCTCCCTTGGCTGGACTCAGTGGTGGTCAGAGAGCAGGGAGGCCCTGACTTGTCCTTTCCAGGCTCAGAGCAGGATGGTGAAGGCTGGGGCAGAGAAATTCCAGGAAAAGCACAGATGGGTGACCTGCTGCCCCCTACTTCCTCCCCCCTCCCCCCACCCCAGCTGCTAGGATGCTTGTTTCCATTCCTGGGCTTTAATTCCCCGCCCCACCCATTGGGGGTCTGGAACCTAAGTGATGGGCGGGGACTTTGTCCCTTAGAGGCTGTGCTCTCGCATTGCTGGATCTAGTCCTCAGTTCAGTTCAGTTCAGTCGGACTGTTTTCGACCCCATGAATCGCAGCACGCCAGGCCTCCCTGTCCATCACCAACTCCCGGAGTTCACTCAGACTCACGTCCATTGAGTCCGTGATGCCATCCAGCCATCTCATCCTCGGTTGTCCCCTTCTCCTCCTGCCCCCAGTCCCTCCCAGCATCAGGGTCTTTTCCAATGAGTCAGCTCTTCTCGGGATGTTTCAATTACCGTCTTTTTAACGACCTCAAACAGATTCTCTGCCCACCAGGGAGAGACGGAGGCGGTGTGCCAACAGCCAGCCCAGCAAATTTAATCAGCGACGATACTTATCTGACAAATCCAATCTTTCTCCATCCCACAGCCTCCAATGACCACAGGCGGGGAGCAGCAGGGAAGCACTGGGGCCAGCCGGGTGGGGTCACGCATTGCTGGATCTAGTCCTCAGTTCAGTTCAGTTCAGTCGGACTGTTTTCGACCCCATGAATCGCAGCACGCCAGGCCTCCCTGTCCATCACCAACTCCCGGAGTTCACTCAGACTCACGTCCATTGAGTCCGTGATGCCATCCAGCCATCTCATCCTCGGTTGTCCCCTTCTCCTCCTGCCCCCAGTCCCTCCCAGCATCAGGGTCTTTTCCAATGAGTCAGCTCTTCTCGGGATGTTTCAATTACCGTCTTTTTAACGACCTCAAACAGATTCTCTGCCCACCAGGGAGAGACGGAGGCGGTGTGCCAACAGCCAGCCCAGCAAATTTAATCAGCGACGATACTTATCTGACAAATCCAATCTTTCTCCATCCCACAGCCTCCAATGACCACAGGCGGGGAGCAGCAGGGAAGCACTGGGGCCAGCCGGGTGGGGTCAGCCCCCGGCCTTCCGGGGGCTGTGGGGTTGGGGGAAGCAGGGAGGCTCCTGGCACCCACCAGCTGTTGGTGACAGCCGCTTCCGTCTGATTCATCCCCCCAGCCCCTTCACAGCCCCTCCAGGGCTCTGTCGGAGAGTGAATTCGGATTGTTGTTCAAACAAGACTGATTTTGGCAAAGCCCGTGGGGTGGATGTACTCTCACAACTGTCTCCTGGTGTGTGGTTTCCTGGCTGCTGTAACCGAGGGCCACCCCACAGGCACTTCTCAGTCTGGAGGTCAGGAGCTTGGGGTCTCACGGGGGTCGGGGGTTGGCAGGGTGCCCCAGGAGGGTGTCTGCCCCACGGACTCAGGCACCCAGCTGGACCCTGCTATTGAGGGCCGCCTGCAGTCAGGCCATAGCCCCCACCCCAATGAGACACAGTAAGTGAGTCGGATGGCTGACAGTCAATGGTGAGGGCTCGCAAAGACAGAGTCCAAGAAGCTTAGGAGGCTGGGGGTGGGAGGCTTCAAGCAGAGACTTGGGTAAAGCCCTGAGGAGAGGCCCCGCTGTGCCAGTGGGGACAGCACATGCACACGCAGTCACCACTAGGCTAGGGGCAGAGGCTGAGAGTACAAGTGGACGGTCCAGCACCCCATGGGCCCAGCATACGTCCCCTATGTACCCTGGGTGTGATCTGTAGCCTGGGTCAAGGTCAGACCCATGCACTGAGGGACCCTTAGCTCATCATAGGCATACCCAGGCCTGGGACGGAGCCCTCAGAGCAGGAGCAGGAAGCCCCAGCAGCCTAGGAAAGACCCGCCGCGCACACGAAAGTGATGGAAGGTCACCTTCAGCTCCCACAGGGCCAGCACTTTCCCAGGGAGGCAGCAAGCGGCCAGGTGCCAGAAGAGGGGGTCAGCCCATGTCATGGCCCAGTACCCGGCTCCTTAGGCCCGGACAGCACCCCTGGAATCTGGAAGGTATCCCCGTTTCTCCTCCAAACTCACATCCTGCCAGGAAATTCACTGATTCCAAGTGATACCGATGAAGCGCCTGTTCTGTGCTGGCTGCTGTTCTCATCACCAGAGTGCGGTGAGGCCAAGAAGAGAAGGTTCCCCCACAGGAGTTTGGATAGCAGTTGTGCTGCTTATTCTATGAGAGTTGCTAAGTCATGTCCGATTCTTCTGCAGCTCCATGGACTGTAGCCCACCAGGCTCCTCTGTCTATGGGATTTCCCAGGCAAGAATACTGGACTATTGGCATTTCCTTCTCCAGAGGATCTTCCCGACCCAGGGATGAAACCTGCGTCTCCTGCATTGGCAGGCAGGAGACCACTGAGCCACCAGGGAAGCCCTCTGTGAGAGTTAGCCAACCTCAAAGTTAGGGGGAGCCCAAGTGCACACAAGTCCCCCAGTTCTGACACCACCTGCAAGTCCAAGGTCCCTGAGATCCCCTCAAGTTGGACAACCCCCTGGGAGGCCTCCCAGACCCCTCAGGGCTCTGTTCTCACTGTCCAGGTTAGCTGTAGGCAAGGGGCATGGATATCATCAGCCAAAGGACTGGCTCGGGGCAGACCCAAGAGACCCCCAAACATGAGCCCCTGGTGTCCTTCCCACGGGGCTGTGGACAGAGCTGACTCCCCGGCCCTGATGTGTGAAAGCACACATGGGGTGCTGCCAGCCAGGTGCTCCTCACCTTGGCGTCCAGTCTTTACCAGGGTTGCGGGGCCCAGGTGGTTGCCCTCAGTGTCCAACCCCTCTGGAGAGGGAGCAGACCCCGCCGTGAACCCCATCAGGGGCTCTGATGGCCCTGGCCCCATAAACAGTCCTCCCAGTAGAAAGGACACTGGAACCTGGGGTCCGTTCCAGAGCCTGACACAGGCCAGCCCTCAGTTTGGGGTTTAGGGGGGTTAACTCCACACCCTCTGTGGAGCTGGCTTGCTTCTGTGGGCATCTCTCAGGGTCTGAGGCTAGAGCAGACTGAGGAGCCCCATGGCAGGGGTCAGAATGCAGTGCCTGCCTCAACATCCTTCCATGAGGCAGAGACTCACAGTTATAACTGCCAACAGTGCTATCTGGGGACCATCACCATGCTCTGGGCCTGGTGGGGCAGGGGACACACCCAGTGATCACGTGGTGTGGGGCTGCTAAGGCTCCGGCTCTCAGTCACTCAGGTGCCACGGCTCGGGGACCTGCCCCGTGCTGGTGTTCTGGGCCTGGGGTGCAGCTACATGCAGCTGCCTGCTATGTGTCTTGTCTGGCACATACAGAGAAACAAGGCAGGAAGAGGGTAGGGAACAAAGGTATTGAAAGGGCAGAGCAGGGCTGGCTGAAAACGTGCCTTACTTGACGGGGGTGAGCGGGCTGCCCAGGCCCAGCGGGGACTGTCGCCTGTCACTGCTGTGACACCACCCTCCAGGGGAGGACATGAGACTTAGGAGGCAGGAGAGGTGGGGACAGAGCCAGTCGTGGCTACCACACCTGTCAGCTTACCTGGCTATCAGCTCTCACAAGCAACACTGCTCCAGATCAGTGAGGGCATTTCTGGGCAAAATTGGCATCTGATGGCGGCCTCTGCTGCACACGCCTCTCTGGTGGGGGGCCTCTCTAACCCAGTGGGGCCTGAATAGAGCCCAAGGTGCAGGGAGGAGAACGCGCCTCTTTTTCCTGCTTTGCTGGTGACCGGGGACATCCATCGCCGCTCCTCCTGCCCTTGGGCTGGGGTTCACACCATCAGCTTCTCTGGTTTTGAGGGCTTAGAACTTGAACTGATTTACTCGATCCGCTGACCTGGGCTGCTGGGCAGTATATGGCAGATTGTGGGTTCCCAGCCTCCAGAAGCATGTAAGCCAATTCCTATAATGAATGAATGGGTGAGTACAAGCAGGAGGCCAGCTGAGGCCACTGCGAACCTGGGCAGCAGAGGTGGGGCTGCGGAGGTGCGTCCGGCTGAGTCCTCTTCCTGGTCAAATGCACTGGCCCCGAGATGCCAGCACGTGCCAATGAACTGAATGTGAATGGGAGGACAAGAACATGGGAAGGTGAGAAGATTCTCCTATCGGCCTAAGCAACCAGGAAAGAGGAGTCATTTCTCAAGTGGGGGACGTGGTAGGAGGGGCAGGTTTGGGGTGTTGTACTTGTTTCCTGGGCCTGCTGTGGCTAAGCACTGCAGACTGGAAACAGCAGGAATGCATTCTCTTTCCATTCCGGAAGCTGGAAGTCTGAAATCAAGGTGTGGGCTGGGCCATACTCCTTCATTCTCGAGGCTTCAGGGAAGGACCCTTCTTGCCTCTTCCAGCTGCTGGTGGCTCCAGGTGTCCCCGGCTTGCGGTCACATCGCTCCTGTGTCTGAGCTGTACTCCCCTGGACTTCCTCCTCTGCCCAGCTCTCCTCCCACCCTCTTCCTCTCCCGGGTGCAGGCCCCCTCCCAGCGTCTTTCTTGCTTACTCAGGGCCTGGAAGTAGGACTTGGTTCTGTCTCTGTGGGCATGGCTTGTCTCTCAACAGGTATTCCCCCTCCTTGACCCCCCACAGATGTGAGAGCTGGGCCATAAAGAAGGCTGAGTGCTGAAGAATTGATGCTTTCTACTGTGTTGTTAGAAAACACTATTGAAAGTCCCTTGGACTGCAAGATCAAACCAGTCCATCCTATAGGAAACCAGTCCTGAATATTCATTGGAAGGACTGATGCTGAAGCTAAAGCTCCAATACTTTGGCCACCTGATGCAAAGTGTCGACTCATTGGAAAAGACCCTGATGCTGGGAAAGATTGCAGGCAGGAGAAGGGGATGATAGGGGATGAGATATGGTATCACTGATTCGATGGACATGAGTCTGAGCAAATTCTGGGAGATAGAGAAGGACAGGGAAGTCCAGCGAGCTGCAGTCCATGGGGTTGCAAAGAGTTGGACACAACTTAGAGATTGAACAATAGCAACCCCCCCACATGGACTTTGTTGCGGGAGAAAACATCTAACACCAGGTGGTCATCAGAATAACAACAACAGAAACGTCTGACTGACTGCAGACGCTCTATGGCACTTCATCCACATGACATCGGGGCTCTGTTGAAGCCCCCACAGCTAGCGGCGCTGCACCCACCTCATGCTGAAGATGGAGGCCAGAGAGGCAAACCGACTGGCTTGAGATAGCTCGGCAGGAGGTTTCGGTGCTGAAGTCCAAACAGAGGCTTGTGTCCTCCTTCCAGGCTGTATCGCAAAGGGGAGGGGACAGGAGCCAGGGCTGCCCTTGGCAGAGGCCCAGTGCGGAGCAGCGGGCAGGAGGCCAGCCTCCAGCTGGTGTTCGGTCATATTTATTCTGGTTGAATAACACCAGTATTGACATGAAAAGAGCGAAGAGATATTTTGTCTGCCTGAGACAGGGACTCACCTAAATGGCTGTGAGAGGCCGCATGTCCACCACAGCGTCCCCGGGACAGAGGAGACTCTCGAGTGGTGGCTGATGCTGTTGTTTGCTTGTCCACTTGAATGGACAGGTGCTGACTGTAGTCTGTGTCTCAGGCCCTGTTCTGGGCACTGACAGCAGGCAGAGTCCAGACATGGGGAGGTTCTGCTGCCTTGGAGTTGTACTGCTCCAGGGCTCTCGGGGTGCTGCTGCGGGTTGCCCAGCCCTCCATCACTACGAATGTCCAGCCTCATTCTTGGAAGGCAATAAGGTGCTCCTGCTGAAGCCTCACAAGGACGGGTGACCCAGTGGGGGTCAGGCAGGGCTGGGGGCAGCAGAGGTGAGGTAGAGCCGGGATGAGGAGGGGGGGGGACACTTGATTGGCCAGGATTCCCTGCACAGAGTTTTGCTGTTCTTTGTTAACCTTTAAATATTTATTCAGATTTAAGTGGGAAGAGACAGATTTTTATTTTTCTAACATTTTGTTTTTTTCCCTAACATTTTGTTATGAAAATTTTTTGAAGCCATGGAGAAGCTGTAAGAATGTTCCAGGGTAGACCCCATAGCCCATCCCCCAGACCTGGCTGTACCTGCTTTCTGCCCAGTTCCCCTCACCTCCATCCAGCTGGGCTGGTCACCTAAGGCAGCTGAAACACATGACCACAAACTAGGGGCTGAACACTGCAGAGTTTATCATCTCACAGCCTGGAGGCTAGAATTCCAGGCTCAGAAGTCGCAGGGCGGGTTCCTCCTGGGGACTCAGGTGAATCTGGTCCAGGCTTCCTCCCGCTCTTGGAGTTGCCGGCATCTTTGATGCCCTGCACCTGTGGCCAGCCACAAGTCACATCACCTCACCTCTCTGTGTGTCTCCTCCCCTTGTCTGATGGACACATCTTTGGGGACCACCAAGTGGAAAGTGAGAAAGCTGGGATTCAGGAGGACAATAGTCCCTCAGCCCAGGAATAAATGGATTCACAAAAGTAGAGTGATACATGTAGTGCTAGATGGATGCTGTTTTCACTGTACATCAGGAGTCTGCTCTGTCAGGACCTCTCAGGGCTGTGGTGAGTTGGGGATGCTGGAGCCTGGGGTTTTTGTGTTGTGTTAGTTGCTCAGTCATGTCCGACTATTTGTGACCCCGTGGACTGTAGCCTGCCAGGCTCCTCTGTCCATGAAATTTTCCAGGCAAGAATACTGGAGTGGGTAGCCCCTCCCTTCTCCAGAAGATTTCCTAACCCATGGATCGAACCTGAGTCTCCCGCACTACAGGCAGATTCTTTGCTGTCTGAGCCATCAAGGAAGCCCCTGGAGGTCGGGGGGATGACCTCAATTTTCATCTCATTCCATCTTAGACTTCATTTCTGAGCATATAATACCTTGACAATGATGGTAATTAAATGCAGATTAGAATTTCAATTCCAAGTGTGACCTACAAATAGGAGAGAAAGATGCAAACACTAGCACCTTGATGTCCCCACAAAGCCAGGCCTGTTTGGGGGGCTGGTGGGGGATGGCTGTCAGGTGGCCTGGCTATAGGCACAGGAGGCAATTGACCTGGGAGAGCTGGGTCATGGGTGAAAGAAACAGACCTGATGGTCCTCTCTCCTAAGGAGAGGAAGTCCTCCTGGGGGTCCCCAGGATTTGCTGTTTTGGGCCCTGGGCCTGAGGAGGACTGGCTCCCTGCTCTGCCTCCCAGTTTGTGCCCACCCACCCAGCCTATGAGCATCAGACCATGGAATGCGAGCCCAGCCCCTTACCTCCCAGCAAACATTGGACTGATGTGGTTTGATGGCCGGAGCCACCCACTGCTCCACGAAGCCCTCCGGAAATCACCTCTGGCCAGGTGGTGTTCACTGTGTCCCACCCAGAAGCTAGAGGAGAATGCTCGCAGCCAGGAGATGAGGTTGGGGACCAGACAAAGTGAGATTTCAGTTTCCTAAAGGATGCAAGGGTTGGGGCTGAGCCCTCGGAGCTCTGAGATGGACATGACTTTGGCCATGAATTTCAGAGTGGACACTGGAGACCCTCAGAGAAGGGGGGCAGTCACTGGGTGGCAGGCTCCCCGTGGGCACAACAAATCACACAAACTCATGGCTCAAAACCACACACCTTCCCCTCCCCCCTCAATTCCTGTTTCTAGGGGTCAGGTATGGGCAGGTTGCTCTTCTGGGGGCTCCAGGGAGAACTCTCTTCTTGCCTTTTTCAGTTTCTAGAAGCGCCTCTCTCCACTCCTCCAACTTCAAAGCCAGTCCCCCAACTTCTGCTTCCATCGTCACGTCTGACTGACCCCGCCCGCCATAAGGACTCTTGTGATGACACTGGGCCCACTGTCATCACCCAGGACAATCTCCTCATTCAAGAGCCTTTATCTACAATATCTTCAAAGGCCCTTTTGCCTTGTAAGGTAACATATTCTCAGGTCCCAGAGATTAGAACCTGGTATCTCGGGGGGCTGTGGGGGGTGGCTACCAGCGCCGTGTCAGACCAGAGAGGTGTAATGTGGCAGGTGAAACATGTGTGAGTTTTAGCAGGACGTTTGGTCAGACTTTCAACCTCTTCTTTGGGCCCTGGGACACAGGGCCCACAGGGTGGGACACAGTGAACACCACCTGGCCAGAGGTGATTTCCGGAGGGCTTCGTGGAGCAGTGGGTGGCTCCGGCCATCAAACCACATCAGTCCAATGTTTGCTGGGAGGTAAGGGGCTGGGCTCGCATTCCATGGTCTGATGCTCATAGGCTGGGTGGGTGGGCACAAACTGGGAGGCAGAGCAGGGAGCCAGTCCTCCTCAGGCCCAGGGCCCAAAACAGCAAATCCTGGGGACCCCCAGGAGGACTTCCTCTCCTTAGGAGAGAGGACCATCAGGTCTGTTTCTTTCACCCATGACCCAGCTCTCCCAGGTCAATTGCCTCCTGTGCCTATAGCCAGGCCACCTGACAGCCATCCCCCACCAGCCCCCCAAACAGGCCTGGCTTTGTGGGGACATCAAGGTGCTAGTGTTTGCATCTTTCTCTCCTATTTGTAGGTCACACTTGGAATTGAAATTCTAATCTGCATTTAATTACCATCATTGTCAAGGTATTATATGCTCAGAAATGAAGTCTAAGATGGAATGAGATGAAAATTGAGGTCATCCCCCCGACCTCCAGGGGCTTCCTTGATGGCTCAGACAGCAAAGAATCTGCCTGTAGTGCGGGAGACTCAGGTTCGATCCATGGGTTAGGAAGATCTTCTGGAGAAGGGAGGGGCTACCCACTCCAGTATTCTTGCCTGGAAAATTTCATGGACAGAGGAGCCTGGCAGGCTACAGTCCACGGGGTCACAAATAGTCGGACATGACTGAGCAACTAACACAACACAAAAACCCCAGGCTCCAGCATCCCCAACTCATCACAGCCCTGAGAGGTCCTGACAGAGCAGACTCCTGATGTACAGTGAAAACAGCATCCATCTAGCACTACATGTATCACTCTACTTTTGTGAATCCATTTATTCCTGGGCTGAGGGACTATTGTCCTCCTGAATCCCAGCTTTCTCACTTTCCACTTGGTGGTCCCCAAAGATGTGTCCATCAGACAAGGGGAGGAGACACACAGAGAGGTGAGGTGATGTGACTTGTGGCTGGCCACAGGTGCAGGGCATCAAAGATGCCGGCAACTCCAAGAGCGGGAGGAAGCCTGGACCAGATTCACCTGAGTCCCCAGGAGGAACCCGCCCTGCGACTTCTGAGCCTGGAATTCTAGCCTCCAGGCTGTGAGATGATAAACTCTGCAGTGTTCAGCCCCTAGTTTGTGGTCATGTGTTTCAGCTGCCTTAGGTGACCAGCCCAGCTGGATGGAGGTGAGGGGAACTGGGCAGAAAGCAGGTACAGCCAGGTCTGGGGGATGGGCTATGGGGTCTACCCTGGAACATTCTTACAGCTTCTCCATGGCTTCAAAAAATTTTCATAACAAAATGTTAGGGAAAAAAACAAAATGTTAGAAAAATAAAAATCTGTCTCTTCCCACTTAAATCTGAATAAATATTTAAAGGTTAACAAAGAACAGCAAAACTCTGTGCAGGGAATCCTGGCCAATCAAGTGTCCCCCCCCCACTGGAGCCGGGCAGGCCTTCATGGGTGCCTTGGCCTACACAGCATGGTGCAGGTGGCGCTGGGTGCTGTGCAATGCTGGATGTTGGCGCTGGAACCAGCCGCCATGCTGTGAGGAAGCCCCAGCAGCTCACATGGGGAGAGGCCACGTGCGGAGGCCTCTTGGCCCCCAGTCATGTGAAGGCACTTTCTCAGAAGTGGGTTCTCCTGCCCAGCCGAGGTGCCCAGGCGTGGAGCAGAGGCAAGTGTGGTCATTGAGCCCTGCCCACCTGGTGGGTGCATGAGCAAAAGAACTGAGTGCCATTTGTTTGGGGTGGGCCACCCAGTTTGGGTGGCTTGTCAGGTGGTGACAGAGAACCAAGGCCCCACGTGGAGCACTTAGCGCACTGAGAACAGGCGGTTAGTGCTCAGTAAATGCACAGGCAGCACTGGGGGCCCAGGGTGCCTCCCCGGCACCTGCTCTGTGTTCTGCCCGCTGCCCCCACACCCAGCAGCAAGCTCCACGTGGTGTGGGACATGTGGACACAGGAAGCCCAGCTGACATCTCAGGCCAGGACAGGAGCTTCGCTGGGGTGACTTTGCCCCCCTAAAGAACATCTGGAGACATTTTTGACTTCCGCATCGGGGCCAACGGCACCCACTCTGCAGTCTCTGCTCTGCCTCCCTCTCCCACGTATGGAGGGCACTATGATGGCACTGCCCCCCCCCCAGGTCACCCAGGACCATTTTATTTTCAGGCCAGCTGATTACAACCTTCCTCCCCCTGCTGTGTAACCCAGTACATTCACTGGTCCTGGGGATTAGTGCGGCCCTGAGACCTCATTTTAACTTGATCACATTGGAAAGATTTTTTCCAGATGAGGTCGCATTCGCAGGTGCCGGAGGTTAGGGCTTGGGCACATCGTTTGGGGAGGCAATTCAACTCGTGACAAGTCTTTAAATGAGTGTTGACGCCCTCCAGTGTTGTGCTATGTTGGCCGCAAGGTCACACTGAGTCCATCATCCTCACAGGGTGGCCTCCCCCTCCCGTCTTCCCCCAGAACCTCTCTGTCGCTCAGCTATGCTGGGAAGGAAGCCCTGCCCATGTGGTGCTCCAGCTCTGTTCAGGGCTCTGGATGTATGTGGGGGGGGGGCAGGGGGGCGTGGTGTGGCCTCTGGTCCTCAGCTGGCCCGCCCAGGTCTTCTGTCTTCCTGCGAAGCCTCCCTAGGGGCCCCTCGGAAGCTGGAGCCTCCAGAAATCTGAGTCTGGGGCTCGAGCAATGACACTCCTTGATCTTGACAGTCTGGGGGAGACATGGGCCAGCCCTGATCCCAGGGGATGGGAAGTATACCTCCCCCACCACCTTGATGGGAAGACAGTTCATGTTGTGGAGTGTGGCTGCTGGGGTCTTCTTCGGCGTCTCCGGATACACAGGCAGCCTCGCCCCACAGCCAAGTGGGGCATTTGACTTCATTCTGAACTTTAGGAAGGGTGGTCACTTTAGCTCCCCCTAGTCAGTCTGCACATGCACACCCTACACCCACCATTCACATGTTCACACACTCATTCACACATCCACGCACGTATACTCACACCTTCACACTCAGTCACACACGCTTGTGTGCACACACATTCACACAGGCTCACTCCCAGACCCAGAGTTTTCCCTATAAAGACTGTAACCCATAAAACCCCAAACACCAGTATTTATTCCAGATTAATGGCTCCTTTCTCCCGTCTGGCACTCTCAGAGTGCCAGAGCAATGCCCAGTGAGGCAAGCCCCACTGGTGACCCCTCTGTTCCTGGGCTGACCCCCAGGCACATCCTTGCCCTCTGCCCTGGGCCTCTGAGCAGAGAAAAGGCCAGACCCCGTACTGGTTAGCTCCTCTCCCTCTTCTCTGAGCAGTTACCACCTCCTTCAATGAGGAGAAAGCAGAGACCTGAAGGGGTGTGGATCACTGGGCCTGGAAAAGTTGGGGATCATGCAAGTAGGCCTGCAATGCGGGAGACCCCGGTTCTATTCCTGCATTGGGAAGGTCCAATGGAGAAAGGATAGTCTACCCACTCCAGTATTCTTGGGCTTCTCTGTGGCTCAGCTGGTAAAGAATCTGCCTGCAATGTGGGAGACCTGAGTTTTATCCCTGGGTTGGGAAGATCTGGAGAAGGGAAAGGCTACCCACTCCAGAATTCTGGCCTGGAGAATTCCATGGACTACAGTCCATGGGGTCACAAAAAGTTGGACATGACTGAGCCACTTTCACTTTCACACAATAGGCAGCTCATTCACCCACTCACCCAGGACACCATCTCCCAGAGTAAAAGCTAGTCTTTGCAGATGGCCTGGGAGCCCCTGCTCTCTCTCGGCCTCCGTGTCCCCGCCTCCCTGTGCTCCAGCCACGTAGCCTCCTTGGCCTTTCGCGCAGGTGGTTCCCTCTGCCAGGCACTCTTCCCTGGGTGGTGGGAGGCTGCGTCTGGTCCTTCTGGGCCCAGGAGCTGGGAGAGAACCTTCTGAAGCTGGGGTGCAGCCTCACAGCTACTTGGACCCTGACTTGGGGCTCTGACACGTCTGCCTGGGGATGCTGGTTACCCTGTAGATCGAGCCCTGTGCCAGCTCTGCCCTGCCAACTGGTAAGCATGTCCCTCGCTCAGTCCCTTGGATGAACTTGGGACAACTGAGTAGCAGAACAGATGTTTCTGTAACCCCTTCTCATACAGGACAAGGAGTAGGCCTGAGAGAATGACCCAGACTGCCTGGGTACTCGCCCTTACCCACCGAGGCCTGCTGGGTGGGGGCAGGGCAGGGCTGAGTGGGCGCCCCGGACCTGCAGTCTGGCCACTCAGGGTGAACTGGTTGGCTGGAGCTGAGCCGGGCTGCAGCGCCTTTGGGCCCAATAAATCCTCCCATCGGATGTGTAACAAGGCCTGAGGCGTCTGCCTGTTCAGCTCAGCCGCACAAATTGCAGGTATAAATTTCCTGGCTTATTGCAAGGATTCTGGAATTCAATTAAGTCAGCCATCGTCCTGCTGTGGGGCGTGTGGAGCAACCCGCTCTGGGCCGGGTGATCAGGAGCCCAGCTGCTACGACTGCCTTCAGGGACCTGCCAGCTGTGGCTTTGCCTGGGGCCCTCCCCGCCTCCCCACAGGCCCATGCCAGCTGCTGCTCAGGGGTTTGGGGTGAGCAGAGATGGAGCCCTGCCCTGGGGGTGCCAGCCAGTCAGAGAGCAGTCGGTCAGAAGGACATGTGCCTTCCTGAAGCCACGTTGTGTGTCGTGCAGAGGTTGGTGCCTCGAGATGGGTGGAGAAGCCCTAGGACAGCTGGTTTCCTTGTTTCCTGGGTGACTGGGAAGGTGATGTTGGAATCTGGTGAGGAGCAAGCCCTGGGAACTTGGGGGTAGAGGGCAAAGGGAACAGACTGTGCCAAGGTCCGTGGACACAAGGTCAGAGTGTTGGCCACAGCCCAAGGGGACACGTGGCCGGAGCACACGGTGGGTAGTCGGGGAGCTGAGACAGCAGGCCTCCAAGGCTGTTTATAGGGGTTTTGTTTTTCATAATGCACTGGATACGAGAGTATCCCCCAAATTCACGTCTCCCAGGACCTCAAAATATGGCCTCATTCAGAAATGGGGTCTTTGCAGATGCTGTCATAAGGGATTAGGGTGGGCCCTGAACTCCGCAACTGGGGTCTTTATAAGAGGAGAGAGAGATGGAGATACAGAGAGGAGAAGCCTCATGAAGACAAAGGCAGAGAGACTGCAGGAGCCACCAGAAGCTGGAGGAGGGGGAGGAGGCCTCCCGGGAGCCTCTAGAGGATGAATAAACACACTTGTAAACATACAAATAAATAGCGAATACCGGCCATGGAGGGACATGAGGGTGGTGACTGGGGGAAACCGGGCTGCTCTGATGCTCTGATGGGTTTCTGGCTCTTAGCTCAGGAACTCAGTACAGAAGTCAGCAGACAAATTACACACTCCTGGCCCTTCTTGGGAGCAAGCTGTTAGTGGCTCAGACCCTTCTGACCTGGTGGTTTCACTTTTAGAAATTATCTTTGTGAAATAGCCATAGTTATTTCCTGGTGGGTAGATGTCCATATTCTAGAACTTTCTGGAAAAGGGAGAGCTGGTGAAGGCCTGTGGCTGAGAAGGGTGAGCCAGCAGCCCAGATAGAGAGGGTGCAGGAGCTAGGCTGCCCTGACAGCAAGAGCTGCCCGGAGGTCTGGGGTCCACCTGGTTGGGGGTGGGGGGGGAGGACGAGGGCTGTGACACATTCATACACACCCTCACACACCTGCATGGGTCCCAGTCACCCTGACGGTCCCCAGCACACACTTGCCCTAACCTGAGAAGTCACAGCAGCTTGTGATGGGGGCAGCTTGGGGTGACCCCGGGCCTGGCCACGCTCCCTCCCTCCACGCACCACACCTGCCCCAGGACATCTCATTTAGCTGGGGGATCTATCTGCAGCCCTGGACACCTTCCCCAGTGACCCAAAAGCTTCGAGGAGGGGGTCCGAGGGGCCAGCAGGGGAGCACAGCCCCTCTGCGGGTTCTGGAATGGCCCCTTCCAGACCTCGCCAGCTGTGGTCGTCCTGCCCTGTGACCCATGGGCCTGACCTCAAGGGCCGTTGTCCATCTGGTCTCCATGCACTTCAGGCTGTAGGGGTCCTGGCCTGGCCTCTGAGTCTGCCCTTGGGGTCCTCAGGGGGCCCAGAGTCACCTATGAGACCCTGACCCAGCTGGTCTCTTCATGTAGCTGCTCATCCACCAGCAGGAAGGGTGTGCTGTGCCCCCACCGCCCCCACCTAGGACCACATCCTCTCTGGTCCCCCCTCCTCCTGCCGCTGGTCAGGAGGAATAAGACTTCCTGGTGCTCGGTCTCTGGGGGTTTCACTGAGGGTTTCGTTGGCTTTCTGCAGCATAAGGAGGAAGAATACTCTCTTAAACAGGAGAGAGTGGGAAGGCGGTGGGATCTGGAGGCTTCGGGGGAGGGATGCTGTTCTGGGTGGTCCCAGGCGGCCCTCAAGGCTCCCTGCCGTCCTGAGCCTGTCGGGCTCACCCTCCTCCCATTGGTCTCTTGAGTGAGACCCCCTCAGCCCTGCCTGGACTCCTGGGGACCCTCTGTTTCATCTGGGGAGGACTGCCCAGCAGGCCTGTCTCCTCTCTATCTGGGCTTTGTGTGACCTCTTCTCACAGGCCCAGAGGCATCTCTGAGGGGCAATTAGGCCTGGCTCTTGGCTCCCGGGGGGGCTTCCCACAGGAGCACTTGGGGTGTCCATGGTTGTATCTGCAGGGCCTGCCTTGAAAGTACTCCCTTCCAGGGTGTGTCCAGGCAGTGGGGGTGGGGAGGTCTGACCTCCAAGACCCATACATCCTGCAAGCTTTACATCAACCCAGGGGTCCCTGGAACAAGCCTCCCACTCAAGTGGCCCTGCTGGCAGATCCAGCTTCCTGGACTGTGAGCTCCAAAGCGGTCACTTATTACTTCCTAGAGATCTCCAAGCTGAGTGGAAGCAGGATGCCCTTGAACTTGAACTTTGGAGGATTTGCCAGGAGTCTGACTCTGGGCCATATACCTTCCACTCAACTTGGCTGTGCTCAGCACCTGTGGCTCCTGCTGGAATAGCATCACTCCCCCTGAAGCCTCCAGGTCCCACCCCCACCAGAGGACCACTTCCTCTCTGGTCCCTCCTCCTCCTGCCACTGGTCAGAAGTGTCTGAATAAAGAACCCGAGGCAGCTCTGCTGCCTTCTCAGTCGTGTGCAGCAGGTACTAGGAAGCAGCTGGAACACTTGCCTGGGCAGATGGAATACTCGCCTCTGCCTCAGGCAGGCACTCTGAGTGGCAACCAGCAGGTTAACCCCGTGTGCTCACTTAGGAGCTGGTGGAGTAGCTTTTCCCCTAGAGGCTTAGGACTGAGCCATCCTCTGCAGAGATCTCAAGGGTTGTGTTCCCAGAACCTGATGGGGTGGCCCTCGTGTTAGGTGGAAGCTGGCTGGCTGCACAGAGATGGAGATGTGGTGACCTTGAGCTCAAGGGCAGGCGTTGGAACTCCTTGTGGGGGCTGCGTCTGGAATCTGTCAGTCAGGAACCTCTGTAGGGGGAAGTCCACATAGTGGAGCGGGATGCAGGGGGCTGCCATCAGAGTGATGGGAGGGCTGAGGGCTGCAGAGGGGCTGGGAGGAGCCCTGGTGACAGCGGCATGAGGGAGGGACAGGAGGCACTGGGCCTGACAGCCTGGAGCATGCTTCTAGAAGAGGAAGCCCTCATGCCAGCCGTCTCCCAAGTCCCGCGGTTCACGCATCACACTAGCTCAGATAGTGCCTATCCTAGGACAGTCACACAGCCAAGGAGAGCCAGGCATCAATACCATAGGCTTGGGCTAGAGCCTGAAAAGCCCCACCCAGATGATTTGGCTGACAGGGAAATCTGGGGCGTCCTCCTCACAAGGTGTGGTGATGATGGGTGGGACTGTTTACCAATGAATGCAAGTCAGCCATGCAGACCCAGCCCTACCCAACACCTGCAGGTCAGAAGGGCCTTCAGTGAGCCCTCTGGGTGCTGGCGTGCACCTTCCAGGCTCTGGCTGGGCCCTGGGCCTGTCACCTCTGGTAAGTCCTTCATATCAGGCTGGAGTGGGGAGGTTCTCAGCCATGGAAACTTGGCCTCCCCGCCCCACCTTCCCCAAGTCCTCGCCAGGCACTCAGGACCAGATATATGTAACTCAGAGGGATTAGTAAGTGAGTACACATTATGCATAACTGTTGGAAAGAATCAGGGTCAGGGCAAGGAGGTCCTGGGGAGCCCCAAGTTGCAGACGACAGGGAAGGAATCAGACAAAATAGCTGAGCCGACCTTGACTGAAGCCTCAGTGCTGAGCCCTCATCCAAGGGCGTCCCTCTGTCGTGGGCTGGAAGGCACCTGGGGTCTCAGTGAGAAGCCCATTCTGTTGCTGTTGTTGTTTTTTCCTTCTTTTGGCCATAGCACGCGGCATGTGGGGTCCTAGTTGCCCAATCAGGGATCAAACACACATCCCTGTCCCTGGAAGCAGGGAGCCTTAACCACTGGACCAGCAGGAAAGTCCTGAGAAAGCCCATCTTGGACTTCACATCTGTCCCTCCTCCCCCCTCAAAGAGCAAGACCAGCTGGCTCACCTGTGGCTGATCACCAAGGTGGCACACCTGTCCCGATCCTGGGCTGCCACCTGCTCCTTCCTGGTCTCCAGGTGGAGTCACGGTTGGCACAATGACCTTCTTCAGCCATCCCATCTGGGGTCCCAGCCAGCATGGCTTCCTTTAGATCAGTCAGCATTCTGGGTTTGGAGTAGCAGAAATAGACTCCAGACAATGAGTTTAGTCCAGAGGATGTTGGTTAGTTCACAGGTGTGGAAGACACACCAGGAAGTCAGAGGCCAGAGCGTGACCAGTTCCCTGAACTAGAGGACAGGCTGGTGAGGAGTGACCAAGGCTGCCTTTGAAGGCAGAGCCCTCGACTGCCTCCCTGCTGACTCTGGGTGCTGCACACCTGGAAATCCTTGCACATTTCCTGCTTGTGTGGAGTCCGCAAGACAAGCTCACATCTGATATCCTCTGAAAGTTTGGGGTTCCCCAAGGCCACCCTTAGGTTTGATGATTTGCTGGGACTCCCAGGACTCAGAAAAGCTGCTATGCTCAGGCTTACAGGTTTATTACAACAAACGGTACAGGATGGAATCCACAAAAGGAAGAAATGCCCAGGACCAAGTCCCAGGGAAGCCATGTGTGGGCTCCCAGTCCTGCCCTCCCTGGGGCCGCGCTAGATTCTCCCAGTGTGACGAATGACAGCTCATCAGAGGCACAGTGTTGCCGACCAGGGAGGGTCACTGAGACTTGGGGTCCAGGGTTCTCACTGGGTTTGGTCATGTAGACATAGCTGGCTGCCCACATGGTTGACCTTAACATCCCGCCCCTACAGAGGTCAGGCTGATGCTGTGTGGCCAAAGGCCAGACCGTAAATCAGATAGTAGGAAAGACTGGTCCCAGGTAAACAAAGACACCCTTATCAGGCAGGACCTCCCCAGCACTCAGAGGTCACCTCCCTGAGGCTGGCAAGGGCCAGTCCTTAGGACCTTGGGAGCTTTTGGAGTGGGGACAAGTGGGACTTTCTGAGTTAACCCTTTCCGGCCCATGACTGCTCTAAACATGGCTTCTGCTCTGCATCAAAACCAGGCACAAGTACGTCTGGTGGCCAGAGCTGAGTCCTATGTTGCAGGGGCTGAGAGGCAACATATGGACTTATGGTAGACAGTGAGACAGGGGCTGCCCGTCACCCTAATCAAGTAGGGACTTGCCCGAGCACAACAGGGTGCTTTCGCTCCCCCATGTCAAATGGTCCTTCCACTGTGAAATAATGGATCCAGAATCTCACATGTGAAGGTTTGAGGTCCTGGTCTGCCGTGTGTGGGATCCGCCTCGATCTTGTTCTGATTCCAGAGGACCAGGCTTGGGGACATGCTTATTCCCTGCTGCTTCGGTGCAGTCCACATGGGTAGCAGCGACCTCAGACTCTTCCAGCCTGGAGACCTGAGCCCACTGGAGCCTGGAGTCTTTGCCACATGGGCTCTGGCACCCTTCAGGTGCCCGCCTGCTGCTCTTGGTGTCATGGGGCCTCCTGGTGGATCAGGTAGGAGCAGGATGGCATCTTGTGTCCCAGGCAACACGACATAATCAGATCGACTGGGGTCTGGGCTGCCCACTGCCTGGGTGTCCCCTCACTCCCTGAGGTGTTCAGCTCCTGGTTCCCCCACACCCACACACCCATCCACTGTACTTGAGTCACCTCTTTTGGTCCACAGAAGTGGCCCTTCCAGCACGTGCATGCCCGAGTCCCCTGACCTCACCCCATGCTCCACCTCATCCTGCAGCAGGATATCTTGTACCCCCTCCTTCCTCTGCTGCACCAGTTACAACCTCCAGCCCCATGGCCACTGCCTGCTCACTGTCCACTTCCCTCCCATGCACTGCTCCTTGGCAGGTAAACCTCAGGGTCACTTCTGCACAGATGCGCTGACTCCCTCGTGCTCTCCCTTCATCGTGCTTTGCTGAGAATCAGTCCCTCTGGTTACATGCAACCCTTTGCCTGCTCTCTGCACCATTCAGCTGAAGTTGGCTGCGAGGAAGATAAGAATGAAGTGCTGATGGTTCTCACTTTAAACTCACAACCGCTGTCCGGAAACTGTCAGTCTTGCGTTGCCCAGATGCGTTCTCCTGACTCTGTCCTGGCCACTGCAGCACCAGTTTCCTCTCTTCTCCAACATCAGGCACCTCCTCCCCAGACTCGCTCCTGCCCCACCACCCCCTCTCCTATTTCAGCAGTTGGAAGAGGGCTTTCCCAGCCCCAGAAACGGCATCGCCTGCTTCTTGATCTGCTGTGAGCCCACCTGCCCATAAGGGGCCAGCTGCCAGGCTCCTCTGGCTCCCTGGGCTGGGGCTGAGCATCCCTCACACCTGTCCCTCGATGTCCCAGCAACCATCTTTCTCCTGCATCGTCCACAGTTTCTTTCTAGGAGATCTTCTCTCTACATGACTCTCTGTCAGCCGCACCCCTCATCCGCCCAGCTTCTGTTTTTCTTTCTCTAACCTCCTGTCTGTCCATGGCTGACTTCACTCCTCCCCCGCATTCTCTCTGGCTCATTCTCTATCCTGTTCATCTCTTGGGACCACACCAGCCTCCCTGTCTTCCAGGATGCCCACCACGTCCCCTCCCTGGGCCTCAGCAGGGAACCACCTTCCCCCCAGGACTGAACAGCACGGCTCTCTCCCTGGGCTTCTTTGATCAAAACTCTCTCCAAAGCCTAGGGCTGACCTCACGGAGTATTACCTGAGCAGCCCCGGGCCCCCAGCCCAAGAGACCACACTTAAGTTTAATGCTCTGTGGTCCCTGTCTGGAAACTTCTCAGGATTTTATCTTTTAACTTGATTTGTGAGTGGAGTTGGACGGGATGGAAGGTCCTTCCCTCACCCCAGGGTCCCAGGTCCTGGCTCCCCGCCCTCCATGGGGCCTGGTGTGAGCAGAGGGGCAGGTCGTCCTTGGAGCCCACCCTGCAGGGACTCAGTGTGGGCTGGGGGTGGCTGTCCTGCCCAGATGGTAGCTTGGCAGCAGGTGGGTGCAAGCCTCCTGGGATCCTGATGGGGAACCACATGGTTCCAGTGAAGAAATGTGAATTCCCTGGGGGTGACTCATCTACCGTGGTCCGTGGGGCGCAGACCTGGGGGAAGAGGAGACGCCTGTCCACCTCCCCGAGACCCTGTCCCAGCTGTCAGACCTTAGGAAGAGAATCGTCAGGTGTTAGGTCCCAGAGGACACCCATGTGGCAGGAACAGGCCCCACAGTCATCCCCATGCCTAGGACTTCTCCGAGTATCAACCACACCCTTCATCTACTGTAATTATGAGCATGTGGGTCCTCACCAACCTGGATGGTCTGCCTCTCCCAGGTTCCTGATTCCTGGAGGCTGTAAACCGCTCACCTGAGCACCTCATCACATGCAAACCAACCAGCCTGAGCCCCGCCCCAACCCTCTCGGTGAGCTCTCACACTGAGGGCAGGGCCAGTCCCACGCCCCAGAGCCCTGGAGTGACTCAACAAGCCAGCTTCCCGGCCTCCCCCAGCCTTCCCTGGAAACCTCAGTAAAGGCCCTGACCCTGGCTCCCCCGCCCTCGGCTTCCTGATCACCCCGTGGCCCCTCCTCCTGGGAGTAATCCCCTCCTGCTAGTGGCCGTCATCTGATCCGCTGGCCCGGTGGCATCTCACATTTCCCATCAGGACTCTGTACTTTACAACATCACTCAGGCTGCAAGATTTGTGGATCCCCTGCTCCTCCTCTGACTTCCCTTGGTCTGGGTTGTATTTTCTCTTGGGTCCACTGAGGGACGAGCCACGTACATCATGTGTGTACGGTGATGCTGCACATGGATTGTATGCTCTGGCATGTGCATTACATGATGTAAAAATGAAAATTTTTACAAAATTCATGCTAATAGTGTCAGTTTTTTATTTAGTTAGAATGACGTTAAATAGCAAATGAAAAACACCATGACAATTAGAGGAACAGGAAAAGAAAGAAAAAGTCTCGTTCAATGCCTACAACACTTTCCCCATGTGTGTGTGTTTTTTTTTTAAGAGTTTCTTTTTCTTTTTTTAAATTTGTATTTATTTTATTCAGTTTTGGCTGTGCTAGGTCTCCATCACTGCATGTGGGCTTACTCTAGTTGTGGTGAGCGGAGGCTACTCTTCATTGCAGAGTGTGGATTCTCATTGTGGTGGCTTCTCTTGTTGCGGGCTTCCCTGGTGGCTCAGATGGTAAAGAATCTGCCAGCAATCCAGGAGACCTGGGTTTGATCGCTGGGTTGGGAAGATCCCCAGATGGGTATGGTAACCCACTCCAGCCTGGAGAATCCCAAGAACAGAGGAGCCTGCTGGACTACACCCCATGGGGTTGCAAAGAATTGGATGCAACTAAGCATGCATGAATGCTCTTGTTGCAGGGCCCTTGGCGGGCTCTAGGCGCGCAGGCTCAGTAGTTGTGGCCCACTGGCTTAGTTACTCCGCAGCATGTGGGATCTTCCCAGACCAGGGATCGAACCTGTGTCCCCTGCAATGGCAGGCAGATTCTCAACTACTGGACCACAAGGGAAGTCCTCCCACGTGTTTTGAACAAGGGGCTTTGCTGTTCAATTTGAACCCTGGGCCCCACAGATTTGGTAGCCAGCCCACGAGTGCCGTGCATCTCCACGGACAGTTGTTCACCGTCTGCTCCACACTGCTGGAACGGAAGCTACCCAAGGGTGGGAACTTCCCGAAGCCCCAGACAGCAGATGGTGCTTCATTTGTGGGGGTACCAGTGTTTTGGGTGTTGGCAATAGCGGTGCTGCTGTATTTGGGGTGGGGTGGATAATGCTGTGGGTGTTGGTGACAGTGATGGTGAGGGAGCAGGGATGTCTGCTTGGTTTTGAGGAAAAGGACTCACAGGAACATCCCTCATCTCTGGCTCTTGTGCATCTAGGCTCAGGGCTCTTTCCAGGCAGTGGTGGAGCCCTGCTGGGTTTCTGCCTGTATCATCCAGGCTACCAGCTGGAAACAGAATTCAAAGAAAACTTGTAAATAGACGACTTACAGACATGCAGGCAAGGCAGAGCGGTGCTGAGGAGCCAGAAACTGGCAGGAATGGGAGGCTTCACCTCCAAAATAAGTGCAGTGAGCGCTGGGGACCGGGAGGGAACACCCTCCTGGCTGGCTGGCTGGAGCAGAAGCCAGTGGACGGGGGGCCTCGCGGTGCAGCTGTCAAGGTGTCTCCCCCTTGGCAAGGTGGCCGAGGACAGAGGATGGAATGGGCAGTAGGGTGGGTCCCACACTGACTGATCACACAACACCCAGACCAGGGAGGACCATTCCTGCATCCCTGCACCTTTGTGGGGAAAACCTGGAGTGAATTTGGGGACGGCACTCTCGGCAAGTGCTCTTGAGCCCCAGTCACAGCGCTGGGTTCCCAGCCACCTTTCGGGGCACATGGGTCATGATGTGGAAAGAAAGCAGGTAGAGGGGTCCCTATGGTGTCAAGCTCGTCTTCTGGAAGCCCTCAGCTGATGCCTGACTGTTCTGGAGCTGAGCCCCCACCTCAGACCTCAGGAAAGGCCTGTCTGTCCCAGACCTGGGGTCTCATGACGCCCACGCCCTTTGCTGAGGATGGTTGATCAGCAGCGATCAAGAAACAGCGTTAAGGCACCAACATCTCCTTTGTTTTTGTTGTTTTTCAATAAACAACCCTCTATCCCCACAGCAGCCCTCCTGTTTGGCTTCACAGCAGCCTGCTGACTCAGCCTACCTGGCCTGCAGGCACTGCTCTGTCCCACCTCCCCAGTTCTAGGCTGCTGCTGCTGCTGCTAAGTTGCTTCAATTGTGTCCGGCTCTGTGCGACCCCAGAGATGGCAGCCCACCAGACTCCTCCATCCATGGGATTCTCCAGGCAAGAGTACTGGAGTGGGGTGCCATTGCCTGGCTAGCCCTGTCTCGAATGCCACAAATTCCTCTTACTGGTGACCTAACCCCATTCTCACAGTGGCAGCATTAAGACCTCAGGTTCCTCCAAGGGAAGCTTGCAATGGGGAATGTTTGGGCAGTGAATAGGGCTGCTGTTCCCTCCATCCAGGGCTGGGGCGGGACTCGGGCCCTAGAGGAGGAAACAAGCTGGACCAGCAGGGACTTGGGCCGCTGGCAGGGCAGCAAGCCCTTTGGAAGTTGCTCTCAGGTGCACGTGCTCCATTTCTTCAGGGGTTTTCGGTGTCCTCTTTCTCTGACCTACCTCGCTTTTCCTCTAGCCTGGGCCTGAGCTAGAGAGACAGATGCTGGGAGCTTGGGGGACCTCTGCAGGGGGACCAGTGAGCTCTCACCTGGTGCTGGCCTCTGGGGCCATCTCCCCACCCCTATCTATGCACCCACTGGAGAAACACCTGTCCTGGGAGGGCAGTGCAGGAGAGGAGAGGCTGTGTCCAGGTCACTCCCAACAGCAGCCCTCTGATGGCAACACAGGACAGACTCCCCACCTCAGAAGACCCTCCCCTGGCAGGTGCAGCTTCTTCTGCCCACCCCCCTGCAGTAACGCTGTTCCATCCTGCACATCCCTTGAGCACACACATGGATATGGAGAGGAGGACACGTGTGTACTTCAAATGTAGAAACTGCCAAGGTAAACATGAGCACACCTGCACACACATACTCACAAGACTCTCACATACACACACATACACAAACACACACTCTCACACAAGCACACATGGATTTACACACTCACACACACATGCAAACCTCCCCTCACATACATACACCCACACACACTCACGCCTACCCGGGCCCAGCTGCAACTCAGACATAGACGTCCACACATATTTCCAGACGCTCACAAACACATGGGTGCCCGGATTCAAACTCGCATGCCTGACTCCAGCCCTGCATGAGCAAATTGCACGTGCCTCATGGGCCTGTGTCCGTAAGCAGAGGCAGACATGTATGAACCCGCGGACACACCTGTATCTCCTTGTGCACGTGTGCTCCTCTGGGCCCATGTGCTGTGTCCACGTGTGTGTCCACGCGGCATGCACCTGTGCTCACAGATAGGCCGGAGGACACAGCCTGGGCACCTAGCAGGGCCTGGCTCCAAGGCTTCTGGGGGGTCTTTGTCTCCCCTTGGATTGAACAACCCTGCTTCTGTTCTGGAAGGTGGGGGTGGGGCGAGGCTGGCTCCTCGCTTAAACGCCTTTGGCAAAACTCCCGAAGGCAGGGAGGAAGCAAAGGCTTGAAGGCCACGTTTTGGAGGAGAAGCCTGGAACAGCTGCAGCCCAGCCCTGCCCCGGGCCCCACTTGGCAACATCTCCCCGCAGTGGCGAGCAGCCTCAGAACTGCCGGCTCTGGAAAGACAGGTGGTGGCTGCTGGGCTGCAGATACAAATCCCCTCCCTCCACCAGGCAATGCAGGAAGCAGAGCCTGGGGGCTGATGTGGGGTCTCAGGGCCGTGCCCACGCCTTGGCTGAGCTTTCCAGCTGGGGACCTGGGCTCGGCACAGGGCAGCTGGGGAGAGCGGCTGGCAGCAGTGTGTGCCTGGGCGGGATGGGGGGGGGCTGGTCTTCTCCCCTCCATGCCTATGCCTGTGGTGCCAGCACTCAATGCCAGCTCTCGCAAGAACAGCCCTATCCGCCAAGGAGCAGATGCTCGCTAGAAGATTTCATCCCAGGAATCCCGTTAGAAGCCAGTGGGCCTGCAGCAAGTGGAATTTCATGTTATTATTACTTTAAAGTGAACATTTTCACCCAGCTGGAATCCAGGGGCAGATCTGGGTGCTTGGCGAGTAACAGTGAAGACTTTCAGCCTTTGTCCAAGGGGGGGGCAGGGACAAGCCTTTCAAGCCTTTGTCTGCTGTGATGTCACCACAAACCAGGCCACTGGAAACAAGGGCAGTTTATCCTCTCGCACTCTGCCTGCCAATGCAGGACATGTAAGAGAGGCGGTTTGATCCCTGGGTCGGGAAGATCACCTGGAGGTGGGCATGGCAACCAACCCCAGTATTCTTGCCTGGAGGAGCTCATGGACAGGGGAGCCTGGCTGGCTATGATCCATAGGGTTGCAGAGTTGGACACAGCTGAAGTGACTTAGCACGCACACACACACAGATGTGGAAACGTGCACAGAGGTACTAAGTGACTTGTCCAAGGTCCCTGAGGGAGTAGACACTTTTCAACTCCCTGCCGTTGAGTAGCAAACTACCCCAAACTTAGCGGCACACAACTACAACAGCACTGATTTTTTTTATTGTGTGTGTGTGTGTGTGAATCTGCAGTTTGGGCAAGCTTGTTGGGCACGGCTGGTCACTGCTCACTTGGCAGGAGCTGGGGCTGAGGTCATCTCCCAGGTCCGGCCTCGCTATGTTGCCTGGGCTTCCTCACAGAGTGGCGGCTGATGTCAGGAGCAAGCATCCAGAGCACAGACAGAAAACCAGGTGGAGACTCTGGCTTTTGGCAACCGAGCCTCGGAAGGCTGAAGCATCTTTTCTGACCGCTCTCCTCACTGAGGCAGCCACAGCGGTCCATCCAGTTTCAAAGGGAGGGGACGAGGCTCCACCATGGGTGCGTGGCGGGTTGCAAGGTTCTGGAAGCACGTGGGGGATAGAAAATATTGGGTTGGCCATTTAAAAAATAATTTTATGTATTTATTTTTGGCTGTGCTGGGTCTTCATTGCTATTGGACTTTTCTCCATCTGCAACGAGTGGGGCTACTCTCTAGTTGCGGTACGCGGGCTTCTCACTGCAGTGGTTTCTCTTGTTGCAGAGCACAGGATCTAGGACTGGTGCTCAGTAGTTGTGGCTTCCGGGATTTAGAGCACAGGCTCAGTAGTTGCAGCGCACGACTTAGTTGTTCAATGGCGTGTGGGCTTTTTCTGGGTCAGGGAGTAAACCTGTGTCTCCTGCATTGGCAGGCAGATTCTTTACCACGGAGCCACCAGAGGCTTCTGAGTTGGCTATTTTTGATGCAATCTACCTAAATCTGGGTATAAACCCAGGCTTTCTAGATCCAGAGCCTATGTTCTCAAACACGAAATGGTTTATTGAGCACTGACTGTGTGCCAGGCCCTAGGACAGGTGCAGGCCTTTATCTGCACCGTCATTGCCATCCAGCAGGCGGCCTGGTCAGGGGATGACGTGCGGCCTGGTCAGGGGATGACGTCACCTGGCCCTCTGCTCAGGATGTGGTCAGTGCAAACATGGAACCCGCATGCCACCTGAAACAGACGTCACACTCCAGGGCTCCTCAGGCCACATCCAGCTCACAGACACATTTTGCCTGGCTGGCAGGATGTTTCTAAAAATGGAACTTTACCCCCAGGGCCAGGCTTGCAGCTTCTCTTGGAGGATCAGATGTGTCATGCTGTTCTGCAGGGTGATGGTCAGTTGGTGCTGCGTGGAATGGCTGCCCCCTACAGGTGGGCTCCTGGTCTGACTTGGCGCAGTCCTTACCAACCCCCACTGAGGTCACACCAGGCTCTTCCCCTAACTTGCAACGCCCTTTGAAACCTGCCTCTTCACTTTCTCCCGTGACCTCAGCTTTGCCTGTCTGGAAAGATGCCGCAGCCAAATGAGAAAAGCATGGGGGTTGTGCAGGTGTGCACAGATGTGTTCAGACATGTGTGCAGGTGTGCACTCAGGTGCAGGTGTTGGGGGTGCCAGGCCCAGGAGTCCAGGCACTCCAGCATGTCTTATCTAGGCTCCTGCAGCCTCAGGTCCAGTGTGGGAGGTCTGCTAGCATCTTATGACCACTTGCCCAGGAAGCGGACAGGGGGTTTTCCCCAACTCTGCCAGGCCACAGTCTCTTCCCGCCCAGCCAGGGCTCCCGGGGCTGGGCCCAGGCGGATGTCCTCACACTGCCACCTGGTGGTCTCTTCCGGGAGCGCAGGGACATGCCAGCCCACCCAGGATGGCCCCAACACACCTGTGGCTGCAACCGGCCCAGGATGCAGACTCAGTGGTGGTCCCTGCCCAGAGTCCTGCTCTCAGGTGCATGTCTCAGTGTCTCACAGGGCACAAGAATTGGCCTGGCCCGGGTGCCTCATCTCCCAGCCTCCCTTACCTCCTGCTCCATCCTCTTCTGGGCACTATTATTCAGGAGCTATTGGGAAGAATTTGGAGACTGAAGGGCAGGCGCCTCTGGGCTAGAAGCACCCAGTGTGTGTATGCTCAGTCATCAGCTGTGTCTGACTCTGCGTCCCCATTGACAGTAGCCTGCCAGGCTCCTCTGTCCATGGAATTTTCCAGGCACGAGTAATAGAGCAGTTGCCATTTCCTTCTCCAGGTGATCTTCTTGACCCAGGGATCAAACCTGTATCTCTTGTGCCTCCTGACTGGCAGGCAGATTCTTTACCCAGACCCTGCCCCGAAAACACAGAAAAAGTCCCACTGACGGGAGAATGCTTCCAGGAAGCTGGTGTCCTGGAAGCCGCCCCGTCAAAGCTGCCATAGCCTGGGAGAACTTCCTGACTCTCCAAGCAGCCCTCTCCCTCCCCGACGGGCGCCTGAGCAGACTCCTCAGCCAAAGTGCAGGGGTCATCCAGCCAGTGTGGGGTAGGGGCCCAGCAAGACAAACTGAGATGGTGACTGGTCTTGTGTCCTTGAAGAGGTGTGAGTGGCCTCAGTTGCCCCTGACCTCAGTGCTGTTTGCCTGGACTGCCTTTCGTGGTCTGCTAAGGCGATGCCTAGCATGCTGGCTTCTGATGTGTGCTGGTACCACACCACTTCTGCCTCTCCACCTGCTCCAGTCCTGATCCCACATGTCCTCCCAATTCTTTCACCCATTCATCCCCTCATTCATCCAGTAGCCACTGCCCACTGCCCCCTCGCCAGATCAGAAAAAACACACACCCAAAGCCGATAACCTGGGACTTCCACTCTGGGGAGGGAGTTGTTCACTGGGTAAAGAGATTCATTACAAGTTAATTGCAGGGAGTGATGAGTGCTCTGAGATGGGCTACAGAGTGATGGGTGTGTGATGCTTCAGATGGGGTTCTAGAAGGAGGTGATGAGTGAGCTGAGACCTGCGGAGGGGCACCTAGACATGTGAAAGGGGGAAGGAGGGCCTGGTGAGTGTAAAGGCCCCGAGGCAGAGGCAAGCGTGGTTAATGCAGAGGACAGAAGGTCACCTGGTCAGGGAAGTGGGGAGATGGCCTTACAAGCCGTCCTGAGAGCTGTGGGGGTATATGCAGTCTCCTTCCCTGGGAGAGCCCTCAGAGAATGAGCTCTGGTGGAGGGTGGTTTTCTCTGGCCTCTGGAGGCCTGCCTTAAACTGCTTCCCCAGAGAGCAGAGACTGATGATCTCTTGAATGAGTTTCCTGTGGAATCTAGTCTTCCCTGGGGAGGTGCTGAGCACTTCTCTGCTAGTTGGATCCTTGTCAGGGACAATCGGTTCAGGGACTATTCTAAACCAAAAGATAAATGAGGAAGCTGAGACTAGCTGAGATGAATTCCTGACGTTGGTCTGCGTTTTTTCCCACATAAATCCTTCTTTGCGTTCATGACACAGCCACAAATCCTTTCTTGGCCTCAGGTGGAGCGGGATAAAGTGTATGGATGAATCCACAGGGTGAATAATCCAATCCCAGGCCTGGTGCTCAGCCTTGCACCGTTGCCCCGGGCAACCGCTGGAGTGGGGATGTTGTCTATAACCTTAAAAACTGATTACTGGCTCTCCCCCTGCGCCTTCAGTCTTAAAGCGGATTAAGTGGGAGGGCTAGCTGGCTTAGGGACTCAGTCGAGGCATCTGCGCTCCCCTTTTACGCAGTGATTAACTCACTTAGTACCTGGGAAATGTGACAGATGGGGCAAAGGCTGCTTGTGTAAAGGGTAGGGGTGACTGGAGCTAGGGTATGGGTGGGTATCTGCTCTCAGGGGGCTTTAGGACTTGAGGTTTCCCATGCAATCTCACTTCCTTCCTCTGCTGGTAGGAGGTTCCCAGAGTGTGGGAGGGACCCCTGTCCAGAGAGGGGTCTGGGATAGTCCCCTCTTAGGTCAGGACAACCTCATCTTCAAGCTGAAAGGCAGTCAGACCAAGACACCTCGCAGTCTCCCAGCCCAAAGATCATTTTCAGCATCTTCAAAAAGTAGCCTAATTTGGCCACTTCTTACCACTTCCACTCTGCTCCATGCTGCTGCCATCCTGACCTGAACTGGAGCAGTAGGCAGCAGCTACTCTCCCATCTCGACTCCTACCCTCTGTGTGGGCTTCCAGCTGATTAATGAACTTTCCCTGCTGGTGGTCACGCCCCATGTGATCCCTGCCACTGGAGTGTGGGTGGGCCTGTGACTCATCTCCAGCCAGTAGAAAACAGCAAAGGTGATGAGAGGTCCCCTTCTAAGTAGAGTTGTAGAAATATTCTGGCTTCTGTCTCTTGCCTTCTCTTGCTCTTGCTGATGAAGCCAGCAGCTGCCACATTGACAGCAGCCTTGTGGAGAGGCTCATGTCACAGGGGACGAAGGATGGCCCTTCCCTGCTGAAAGCCAGCCAGGAACTGAGCCCTCAGAGGAAGGGTCCTGCCAAGAAGCCGTGAGTGAGCCAGAAAGGCTTCATCCCCAGTGAAGCCTTCAGATGAGACCTCAGCCCACTGACTCCCACTGCAGCCTGCAAGGGACCCTGAGCAGGCGAGCCCGCTAAGCCACACTATGTTCCTGACCTGAGAAAATGTGAGGTAGTGAACTCAAGTTTTAAGCTGCTGATTTTGGGGTCATTTGTCACGCAGCCACAAATAGCTAGTACATGCCCTACATGCTGTTCTCTGCCAGTAGTTAGACTACTCACATCACTTGTCTGCACACAATCCCCAGGGTCACCATCACACTCTGAGCAAAGACCTGAGCCCTTGCAGCAGCCGAATGGCCCCACCTCACTCCTCACCCCTTGATCTGGACTCTCAAGTGCCACTGCTTTGCCCCCTCTCCTCTGGCCTCATGAGTGTTATGCTGTTCTTTGGACATTCCAAACTGCATCTGCCTCAGGGCCTTTGCACTGGCTGTTTCCTCTGCCTGGGATGCTTTTCCCTAAGCTGCATGACTAGGTCACCTTCTCACTTTTCACGTGGCCCCCTACTTAACCTCCCTCCCTCCCACTGCCCTGTCTCTTCCTCCTCGTCAGCATTCAGCACTCTTTCCTGTCTCCCTTCGCTTGCTGCTAGGAAGTGTGGAACCATGAGAAGAGCGATTTCTCTGTGTGTGCCTATTTTTCCTCCCTGCTGAATCCCTACAGCCCGAATCAGTGTATGACATACAGCAGATCCTCAATAAGCATTTGTTGATTGAACTGATGAATGAATAAGGGAGCAGAGGATGAATCCAGTCAGCCCAGCAGCAATTGCCCTCTCAAGCCTGGAAACATAGATGCTCCACACATCCTTACTGTGCGGCAGGGAGAAACACACACGCAGGCGCTCAGAGTGTCCATCCGGAGGGCTCCCTTTCCTATGATAGCTGGGCCTGTTTACAGTCGCTTTCCTGTCTTTGTTCCATGCAGCACTGAGTGTGTGCAAGGAAATTATTTATCTTTCTAGTTTCAGGGTCTTCGGATGCAGAGATGCCCGATGTGAACAGGGTACAATGGTACGCACCCTCAGGCTTTGCCCAGAAGCCCTGGCTGTATGTGGCTGGAATTTTGGGGTCATCTTGCTTGGGAAGATGAGAGACAGAGAGTAGAATTAGCTGGCCTGAAGTCATCCAGGCTGTTCACAAATTACTTTGTCTCCTTTTTCAGATGTCTGAGAGGATTTCCCTTCCCTGCTCCCTTGAAGTGTGGCTGGCCATGTGACCTGCTTTGGACAATGAAAGGTGAGCCTTTAAAGGTCAGTTTATGGTGTTTCCTAGTTCCTGCTTTGGTGATTGTGGAAGTGTGGGTCACCCTGGGCTCCTGGCCCCATGTGATCACCTAGAGCTGAGGGCCATGTGGCCCATAATGGACACATAGTGTGAGCAGGAGATGTACCTTTGATGTGTTTGGCTGTTGATGTGGTAGGGGGGATGTTGGTTACACAGCAGACCCTCTTCTAGCCTGACTGATACACTCTGTTGAACACGAATACAGGCCTGTCACTCTGCTCTTGGTTTGGGGGGAGTGGGCACAGGACTGCTTCCCAGTGAGGTTCAAAACACCTTACTGTGAGGTTGTCAGAGACAATGGAAAGAAAGTCTCCAGGTGTGCTCTGCGGTGAGGCATAGCCCTGGCTGTGAGAGCAAGGAGTCTGGAAAAATGGGCTAATTAGCTTCCCAGGGCTCTGTCACGAGGGAGCGGCAAGCCTGAGTCCTCTCCTGAGCATGTTCTGGATTAGGGCTGATGAATGAGCAGTGAATCCTGCCCTTCCCACCCTCATCTGGGGGACCCCCTAGTCCACTCACTGCCCAGGGTGATGGACCTTCCTTAGCAGCCCCCAGAGTTCCCGAGGGATCACACTCTACAGAAGTCACCAGGAGCCTCGGCTTTGCTCATGCTTTGAGATACTCTGATTAAATTCTACCCACAGCGTATCGTGTTTACCAGGTTGTTAATAATCATGATGCCGGGTATGTACCTCCCCATGGAAGAAGGCTGCTCCCCGGATGGATTCTGGATCTGCTCACACACGATTTCCATACATCTTTAAAGATTACCACTTTAACAGCTCTTGGTATAGACACCAGGAGGCAGTTACATTTAACAGCGCATAAATCTAATTCCCTCTGCACTCAATTTTCTCAGGCTGCAGAATCAATTTGAGTCTGTCAGGATTTTATTCCAAAGTCTATTAACACCCGGCTTGTTTCCTCCATTTCCCGGCTCTCTCTCTCAGCAGCCTCCCCCCCCTTTGCAGGGACTCAGTCCTACAGAAAAAAGATGCCTTGCTGATACACAGTAACAGCCTTTATCTCTTTACAACAAGATCTAATTAGGCGTGAAGGAGAGGCAAAGCTTCGACAATTAGGCCTGGGCCCTGGAGGTCATGTCCTGGGATGCAGCCTGCCTGAGTCCATCTCACCTCTCAGGGTCAGCCTTGGACGCTTTCTCCCTGCACTGCAGTGGCTGGGGCAGGAGTGGGGTGGGGTTGGTTAGCAGAAGCTCTTTCCAGTGTCTTTTCTGGGGGATCAGGGGTGTCTGAGGTGTTCAAGTTAGTCCCATCTCCTTCCAGGTGAATTTTTCCCCAGGGTGGGATGAAGCTTCTGCTGTCTTAATGATAACCTAGAGTCACACGGCCATGTCTGAGCAACTACACGCAGTCATCATTCAATGCACTCACATTCACCCCTGAGGATGTAGGTATATTGTTATTCCCGTCTTATGAATGGGAAACAGATACAGAGAGAGTGACTCACCCAGGGTCACACAGCTAGCAAGAACCAAAGCAATTCAGACTCTTTCCCGCTAGTCTTTGTCCAAGTCCCCTCCTGTCCTGGGGGCACCACATCACCTTGTGTGTGCATCTGTCCCCTCTTCTGCAGTCCACTGTCTCCATTCAGAACCGTCACATCCCCTACCCAGCTCTGCTGACTGGCTCCTGCCCCAGGCCTGGCGGCAGGACTCCTCTCCCTGAAGCTGAGATAGGTTTGGGTGCAGGACAAGCTGTTGATCTGAGCTGCAGCAACCAAAGTTGGGCCTGGAGTTCTGGGTGGCACTGATGGAAGAGAGGCCTGGGGGCAGCAAGCCGGTGACATTGCATCAGGAGAGCTGCTGGAAGTCACCTGAAGGAGGTCCTGGCTGAGAAGGGAGCCATGGGACAAACAGGGCTGCAAGGGAGAGAAGAGGGGAGGGGAGAGGGGGAGGAAGTGGGGAAAGGAGAGAGAAAGGGAGGAGAGAGTCAGAGAGAAGATTTTGTTCTGATAATATTATTTGAACCTTTCTCATTTACCCCATCCATTGGCCAAATGAGGCCGTCAGCCTGGGATCACTGCTGCTCCTTCTGGCCCAGGAGGACCCAGGAGAATATGATATTGTGATCTTTGTTGTTGTTCAGTTGCTCAGCTGCATTTGACTCTTTGCAATCCTATGGACTGCAGCACACCAGGCTTCCCTGTCCCTCACCATCTCTTGGAGTTTTCTAACTCATGTCCATTGAGCTGGTAATGTCATCCAACCATCTCATCCTCCATCATCCCCTTGTGATCTTTAGATTAATGTAATCTCTTTATCCCGTGGGGATCACTTGATTCCTTGTGACTTGGCTTCTTTGGCTGTGAAATAGGGATGATGTTGGTGGTAGTGCTACTACTGATGGAGATGGTGAGGATGGCAGTGCTGATGATGTTGATGGTGATGGTGAGGATGGTGGTGGTGGTGGTGGTGGTGGTGGTGGTGAAGATGGTGGTGAAGATGGTGGTGAGGATGTGGATTAAAGTGATGATGATGGTGGTGATGGTGAGGATGCTGCTGGTGGTGAGGATGTTCGTGATGATGGCAGTGCTGATGATGTTGATGGTGAAGATGGTGGTGGTGGTGATGGTGAAGATGTGGATGAAAGTGATGATGTGGTGGTGATGGTGAGGATGTGGATGAAAGTGATGATGATGGTGGTGATGGTGAGGATGGTGGTGGTGGTGGTGGTGGTGAAGATGGTGGTGAAGGTGGTGGTGAGGATGTGGATGAAAGTGATGATGATGGTGGTGATGGTGAGGATGCTGGTGGTGGTGAGGATGTTTGTGATGATGGCAGTGCTGATGATGTTGATGGTGAAGATGGTGGTGGTGGTGATGGTGAAGATGTGGATGAAAGTGATGATGATGGTGGTGATGGTGAGGATGTGGATGAAAGTGATGATGATGGTGGTGATGGTGAGGATGGTGGTGGTGGTGGTGGTGGTGAGTGGTGGTTGTGGTGGTGAAGATGGTGGTGAAGGTGGTGGTGAGGATGGTGGTGAAGATGGTGGTGAGGATGTGGATGAAAGTGATGATGATGGTGGTGATGGTGAGGATGCTGGTGGTGGTGATCATAAGGCTGCATGATCTTAAGCTAGTGTAACAGAATGTTGAGGTGAATTTTCTCCTGTTGTCCTAGAGAAGTAACTAAGACCCAAGAATTAGAACAAAGAAAGAGTCAAATCCCCCCTATTTGAAAGTACCAATGAGCTATCCAGAGATGAGACTGGCCCAAGAGGAGTGCCTCCTGTCCCACCATCACCATCTCCCTGCCCAATGAGCCCATGTAAAACGGTCAGGGTCGGGGACCTTTGGGGCTGTGCAGGATCTCTTCCTCCAAGTGATATCAGGGGCTCTGAGAGAGCATGTTGTAAGCAGCTGTTCCCAGAAGGGGAGTCTGCCAGGCATTCTGTGGCTCGATGCTTTCAGAGTGAAGATACCTACAAGCCACTCAAAGTGTGGCTACAGCACAATGTGGTAAAAACTTCCTTGCCATGTGCCGTGTAAAGCTTGGGGACTTGAATGAATAGATTGGATGAAAAATGGCTGCAAAGCCCCTGTACTCCAGTGAAGAGGTGGGGCCTGCTTCTCCTCCACTTGAATTTCGGCCAGCCCTGTGGAGCCTGACCAACAAAATGTGGTGTATAAGTCACCATCCAAGGCTAGGTCTTAAGAGATCCAAGCTTCCACCTTCTCTACTTGGAATGCTCTCTCTTGGATGTTGGCTGCCAGGCAAGAATTCCGACCCACTAAGGAGAAAGGCCCTATAGAGAGGACTCTGAGCCACCATGGACTTTGTGGCCCTAGGTGAGCTCCCAGCTGATTGCAGCCCCATGAGTGACCCCAATCAATGCCCATGGAGCAAACGAACTGTCTAGTTAAGACTTGCCCAGTTCTCAATTCGTAGGATTGTGAAATAAAATGATTCTTTTAAGTCATCAAGTTTTAGAGTGTTTCTCTGTTTAATACATTTTATTTGTTCACTGGCTGTGCTGGGTCTTTGTTGCTGCACATGAGCTCTGCTCTCTCTAGTTGCGTGAGCGGGGTCTACTCTCTGATTGTGGTGTGTAGGCTTCTCATTGTGGTGCCGTCTTTTGTTATGGAGCACGGGCTCTAGGCACTCAGGTTTCAATTGTGATGGCTCCTGGGCTCTAGACCACAGGCTCAACAGTTGTGCAAGGCTCAGTTGCTTTGCTGCACATGGGATCTTTCCAGACAGGGATCAGACAGGGATCAAACTCATGTCCTTGTGTTGGCAGGCAGATTCTTTCCCACTGAGCCACCAGGGAAACCCCTAGGCTGTTTCTTATAGAGAAAGAATCATTGCAGCAGTAGACAGAGACCAGAGCTCTTTTCTGGTCTGGAGATGCCTGAAGGAGAGCCTGGTGCCATCAGAGCTTGGATGAGCCATGACACATGTGTCCAGGAGGAAATGGAGTAATGCTTACCCTGTCTCAGGCCTTGGGAACTGGGGGTGATGAGTCCCTGTGACACCTATGAAGGAGTCTCCTCAGGTGAAAGGGGGTACAGGGACCAAGAGGCTGCTGTCCTCTGGTAGACTGTGCTGTTCCAGAACCTTCTCTGTTACTTCCCACGAGAGGATGCCTCTCCCCATCATGGACACTGGGCCTGGCTGTTGCACTTGCTTTGGCTAATGAAAACCGAGGAGGTGATGAACCTTTTACAAGTAGAGATTTGAGAGCCTGGCTCCACTTCTGCTTTTTGCCATGACAGTGAATATTCCTGCCTGGCTGTTTTCCCTGCCCGAGTCCTGGAATGAAGAACAAATGGGAGTGAAACTGCAGCCAACCTTCAACCAACATAGAACAAAAGTGGGAGATAAAGCTATGCACATGAGCTACCGCAATACAACCTAATGTGAGCTGATCAACACACATCCAAAGAAATGGACAAAGCTGCCCTATAAGGAACTGAGAGGATGCGCCATTGGGGTCCAGTGGTGCTCTGGGTGCTTAGTGGTGGAGGGGTCAACATGGAGTTGACCACCACTTCTGGCAAACCCACCCTCCCCCTGGGCAGTGCCACCCTAGCAAGGCTCCTTCTATCCAGCCTCGTCAAAACATTCATCCTTGTGGAGTTCTTGTTTCTCTCACTTTCCAGGAAACATTTTCCCTTCCTTGGTAACTAAGACCCAAGGCCCTTCTCTAATGGGATTTCTGAGGTTCTGGTGTCTGCTGAATCAATGGAGGTCCCTGCCCCCATCTTCTCTGGACGAAGAGAGGAGAGGACTGAGATGGGGGCTGTGGTGAGGAAGGTCAGGAGAGACAGGAGTCGGGGAGACTGGAGGAGGGCTGACTCTGCCCCTCCAGGCAGTGGGTTTTTACATCCTCAGCACTTGTTCATAAAGCGAGCACATTCCAGACTATAGGAATCAATTTCTTTAGAAAACCTTCGTTTTGTCAGAGCAAACCTTCCTGTTACTGCCAGAGTTTGATACCATTTTGCCAGGGAAGCGTTAGCCTTTTCCTCCTTGTCAGGTTCTCTCCCACCACCCTGACACAGAGGGCAGGTGATGTTTTTAATGTCTGTGGAATTGCCCACCTGTTCTGGGAACAGGGTCACCCCTCCATCTCTTTCTTATGTGGATCCATCCCATAGTTTTCAGGTGGATTGACCTCCAGGGTGGCAAATAAGAGCTCCCCTTCCTTTTGACTGACTGAAGAAGGACCAATGAGGGAATAACCTGAGATTAGATCAAAGATACCCAGATCTCTTCACTTGGAATTAAAGGCTATAAGAAAGAGGTCAGTTGCACTTTATGGTCATCTCTTAATAGCACATAGGGCTTCCCTGGTGGCTCAGATGGTAAAGAATCTGCCTGCAATGAGGGAGATGTGGGTTGATCCCTGGGTCAGGAAGATCCCCTGGAGGAGGGCATGGCAACCCACTCCGGTATTCTTTCCTGGAGAATTCCATGGGCAGAAGAGCCTGACAGGCTACTGTAGATGTTGATTTCTTTTTAAGATTTTTTTTTATGTGGACCATTTAAAAATCCTTATTGAATTTGTTACAACATTGCTTCTGTTTTATGCTTTGACTTTTTGGCCACAAGGCTTGAGGGATCTCAGTTGCCCTGTGCTTGTGGGTACTCAGTTGTCAAGTCGTGTCTGACTTTTTGTGACCCCATGGACTCTAGCTCGCCAGGCTCCTCTGTCCATGGGATTCTCCAGGCAAGAATATTGGAGTGGGTTGCCATTTCCTCCTGAAGAGGATCTACCCAAACCAGGGATTGAGTCATATCTCCTGCTTGGGAAGGTGGATTCTTTACCACTGAGCCACGAGGAAAGTCCCTCAGCTCTCCAACTAGGGATCGAAACCCACACCCCTTGCAATGAAAGGTGAAGTCTTAACCACTGGACCATCAAGGAAGTCCCTAAAGAGAAGCAGAGACAGAGGCCCAGATGTTTTTGCCCCTCATAGATGATGTGAATGATCTCTTCCTTGGCTTTCATTTATTTGATGGTTGAAGCAATTTGAGTTGAGTTTCTGTCACTTATAACCAGTCCATCTATTCAATGGTCAAATTCCTATTATTGACTGCCAAATGACGGTGGTGTGGGTGGGGCTGTAACTAACAGTCTGGGCCCCCTGTTAGTTACAACATTAGTTACAATGTTAATGGCAGATATGCAGGTGGCCAGGCACTGGGGCTGAGTGCTTCTCACACAAGCCCCCAATCCAGCCCTTTCAGTGGCCCCAGGCAGTGGGCACCACGGCTCGACCTCTGTGTTTAGATGAACAAACAAGTACAGAGCTAGAGAGTAAGTGAACCCAGGCCTTCTGTCCTAGGCTGCTTCGCTCCCTTCCCCACCCTCCCCAGCAGCTGGGTTTATGGAGAGGGAGGCAACCAGTTCATCTGACAGCAAGAGCGATGAAGGGACTAAATCAGGCACGCTCAGGTTAAGGATGGGTTTCAGAGCTCTGGATGGAAACCAGACGGAGTTTTGTTTCCAGATCCCAGCCCCCTTGGTAGCGTGGAAGGTTTTCCACCTCTTTCCAAGAGATGTTCCAGTTATCTCTCCTGTTCTCAGGAAACTCTTGTTTTCAGAAAGGTAACAATTTGGTTTCTGCTTGCAGTGCCCCTCCCGTGTTTCGCTGGGTGCTGAACTTACAGGTGGAGGAAAGATTTGCAGCAGATCAGCACTGACACTGTTAGCAACAACTCAGTTTCTTTTTAAGTGTCGATTCTATCTCACAGCAAATTCGTGTTCCTCCAAGATGCCAGCCTCTCTTTTTCCTCTTGTCTTTTGCATAAACTTATGTTCCTTTGTTCCTTTTCATAAGCTGATACAAGGGTTTTGTTGCCTGCTGACAGTGCCCTTCACTTAGTAGGTATCTGTTTGACATACAGCATAGATTATACTCAATGTAACTTCTTGTTTGCCTAAGCATTTGCATGGCTGTTAGCACTTTGAGGTAAACATCTGCTCCTGTGTGTGTGTGCGTGCATGCACACATATGTCACGTGTGTGCACATGTGTGCATGTGTGTGCAGTGTGCGAGTGGGGCTAGGTAGGAGACTCCTGGGGGCAGTTGCACACACAATCACCAAAACGGTTCACAGAGCCTGGAGAACAAGGTGTGCATGTCAAGCATCCCACCTTCTCTTTATTTTTGGCTATGCTGGGTCCTTGTTGCTGAGCAAGGGCTTTCTATAGTTGCGGCGAGCAGGAGCCACTCTCTTGTTGCTGATCTTGGGTTTCTCACTGCAGTGGCTTCTCTTGTTTCGGAGCATAGGCTCTAGGGCCCGTGGGCTTCAGCAGTTGCGGTTCCTGGCCCTAAAGCACAGATTCAGTAGTTGTAGTGGACAGGCTTAGTTGCTCTGTGGCCTGGGGGATCTTCCTGGACCAGGGATCAAATTGCATTGGCAGGTGGATTCTTTACCACTGAGCCACCAGGGAAGCCCCCACCTTCTCTTAATTAGCACCTGCCAGAGAGGCTCGGGTAGGGAGACCAGCACAACCATTTAGTTGCAACACCCTGATTACCCGGCCTGAGCTCCTGGGTAATGAGTCTAATGAGTCTCACCCCTTAGGTTTGACCAGAGCCGAGCAGCCGGGTGGTTGCTTAGGAGACCTGGTTGTGCTCGCCTCACTGGGCCTGTTCATTTCCTCTTCTATGTGTGTTTAGAGAAGAGCTGAGCCCTGAAGGACCTCCCTGGTGAAGGCAAGTGTCTGGGTGTGCTCCACTAGAACAAAGTCCAGCCCATGCTGCAACCATGTCCTGGGTGTGTTTGGAAAACTTACGAATCTGGGAGAGAGGCGGACCAGGAGCAGTTGAGGTGGGTCTAGGGAACATTTAGCCTCCCAAGACACAGGCTGTTCATCGAACAGAATCGAACTTGGGCCTGCTCGCCCACGAGCAATAAAGCCAGTCTACAGACACTGCGTTGTGGTGAAGGAAAGCGCAGTGTTTATTGCAGGTACCAAGCAAGGAAAAGTGGCAGCTAATGCTCAAAAGACATGAACTCCCTGATGGGTTTCCAGAAGTCTTTTTTTTTTTTTTTTGGCCGTGTGACATGTGGGATCTTAATTCTGCAACCGGGGATGAAACCTGCACCACTTGCAGTGAAATGGCTACCCACTCCAGTACTCTTGTCTGGAAAATCCCATGGACAGAGAAGCCTGGTAGGCTACAGTCCATGGGGTCGCAGAGAGTCGGACATAACTGAGCGACTTCACTTCAACCACTGGATTACCAAGGATGTCCCCCCAGGAGGCATTTAAAAGTTTCTTATTTATTTATTTTTGGCTGCACTGGGTGGGTCTCCATTGCTGTGCATGGGCTTTCTCTAATTGCAGTGAGCAAGGGTTATTCTCCAGTTGTGGAGTGTGAGACACTTCTCATTGCAGTGTCTTCTCTTGTTGCAGAGCACAGGCTCTAGGGCACACAGGCTTCAGTAGTTGCAGCACACAGGCTTAGGTGTCCTGTGGCATGTGGAATCTCCCCAAACCAGGGATCAAACCCATGTCTTCTGCATTGGCAGGCAGATTCTTAACCACTGGACCACCAAGGAAGTCACTGGGAGGCATTTAAAAAGGCCACATGGGGGGATGTCCAGGATTTGTGATCAGCTCGTGCACAGTTCTCTGGTTGGTTGATGGTAATGTCATGGGGGTTCACACTGCTAATCCTCAGGCATCAGAAAGTTTGGGGGATACGTGCTCATGGTCATTGAGTAGTTAACTTCTTCCATTGGGTGGTGGTTTTAGCATCTGTAAAACAACTCAGGAAGTGTGCATCAGATACTGTTATCTAAAGACTTCAGAGAGGAGCTACAGCAGAGGGTGTAGGGAAGGCCCCATTAAGTCCTGCTCAGATACAGGCCCTCCTTTAAGCAAAAGAAGGCAGAGAGTTACGAAGGTTTGGCAGCTTCCACGCATGCACTTTTGGGAGCCCTGAATTGCCATGTAAGAAAGGTAGCTACCCAGACCACGTGGAAAGACCATAAGATGAGACTACATGGAGAAGGTGAAGCCAAGTTCTCCTAAAACCCAGTTCCTCTGTTGAGCATACAATTAACCTCTCCAATCAAAACTATCCTCCTTTTTGTCCTGCACTTGTTCCCCACTCAAGATTGAAAGTGTGAAAGTGTTTGTCACTCAGTCATGTCTGACTCTTTGCGATCCTATAGACTGTAGCCCGCCAGTCTCGTCTGTCGGTGGAATTCTCTAGGCAAGAATACTGGAGTGGATTGCCATTCCCTTCTCCAGGGGATCTTCCCAACCCAGGCATAGAACCTGGATCTCCTGTATTGCAGGCGGATTCTTTACTATTTGAACCACAAGGGAAACTCAAGACTGAGGAGTGTGAAAGAAAAGGAGGCGTTGTAACTGGATCATGCGGGCGGTGGGAAGGTGGATACCCAGACCACCTGCGTAGTCTCACTTGGGACAGTCAGAGATGGCCTGAGCATTTGCAGTCAGGAACATGAAGGCCTGCCCATGGTGGCCTGGGAATAGCATCCCCCCTGATTTGTTGGGAACATTTCATCATGGCCCTATCCTGGCAGGACAGGAATCCAGGCTGGATGGAGGACCTTATCCCTGCTTTCCTGTCAGCCAAGCCCCGATCCCGCACAGGCCTTACCCTGCAGGCCTCGGAGGCAGCCCTCGGCCCCAGGAACTGGTGGGCCTGCCAGGTCTTACTCCAGCCACGACCCCCAAAGCCCCAGCAGAATGTCAGTAGCTCCTCCTCCAGGCTGTGGTGACCCAGTCTGTGGAGCCATCTTCTCCCTCCTGATTTGTTTGGGACCCTAATTTACTGTCCTGCCAACTGAGAGCAGAAGATCAGCCAGAGAGTGGGGAACTTGGTAGAACAGAGAAAGTGTATCGAGAACTGGAGCCCAAGACACTCTTGTCTTGGGCAGAGCTTGGAGCTTGACCTACCTGGTGGTGGTGGGGATACGGAGGGTTTGCAGATGAGGTGTGTATGGGTGCCACAGACTCTGGGAGGGAAGCTGGAGTGAGGGTCCCGCTTGGGTGGGCTGCAGGGGGTTCACTCCACCTGTGCCCCTGGGGAGATGCTATTCCCAGCCCCTCATCCCCCTCTCATTTCACCTGTGGGAGGCTGAGGCTGGGGTGGACTGTGCACTGGGGCTGGACACTGGGTAGGACTACGCCTCACTCTGACCCTGGCCTGCTGGGGTCCATGTGTGCATCATGACAATCAGAAAATAAGCTTCAGGCTTCCAGTCCTTGCTCTGCCCTTACTAACCACGCAGCTTTAACAGTGTTATTGACCTTTTGGGCCTCAGTTTCCTCATCTGTAAAATGGAGAGACTAATTGTACCCACCTCCTAAGGTTCCTATGAAGGATTCAGTGAAATAATCCAGAGGTCCCCAACGTCCAGAATCTAATGTCTAGTGATCTGATGGTGGAGCTGATGCAATAATACTAGAAATACAGTGCACAATAATTGCAATACATTTGAATCATCCCCAAACCATCCCCTCCACCCACCAGGTCTAGAGAAAATTGTCTTTCACAAAACTGGTCCCTGGTGCCACTGAGATAACCACTGAAAAGACTTGAAGTAATGGCAGGCATGGAGGGAAAACCCAGCAAGTGTTAGCTATTACTTTATCTGAAAAAGCTGTAGTGAAGTGAAGGATGGTGATAATTTGACTTAGAAGCAGGACAGGGGAAGCCTTCCTATAATTAGCGGTCATTAGTTTTGCAGAATACGTGTTGTTTTCATTCCTGAGTTCACACATAGGGTATGAGCTCCTGGAAGATGTGTGGCCTTCCTGAGGACAGCTCCTCCTGAGACCCCCCAGTGTCCTGGGGTAGGGAGTGGCCTTCCTTGTGTGAAGACTTACCCCTCAGGTGCCCAGGGCATGGCTGGGGATCCGACCAAGCCGAGCTCCCACATCCTTTTCCCGGGAGGGGCCTGGGTGGGTCTCTGCTGCTTTCACCCTCTAAATGGGCTTGTTAGGATATCAGCAAGGGCCCATGGGTCACGCTGCCTCATTAGTTTTCCATTTGGACTCAGCTGCCAGTGGGAGCCCTCCCCATGATACAGAGAGGACGTTTGCTGCAGGCTTCATGCGCAGCCTCATAAAAGCCCCCGCCCTTCATATGCTGTCCTCATCACTTCCCATCACAGCATCCTTGCCAGCCTAACCAGGGCTCTCCAAACCCTTCAGACCACAGCGGTTGCCACGGTGACAAAATGGCCCATAATAGTCCCTGCCTACTTCAATAAAGGAAGGATAGGGTGGAGGTTTCCAAGGATAATGAGCACTTTAGAGGAAGTGGGAGAAGGGGTGTTGGTGAGATGATAGGGGTGTTGAGAGCCCCCCACTCTCAGGGGCACCTCCCCAGTGCCCGTCTAGGGGCTGGGACCGTGCTGCTGGTACCATTCCAAAGCCGGCTCTCCGGAGGATGCTGACCTGAACGTGCACTTGTGTTGCGATCCTGACGGGGGTGTGGTAGCATGCAGCTTGCAAATCAGGTCCACATACCGCGTCCTCCTGACGCCGCAGCCAGCAGGTCCCCACACAAAGCTCTTGCAGGTCTTCCCGACTCGCCGTGGTCCGCCCCTGTTCTCATCTGCCGTGAGTGTGCCTGGAAGGTGCACGTCGACCCCTGCTCGAGTTCAGGAGCGAGAGGGGAGCACAGCACAAATGCTGAAGGCAGAACGTCCCCAAGTCCCCCGTCAGGACATGTGTGCCTTCTTTGCTGAATTGAGAACGAATTGTAGACTTTGGACGAATATTGTGAGGCTTCTGGGTGCTACTCACAATGTAATGGCTACAAACCTTTCCCGGTTTGATCTGCATGGTTCACCTTTTAAAGTCTAGACAATTGACAGGGTCCTCTGGCCTGGCTGGTGGCAGATGCTAATGGCCCTGGTATGAACACTCCCAGATGGCCCATTTCGAGCTTCCTTGTTGGGGGGGCGATGGGAAGTGAAAGTGTTAGTTGCTTCAGTCACGTCCGATTCTTTGGGACCCCATGGACTGTAGCCCTCCAGGCTTCTCTGTCCTGGAGTTCTCCAGGCAAGAATACTGGAGAGGGTTGCTGTTCCGTTCTCCAGGGGATCTCCTGCAAACCCGGGTCTCCTGCACTGCAGGCAGATCTGCAGATTCTTTACCATCTGAACCACCAGGGAAGCCCTCTCTGAGCAGGGAGCACCAGCCAGCAGCTCAGGGGTGCCTTCCCGTGTGCTCGGTCACTGGGGTGCTTCTCCCTGAGAGACCAGAGCCACCATCTCATGCCTGGGCTTGAACTTGCGTCTCAACCAAGGGCTCTGGCACATTTGGGAAAACATTGAGCCTCCTCATACCTCCGCTTTCTCCTTAGTAAAATGGGGGTGATGACACCTACAAATGATCATCAGAATATTTGGGGACCAATTAAGCACCCACCAACCGGAAGAGTACAGGTTGGTGGGGAGGGGGTGGCTGTGGCTTTAGGGGCCCTCAGAGGCCAGAGCAGTGGCCTTGAACAGCTGGAGGCAGGACACATGCTGGTGTGTGACATCCAGGACAGCCACACCGGCCTGCAGTGCGAGGGAGCCCCGGGCCACGCCTGCTGCCTTTCTGGGAGGCAGTGACTGCAAAGCGTGGAGAGTGTCACCAGGATCAGCGGCACCTGGGAGGGCAGTGGGAGGCAGCGGAGTCACCCTTCTCCCCCGACCTCCAGTCTCTTTCCTTGCCCCTCTCCGCACCTGTCCCTTTCTCTCCCCCATCTCTTCTGTCTCCGTCTCCCTGTCTCTCATCTCTCTCCTCTGTATTGCTCTTGCTGCCTCGCTCCTTCTCTCTCAGCCTTTCTTCCTGCATTTCTGCCTCTTTCCGTTTCTCACCTCTCATCTCAGGATAAGGGAGACAAGCTGAGCCTTGGGCTGCCCTGTGCTTGCCCCATGACTGAAGAGACAGTTTGAGCTGAAGACTGGGTCAACCAGGGTTTGTCTCGTCTTCACAGGGGTCAGGGCCTAGGCAGTGGGAGGGAAATACTACCTGATGGTAGTCATGAATCAAGATGAACCAAGATGAATCCAAGGTGGACAAGAGCTGAGGCAGGACCCCTCGGTGGTGGAATATGTTATGTCATCAGGGAGGGCCACTCAGCTGGCTGGGGGATCCCGGGTTTCCCTCCAGATGGTAGGGGTGTCTTGGGAGCAGCAGGATTGGGAAGGGGCCAGACTTAGGGGGAGGATGGAGGGATGACACCCTTATGCCCATGTGTCCCTCATGGGCAGGCGGGGCTGTGAGAGGCAGCCCAATGTCCTTGTGGCCGAGTTGCCTTGATGCCCCCTCGCCTTCTGCTCAGAAGTGTCCTCCCATCTCAGGGGGCACCAGGATGGACCTCCACCTGCCCGCCTGAGGGCAGGAAGCAGAAACAGGGACCGGGTGTCCGTGTGAGGGACAGAAACTGTGGGGCTTGCCCTGGCTTTCTGTTGAGGAATCAGCTTCCTTGTCACTGTGTCATGTGAGGTCTGCGGGCAGCATGCCTGACATCCTGGGCTACAGTCTCTCGGCCTGTGGTCACTCACTTGCTGCCCTGGAGGTTGTGTCTGAGCTCCTGGACACCTGCCTTCCTTGGTTGTGCCTGCACGGTACCCACAGCCTTGTCCACTTCTTCCCATCATAGTGCTGCCTGTCTGTACCTTTCCCCAGGGTGTCCTTTGCTTACAGGGTCCTCTCCTTCCATCTATACTGCCCTCCCCTAGCAGGTCCAGCTGCAGTCTTGCCTCCTACAGGCAGGCTTCCAGGACTGCTCCCCACTGTTGCCTTCTCTCCTTCCTCTTCCTCTAGGAACACCCAGTATGACCAGCTCCCCTGCTTAGGATTCTTGTGGTGGCAGGGCTAGGTTCTCCCTTCCAGGAGTGCTGAAGTGGGATAATTGGGGTCCCCCCAGTTCACATCCATCCAGAGCCTCACTCACCAAGTAACTCAGTCAATAGCATCTGTACCCGTAAGTGCTGGGAAACATGCATCGTGCAGATTTCCAGGGTGGAGCAGCTTTGCAGAGGCAGAGTCCCTAATGGATCAGCAGGTCTTGGACTTTAAGCTGCTGCTCAGCTCTGCTGAATACCTTTTGGTTAAGTGAATAATTCACCGTGGTATGGTTCCTTCGGAGAAGGCAATGGCACCCCACTCCAGTACACTTGCCTGGCAAATCCCATGGACGGAGGAGCCTGGTAGGCTGCAGTCCATGGGGTCTCGAAGAGTCGGACACGACTGAGCGACTTCACTGTCACTTTTCACTTTCATGCATTGGAGAAGGAAATGGCAACCCACTCCAGTGTTCTTGCCTGGAGAATCCCAGGGATGGGGGAGTCTGGTGGGCTGCCATCTCTGGGGTCGCACAGAGTTGGACACGACTGAAGCGACTTAGCAGCATGGTTCCAGCCAACTGTTGGAGCAGTGCATGCAGGCTTCCAAGGGCCCCAGGTGGGCCAGGCTCCATGGCCCGTTAAGGTTCTGCCCTCTCCCTGTGTCAACCCTCCAGTCCTCCTTGGAGTGAGCGCCAGGCCCCAGGGGACAGGAGGCTACTGCCTGGGGGTAGGAGGCTGTGCTCTGCAGGTTCATGTTCAGAAACTCGGAGCCAGGACTTCCCTGATGGGCCAGTGGTTAGGAATCTGCCTGCCAATCCAGGGGTCATGGGTTCGATCCCTGGTCTGGGAAGATTCCACATGCCTCGAGGCAGCAAAGCCCGTGCGCCACCACTACTGAGCCTGTGCCTGCAACTAGAGAAGCCGCCACAGCGAGGAGCCTGCGCCCCACAACTAGACAGTAGCCCCTGCTCACAACTAGAGAAAGCTCTTGTGTGGCAGCGAAGATCGAGTGCAGCCAAAATAAATAAATAAAAACCTAAAGCTTAAAGAAATGTGGAGCTAGTGAGTTCTTGACCCAAGCATTTATTAAGCCCCCACTGTGTGCTGGGTACTGTCGTAGGAGCTGGGAAGTGGCTGGAAACCAGAGGATGCTGCTTCCTGGATGCCAGGCAGGAGGCAGAGGAGCACCAGGAACAAACGTGTGACTAGGATGGAGGTGGGTTGTGTGCATCGCCCAGGACGGGCGAGACATCCAGAGACTGCTCCTTTGCTGTTGGCTGGGAGCTCCGCGGGGCCTGCTGCTGGGAGGTACCTTTGATCGTAAGGGGCTTCCCAGCTGCCCTGCAGTGCCCTGAGATGACGGCGCTGGTTTGATGCCCTGTCAGAAGACAGCTCTGCCCGAACTGCCAAGCCATTGGTAGGTCCTAGGATGCAGAAGGCACTGGCCAGTGCCATTTCCTCCCCTGCAAACCCTAGAGCCAACTTTATCATTAATTGGAAAAAATAATATAGACTTGGTTAAAAACTGTAAGTGGTATAAAGAGAAAACTGCAACATAGCATGTTTTTTCCCACTGATGCACCCGTGCCCCTGCCTGGAGATGACTGCTGTTTCCAGAGTCTTAAGGCCACATGGGCAGGGTGCAGCCAACACCCCACATGGGTCCACAGGAACATCCATCCCCTCCTCCACCAGCCCTGCTCTGGGAGTCCTCAGGGGGCAGACGGGACACGGCCGATGCTTCCAGATGCTCCTTTCCTCCATGCACTCCTCCCAGCAGACACTCACGTATCCCCCTCTGCCAGTCAGGCAAGCTTCTGGGTCCTGAGAGTGTTCCCCTGCTTGTCCCCTCGGGCCCTGTGATCTAGGAACTGAGACTCCCCACCTACAGGTGAGGACACCAGGCACAGAGAGGCTGAGCCAGCGCTTGGTCACCCAGCCCCTAGGCGGCAGGGCTGGGATTCTGAGCTGCTGTCCACACTCACCAACGGGGAGCACGGCACCAGCACCCTGGGGACTTTCTCTTGGTGGAGACGAGCGAGGGTGCTAAGGGGTCCTTGACTCTCGAGGTGGACACAGGCAAGGCATCCTACCCTAGGTCCCTTCCCCTCAAAAAAGGGTGATTTTAGGCAGCTTTGTGGACTAACTGGGTGAGCCAGGTTCAGGACATCAGAGCTCTGGAGTCTTCACAGGGATGGGCTGCCTCCTCTCTTCTGAGAGCAAGTATTCCCTGGATCAGGGGCTGAGTTTTCACACCTTGTCCTGGATGGATTAACGGGGGCACAGAGAATTGCAGGGTTCCAGTTCCTAATTCTGATCTGAACTAGGAATTCGGGAGAATTCCTGCCCCTCGCCTCAGACCAGAAGAATCAAAGTCCTTCTCAGGTCACTGTGTCCGCATGAGGTGGGAACAGGACTGTGGCTCTGCATGGCGGTCCCTGCCGCCACCAGTCAGGGCTGCTCCAGGGCAACAACAGCAGCAGAAGCACCGGGAGCCTGTTAGGACTGTAGCCTGTCCTCTCTCCCCACCCTGAGTAGTCGAGGTCTGAAGAGGAGCTGGGGAGACACTTGCCTACGTATCCATGAAGGAGTTGGGGGTGTCCATGGGCTCCAGTATGAACCATTCTCTGTGATCAGCAGACCGACCCCCAGTGATAAGGACTTGCTGGTGGTGTGAAGCTCCAGCCGCTAGGGTCCTTTCTGCTCCAGGTGGCTTGGTACACGGCATGGCCAAGCACGACACCTAGTGGACAGAGGAGATGTTGCTCCTAGGGCTTCCTCACCCTGGGTAGACCCCTTATTCCCTAGGCTGGGATGCTCCGCCTCCTTCCTGGCTCCTGGCAGCTGTCTGGGATCTCGCTCAGGTGGGTCTTGCCCAGGTCCTCCCCAGACACCAGCCAGCAGCTCTTCCCGCTCCCACCTGGTCTGTTCCTGCACCCACCCGGGTCTTCAGCCCCGCCTGTGCCTTCTCCAGGTGGCGGACCTGCTGGTGAGGACAGCCACATTCTCACCATGGCTCTGAGACCCAGCAAACTGGGCAACTTGCCCGGGGCCCAGCAGGAGTGACGAGATAGGCCTGGGAAGGCCCTGGGATCACAGCCCACAGCCCCCCTCCCCTGAGGGTGGGCTGACTGAGTGACCTGCTTCTGGACAGAGGAGAAGCCTGGCCGACACCTTAGCCCAGGGGTCAAGGTCAGCGGCAGCGAGTCATACTGACAATGAGCAGCCCAGTGCTACATGCTGGGAAGGCACCTCTCCTCTGTGCAATTACCCCAAACCCACCACCCCAGAGGGTCATGGGAAAGCTTCAGAGCATGTGGCTGGAGGGGTGGTCTAGGAAGGGCCTGGCCCCATTTCCCCAAGCTGTCAAGGTTGGACAAACCATGGGAAGACAGCTAGATGGCAGTGTGCCATGGCCCCCCTTCCTTTTGACCGTGAACAGTGGGAGGTGAGGTGTGAACCTACCCACAGGCATGGGCCCACCTTGGACAGAGAGGTTGGGCATCCAGGTGAGCTGGGCTGAGGCACCTGCTGAGGACCAGGGGCAGGAGGCCCCCAGGGCACGCAGGACCCCATGTGACCACTAGATGACAGCAGCGCCCTGCAGCCTGGACACCCTCCACAGACCCAGGAGAAGGGCGGGGTGGTCTGGCGAGTGGGTGGGTGGACTTCTTTCCCCTCCAGGCAGGATTGTGGGGTCGAGCAGCTAAGAAGGGCAGAGTCTTGACTTGGAGAGCAGTGGGGTAGGGAGGGGATTGGGCACGCATGTGTGTGTTGGGGGTGGGGGGAGGACGGGCAGCTTCCTCTCAGACCCGCATTTTCAGGAGGTTTGGCACTGAATGACTGTTGTCTGTCTTTCTGATTCTTAGTTTCTCTGTCTCTCGTTCTCTGTCTCTGTCTGTCTCTCTCCTGACATCCCGGCCCCTTTACCAGACCCTGACTAGGTCATCGGGGCAGATTGCCAGGTCCCCACTTTCTGCGTCTGGTCTCCTCGTCTTCCCGGGGCTGAGAGCCATCCTACTGGGCAGAGCTGTTGTAGGGACTGGGGGAGCTGCTGGGTGACAGTGCTCAGACCTGGGCTGGAGGACAGGAGCTGACCACACGTGTGTCCAGTAGTTAAGCCACACTCAAGCCTTCCTGCCCCTCCCCTGGGCACTGTGTCCCGTGTCCAAGCCCAGCCATGGGACATGTCCAGGCACGGCCCCTTGCACTTCTGGAATCACACTCTCCTCAGACGGATGAGAAACCAATGCCAAGCATGTGGGGCCCTGCCCCAGGCAGAGTCTGATGCAGACCCGGCAGCTGGCCCAGGTCCTCATTTTACCACTTGACCTCCAATGTCTATTATTTCATGGAGTTCAGCTGAAAGCTCCACAGGCTGAGCGCCCTGCTATGTCCCAGCTCCTGCACTGGCCCTGGGCATGGTCTCCAGGTCAGACCCCAGGCCCTGTTACTTGTGCTTTTGCGACACTTCTGACTTGTCCCTGAGACGTGTGATTGGTCCAACATCTTCAGACCCACGGCTGTTGTCCCTGACCCCTGTCTGATGTCCCCTGACCCCTAATCTCTGGCTGACAAAGCCTCAAGACAAAGTCTAGTTCCTGGGTGGGTGGTATTCCAGCCTGGCTGAGTGATTCATCCATAATGCCTTCCATAAGCCAGGGCACCTGCCTGGGGCAGAGCTGGGCAGTCTGGCAGCTCTCTAGTTTTGTTTGTAATTAAAGGAAGCTATTGTCTGAAAATTGCCGGCTGCTTTGAAACATTGGCAGCAAATTATCTTCGAGTGGATTTTCTTTGTTCTGGGAAGTCACTTGATTTGCTGCACTGTGTGCTGTGTGTGTGTGGTGTTCAGGGTAACCAGAGGTTAGGAAGAGCCTGAGGTGTCCTCCACCCATACCAGCCCCACACCCTTCCCCCTCTACTGGTCTTGCTTGTATCAGGGGCGTCCCATTGCTCTGGAAAGTTCCCTCAGTCTTGGCCCCAAGGGCATGGGGGGACGAGGCTGGTTCACCACGTGTCCCTGCTTCTCCTCGGCATCTTCCCTGAGCCCTTTCGGTCCTGAGGTCTGGGGCAGGTGGACAGAATGACCGGGAGCAGGGAGGGCTGGTGGACTAGTTGGGGGGGAGATGAGCATGGAGGTGTTAGGCAAAACCAGAGATGCCAATGACATGCCCATGTTCCCATTTAGCAGAATTGATGTGAGAGGAGTGGGCCCGAGGAGGAGGAGGGTTCATGGAGTCTTGAGGAGTGGGTGAGATCTGTCCAGCTCTCCCACCCAGACCAGTGTTTGGGGGCATCTCTGGTGATCATCACGCTCCAGCCATGACCTCCCAAGTCCGTTCCATCGTCCAGAACGTGAGTGTCAAAAGGTAGCAGCCAACGATCAGTAAGCACCAACAGCAGGGCCCTGGCTGGACCTTGGAGCCGGAGAACAGAATTGTCTGGGAAGCCTGGACTTTAATTACCTACTCAAATAAATTAATCCTTATTTCTTTTTTACGTAAAGCACTCTGATCTATATTTCTGTCCCTTGTAATTAAAAGACATCTGATGGCCCCCTCCTGCTTTTGGTGAATGAGGCCCTGCCCCCACACCACCTGGGACTTCCCACCTGCACAAGCTGATGACTTTCCTTGTTTCACTTAGACTAGCTTAAGAGAAGTGAGGATGGACCTATCTGATAAACCACCTGGCCTTTTCGCTGTGGTTTGGGGCCCAAGTGAGCAGGTTCTTCCCATGGGAGCTTTAGGCACCATCTTGAACTTCTCATAACATGAGCATCTTAAACAAACCCTTTCCTCCCGCACATGCTGCCTGTACGTGCAGAGTGACTCTCCTCGCTCAGCTCCAGCCAAAGGCTTCAGGTCCATTGGAGCCTGTGCTCTGGGTGCCCGCCTGCTGTCTCCATGTTTTAAACCCTGGAGCATCTTTTGTCATGCCGGCCCCACTCTCCAGGTGCAGGATGTCTTCCATAAGCGGGAGGATTTCTCTGTCATCGCACAGGTATTAAGTTCTTGAGGTCACAGAGCCATTAGAATCCACCAGATGTCTTTTAATTACAAGGGACAGAAATATAGCTCAGGGTGGTTTAAGTAAAAAAGAAATAAGGGTTAATTTATTTGAGTAGGTAATTAAAGTCCGGGCTTCCCAGGTGGCTCAGTGGTAAAGAATCCACCTACCAATGCAGCTAGACGCAGGAGATGGAGGTTCGATTCTGGGTCAGGAAGATCCCCTGGAGAAGGGAAAGGTAACATGCTCCAGTATTCTGCTGGGGGAATTCCATGGACAGAGGAGCCTGGCAGGCTACAGTCTGTGGGATCTCAAAAGTGGGACACAACTGAATGAGTGAGCAATCAAAGTCCACAGGGTTTTGGAGGACTGGCTCAGGCCCTTATGGAGTGTGCAGGCCTGCTGCTTTCCATCTGCGGAGTTTCTTCTTCTGGGGTGGCTTCGCTCCCAGCAAGCTGTGGGCGGTGGTGCATGTGGTCCCCATGGGTTACAGCCCCGAAGCCGGAAGTCTGTGCTCTCTGAAGTTTCAGCAACAGTCCCGGGATGACTCCAGTGGCTGCAGACCACGATCCTGTCCATCCTCAAGTCAACACTGTGGCTTTGATTAGCCTGGCCTGGATTTAGTGGCCATCCCAGAGCCGCAGGACAAGAGTGGCCTGGAAGCCAGGGAGCTGCTGCTGGGAGGAGGGATGCTGGGCAGGCAGGCAGTAGGTAACTCTCACCTGGATGCACCTGGGCTTAGGTTTGTGCTGTCACATTAGGAGAGGAAATGAAACACTGTGTTCAAAACTCTGTTTCTCATTCATAAATCACAATTAGCTAACTTACTCTGAACAGCTGTTCTTGGGGGAGGGGGAGTCTCTCAGCTGTGGAAGTAGAGCAAGAGAGGACACAGGAGTGTTGTCACCCAAGTGGCATCTGGGGACGTCCAAGGCTGCAGGGCCTGGACAGTGGCCTGCTGGTCCAGGGGCTTACAGAGGAGATGGCTTAAACTTTCCGGATTCTCTCTCTAGGGTCTCAAGTACCATTCCACCCTCAGGCTCAGGCTCAGGCTCACTCCAGCATAGTGATCTCCTTCAGAGTCTGGTCTGCTGTGCACTGAATGATGTTGTAACTTACCCCTTAATGTGATGGTGACAGAAGGGGCCCTTGGGAGGTGACTAGGTGAGGAGGGTGCAGCCCTCATGGATGGAGTTAGTGCCCTTATTAAAGAGGCCCCAGGGAACTGCCTTGTTGCCCCTTTCATCTTGGCAAGAAGATGGCCAACTATGAGCAGGTTCTCATCAGATGCTGAATCTGCAGGTGTGTTGATCTTTCAGCCCCCAGAACAGTGAGAAATAATTGTCCGGTGTTTTATAAGCCACCTGGTCTGTGGTGTATTGTTATAGCAGACATGATCCCAGCTCGCTTTCTGCTTGGTGTGTAATGAATCACCCCCATCTTCTGAGAAGGCTGTGGTGGAGAGTCCCCAGTCTCCATCCTCTTTTCCTCCACAGACACAAACCCTCTGACTCTCACCTACTAGCCCCTCCCAAACCCAGGTGTGCCCAGGTGACTAATTCAAACCAGTGGTTCAAGTGGGGGGTGGACCCCTCCTCAGCCCCTCCCATCCTGCAGCGAGTAGGAATGCCATGCTCATGGTTCCGGGTGACGATCTGCACTCACCTGCTGTCGTCTCAGAGAGATGCTGTCAATGGAGGTTGCAGTTATTTGCACTTGCTGGAATTCTCATCTTTTGTAGCACTGGGAGTTTTTTCCCACTCTGAATTTGCATTCCAAACTTTGCAGTTGATACCACTTTCTTTTTTCTTTCATTGAAAAGGGGGCTTTTATTAAGAGAAGCATTTTACTCTGAAATACGAAACAGGAAAATTAGGAATAAAGAAACAACGATTCCAGCTTCTGAGCAAGCATTAAGAAGGAGAATTTCTCAAAAGCAGAATCCTGAAGCCCCGGTGCCGGCGTCTGATGACGTCCTCTGACTGTGCCCTCTGACTGTGCCCTCATGCTCTCTGACACAGGCTTTGGGGAGAGCAGCTTGCCATGCATTTCCCCACATCCTCCTTTGTTCTCAAAGGATATGAGTTTGCAACCGGCAGAAATCTGAGCATTGATGCTGCTGTGTGTGACTCTGTATACAAAGAGGAGAGATTATGGACACAACTCCCCTTTTCTTATTTTATTCTTTAAAAAATATTTATTTATTTGGCTGTGCTGGGTCTTAGTTGGGGCATACCGGATCTAGCTCCCTGACCAGGGATTTGGATCTAGTTCCCAAACCCAGGCCCCCTGCACTGTGAGAGTGGAGTCTTAGCCACTGAGCCACCAGCGAAGTCCTCCTCTTTTTTCAGTTCAGTTCAGTTGCTCAGTTGTGTCTGACTCTCTGAGACTTTATGGACTGCAGCACACCAGGCTTTGCTGTCTTTCACCATCTCCCAGAGCTTGCTCGGAATCATGTCCATCAAGTTGGTGATGCCATCCAACCATCTCATCCTCTGTCGTCTCCTTCTCCTCTTGCCTTCAGTCTTGCCCAGCATCAGGGTCTTTTCAAATGAATCAGTTCTTCGCATCAGGTGGCCAAAGTATTGGAGTTTCAGCTTCAACATCAGTCCTTCCAAGGAACATTCAGTACTGATTTCCTTTAGGATGGACTGGTTGGATCTCCTTGCAGTCCAAGCGACTCTGAAGAGTCTTCTCCAACACCACAGTTCAAAAACATCAATTCTTTAGCACTCAGCTTTCTTTCTAGTCTAACTCTCACATCCATACATGACTACTGGAAAAACCATAGCTTTGACTAGACTGACCTTTGTTGCCAAAGTAATGTCTCTGTTTTTTAAATATACTGTTTAGGTTGGTAGTAGCTTTTCTTCCAAGGAACAAGGGTCTTTTAATTTCATGGCTCCAGTCACCATCTGCAGTGTTTTGGAGCCCCCCAAAATAAAGTCTGCCACTGTTTCCATTGTTTCCCCACCTATTTACCATGAAGTGATGGGACTGGGAGTTGGTGATGGACAGGGAGGCCTGGTTTGCCGCGATTCGTGGAGTCGCAAAGAGTCGGACATGACTGAGCGACTGAACTGAACTGAACTGAACTGATGGGACTGGATGCCATGATCTTAGTTTTCTGAATGTTGAGTTTTAAGCCAACATTTTCACTCTCCTCATCCACTTTCATCAGGAGGCCCTTTAGTTCTTCTTTGCTTTCTGCCATAAAGGGTAGTGTCATCTGCATATCTGAGGTTATCAATATTTTTCCTGGCAATTCTGATTCCAGCTTGTGTTTCATCCAGCCAGGCACTTTGCATGATGTACTCTACATAGAAGTTAAATAAGTAGGGTGACAGTATACAGTCTTGATGTACTCTTTTCCCTATTTGGAACCAGTCTGTTGTTCTATGTCCAGTTCTAACTGTTGCTTCTTGACCTGCAAACAGATTTCTTACGAGGCAGGTCAGGTGGTCTGGTATTCCCATTTCTTGAAGAATTTTCCACAGTTTGTTGTGATCGATACATTCAAAGAATTTGGCCTAGGCAATAAAGCAGAAGTAGATGTTTTTCTGGAACTCTTTTGCTTTTTCTATGATCTAGTGAGTGTTGGCAATTTGATCTCTGGTTCCTCTGCCTTTGCTAAATCCAGCTTGAACATCTGGAAGTTCATGATTCATGTACTGTTGAAGCCTGGCTTGAAGAAATTTGAGCATTACTTTGCAAGTGTGTGAGATGAGTGCAACTGTGCCGTAGTTTGAACATTCTTTGGCATTGCCTTTTTTTGGAAAGTTTTTGTCAGTTTTTGGAAAACTGACCTTTTCAGTCCTGTGGCCACTGCTGAGTTTTCCAAATTTGCTGACATATTGAGTGCAACACTTTCACATCATCATCTTTTAGGATTTTAAATAGCTCAACTGGAATTCCGTCACCTCCACTAGCTTTGTTCGTAGTGATCTTCCTAAGGCCCACTTGACTTTGCATTTCAGGATATCTGGCTGTAGGTGAGTGATCACACCATCGTGGTTATCTGGGTCATGAAGATCTTTTCTGTACAGTTCTTCTGTGTATTCTTGCCACCTCTTCTTAATATCTTCTGCTTCTGTTAGGTCCATACCATTTTCTCTTTTTTCAGTCTGCTAGTATTTTGAATTACTTTCACCTCAACTCAGTGAAATGGCTTCTCCAGAAACAGAAGCCAGTATCCCTTATCCTTGCTCCTTCTTCTTGCCCTTCCCTGGACCATGGGGTTAGGACTCATCAGGACAGAAAGGCTGGGCAGGCAGGTGTCTCCTGGGGTGTGCCCCTTCCCCTCCCGCTCCCTCCCTGTTTCTGCTGGCTCAGTAGGCCTTGGCAAAGTCAGACAGATCTATGAGCAGCGATCACAAAGGGCAGCAGCTGGAAAATACCCAATTCTGACTCAGAGGGTCAGTGCCAGGCCCTGCCGCTTTAGGGGTGATGCACGGGCCTGATGCTGTGCAGAGGGCCTGAAGCCACAGACCCCTCAGGGGCTACCAGAAGTCTGACAGCACCCTCTCTGCCCTCCTAGTCTGTGGGATGTGGCCACAGACACAGCTCCCCAGATCTCGCCTCTTGCGGGGAGGATGCCCTGGAACTTTCTGACGTATCTTGAAACCACCTCTCAGCTCTGCATTCTTGAGGCCGCTCCAGGCTGTCCCAGGCTGCCACTGATGGCCGCAGGAGCGGCCGGATTTCCTCCTCCTGTGGAAAGCTCTGTCCTCTTGTTTCCTGAAAAGTCCCATTGGGCCAGCTGAGGGCATCAGCCACTGTGAACCAGTCCACAGTGCTCCAGTGGATCATGTGACCAGCCGAAGACGCTCCAAGCTGGGTCACGTGACCAGCCTCTAGGGTAAGGGTCAGGCTGGGACCACACGGCCCAATGAGGGAGAAGCAAACCCTAGAGGGAAATGGGGGCTGTTGCTGGGAGAAAGGGTGATGACTGCGCAAAGTGTGCCCCTCCTGCCCGGCAGAGCAGGGGAGAAGATGCGATCTCCATGGACACACTGCTCCCCATGATGGTGAGTTCCGCTGCCCAGATGGTCCCAGGAAGGTGGCTTCTGTGTGGGGCCATGAGGGCCCCCTCTTGCTCATCTTCCCCACCTGCACTTACTCGTTCCAGATCACGTACATCCAGAGTGATGAATTCGTGGGGAATGTGGACAGGGAGGGTCAAGAGGGAGGGCATGTCTGGTTTGTGTTGTATGGTAGAAACCAACACAACATTGTAAAGCAATGATCCTCCAATTAAAAACTTAAAAAAAGAAAGAAGTTTGAGAGCAGGGGAAGTAAGGACAAAGTAAGAGAAGAAATTATATCAAGAAGAGGAGCTGGGGGAGGAAAAGCACCTCCAAACTTCTGTCTGAATTGTCGATTCAAAAGTCCTGTTTCAGTCCGTGCGTGCATGCCTGATCACTTCAGTTGTGTCCCGCTCTCTGTGACCCTGTGGACTGTAACCCACTAGGCTCCTCTGCCTATAGGACTCTCCAAGCAAGAATACTGGAGTGGGTTGCCATGGCCCCCTCCAGGGGATCTTCCCGACCCAGGGATCAAACCCACATCTTTATGTCTCCCGCATTGGCAGGCAGGTTCTTTACCACCAGTGCCACCTGGGAAGCCCATGAGAGAGCTCCCCAAATATTGTCCTCCATCCCATTTTTCATTGGTCTCAAATTCTCTTTGGAAATAGATGCTGTATAAATAATAAATGGAGAAAGAAAAGAATGATGGATTCAGGTCCATTTTACCCGGACTTCTTGGGCTGTTTGAAGATCCACACCGAGGTCCCACCTCTTGGGCGCCCTTGGTCCTGTGTCTTGACTCTTGCTGGGCAGATGCTGTGCCCTGGCCTGGAAAGGACAGCAACTGGGATTCAACGGCAAACCTAAACCCCTCTGGTGACTTCATCCCCACCTGTTGGGCACTCTGCAGGGTCCCTGACCCGTGAGAACAGGGTGCTGTGGGGCCAGTTGCGGCAGGTGATGGTGGAGAGCAGCCTGAGGGCAAATGTGTTCTGGGAATGCCTCACTCCAGATGGTCGTGCTCCACAGCTCCCAGCACCAAGGGGCCTGAGCACAGACTGGGGTCCCTGGGGACACAGGGGTCATGTGGGGGTGTGGGGCGCATCCCAGGAGATTGTTCAGCTCAACAGGAAAGGAATCTGTATGGAGACGATGGCAGAACTCCCTCTGATATTTACAGAAGCACTTGAGACATTTGGGGCCGGAGGCTTGACTCCACCCAGGAATGTCATGAGAGTGAGCCAGTCTGACTTCCGGGGTGACCCTTGGGAGCCCCCCTGACTCACAGGGCAGGGGGACTGTGGGGTAGATGAAGGGACACTGCATTAGGGATGGCTGGTATGGGATCAAGGTGGTGGTCAGAGCTGGCAACTGGTCACGAGTGGCCTTGACATTCCAGCCCCCCACACCGAAGCCCTGGGCTGTGCTGGGAGGCAGAGGTGGGCAGAGCTCCCCCAGCTCCCCACGTGGCCAGGCCCCTCTGCAGATCCATCACGCTGCAAAGGCATCCTTGGGGCCTCCCCCTATACACAGGGGCCATTTCAGAGGAAGAGGCCTTTGATCCAGGCTCCTCCTCTCCCCCAGGGCAGTAAGCCGGGCCTTGTGGGCCCTTCTGTCCATTGATGAGATGCAAAGGATGTCAGGTGTGGCTCTAAACTTCTAACTGCCTCAAATTTGCAAATTGGTCACAGTCACTGCTGCCAGAGGAGGGGCAGGCGGGATACAGAGCCTCTGGGTGTGGAATGAGGTCAAGCTGGTCTAGGAACTCGTTTTCCTGAAAAGAAAGCCTGAGAAAACTGTCTTGATAGAGGGAAGGCCCAGGAGTCCATGAACGTGAAGAGTAAGAATTTAATGAGCCTTATAAAAATCTCACATTTTTCAGGCTAATACCTCGAGAACTCCACAAGAGGGAGAAGTATTTCTCATAATCAATACTTCGTGCACAATAAATCCAAACTGCCTCTGGAGAAAAGTGCATTCATTTCAAGGCAAACCATTCAATATCACAATAATCAAAGTCTATGCCCCGACCAGGAATGCTGAAGAAGCTGAAGTCAAATGATTCCATGAAGACCTACCAGATCTTCTAGAAATAACACCCATAAAGGATGTCCTTTTCGTCACAGGGGACTGGAATGCAAAAGTAGGAAGTCAAGAGATACCTGGAGTAATAGGCAAATTTGACCTTGGAGTACAAAATAAAGCAGGGCAAAGGGTAACAGAGTTTTGCCAAGAGAACTCATAGCAAACACCATTTTCCAACAACACCAGAGACAATTCTACACATGGAGATTACCTGGTGGTTAATACCGAAATCAGATTGATTATATTCTTTGAAGCCAAAGATGGAGAAACTCTATATAGTCAGCAAAAACAAGACTGGGAGCTGACTGTGGCTCAGATCATGAACTCTTTATTGCAAAATTCAGACTTAAATTGAAGAAAGAAGGAAAAAACACTAGACCATTCAGGTATGACCTAAATCAAATCCCTAACGATTATACAGTGGAAGTGACAAATGGATTCAAGGAATTAGATCTGATAGATAGAGTGCCTGAAGAACTATGGACGGAGGTTTGTGACATTGTTCAGGAGGCAGTGATCAAGACCACCCACAAGAAAAAGAAATGCAAAAAGGCAAAATGGTTGTCTGACGAGGCCTTACAAATAGTTGAGAAAAGAAGAGAAGCTAAAGGCAAAGGAGAAAAGGATAGATATACCCATTTGAATGCAGAGTTCCAAAGAATAACAAGTAGAGATAAGAAAGCCTTCTTCAATGATCAGTGCAAACAAATAGAGGAAAACAAGAAAATGGGAAAGACTAGAGATCTCTTCAAGAAAATTAGAGGTGCCAAGGGAATATTTCATACAAAGATGGGCACAATAAAGGACAGAAATGGTATGGACTTAACAGAAGCAGAAGATATTAAGAAGAGGTGGATGAAGCACAAGCTGGAATCAAGATTGCCAGGAGAAATAGCAATAACCTCAGATATGCAGATGACACAGCTTTATGGCAGAAAGGAAAGAAGAACTAAAGAGCTTCTTGATGAAAGTGAAAGAGGAGAGTGAAAAAGCTGGCTTAAAACTCAACATTCAGAAAACTAAGATCATAGCATCTGGTCCCATCACTTCATGGCAAATAGATGGGGAAACAATGGAAACAGTGACAGATTTTATTTTGGAGGGCTCCAAAATCACTGCAGATGATGACTGCAGACATGAAATTAAAAGACGCTTGCTCCTTGGAAGAAAAGCTATGACCAACCTAGACAGCATATTGAAAAGCAGAGACATTACTTTGGCAATAAAGGTCAGTCTAGTCAAAGCTATGGTTTTTCCAGTAGTCAGGTATGGATATGAGAGTTGGACTAGAAAGGAAGCTGAGTGCTGAAGAATTGATGCTTTTGAACTATGGTGCTGGAGAAGACTCTTGAGAGTCGCTTGGACTGCAAGGAGATCCAGCCAGTCATTTCTAAGGGAAATCAGTACTGAATATTCATTGGAAGGATTGATGCTGAAACTGAAGCTCCAGTACTTTGGCCACCTGATTCGAAGAACTGACTCATTTGAAAAGACCCTGATGCTGGGCAATATTGAAGGCAGGAGGGGAAGGGGATGACAGGATGAGATGGTTGGATGGCATCACCGATTCAATGGGCATGAGTCTGAGCAAGCTCCGGGAGATGGTGAAAGACAGGGAAGTCTGGTGTGCTGCAGTCCAAGGGGTTGCAAAGAGTTGGACATGACTGAGTGACTGAATGAACTGATGATTAGTATCCAGTTCCCTCCAGGAAATGAACACCTCATCACCTTCACATAGGGCATGTTTCTTCTCACCCCTGAAATGTCACTGAATGAAGACTTTGATATCATCACACATTACAATGTCTAAATTACAAGTCTAAATGGAAGCAATTCTAAGTATGGCGAGGCAGCCCAATTACTGTCACATGTCTGTTTTCATTTCCTCATTCTCAGTGTGTTTGCCTCATGAACACAAAACAGTTGCCATAGCTCCTAAGGTCCATTTGCATTCAATGACATTTAAGGCAGGGGAAAGGGGCCAAATGGAAAAGGAAGTTTCCCCTCAGGGTAAATATTCTTCTTGAATCCTCCAACAGACTTCTTTGTAGATTCAATTGAATCTAACTAGTAATGCTTGGGCTTCTCTGGTAGCTCAGCTGGTAAAGAATCCACCTGCAATGCAGGAGACCCAAGTTCAATTCCTGGGTCAGGAAGATCCCCTGGAGAAGGGACAGGCTACCCACTCCAGTATTCTTGGGCTTCCCTGGTGGCTCAGAAGGTAAAGAATCTGCCTGCAATTTGGGAGACCTCGGTCTGATCCCTGGGTTGGGTAAATCCCCTGAAGGAGGGCATGGATACCCACTTCAGTATTCTTGCCTGAAGAATCCCCATGGACAGAGGAGCCTGTCATGCTGCAGTCCATGGGGTCACAAAGAGTCAGAAATGACTGAACGACTAAGCACAGTACAGCAATGCTTAGCTGCAAGCAAAATTTGAAATAGTTCATATTCATCAGTGGGAAATGGATTCTTATTTTAATGATGGCTTAATGCATAAATAAACTATCATTTACTCCACAGGTCCTGACATTTGCTGTCCTGGACAAAATTGGGATTATTTGCAAGGAAGAAGGAGAGTGGTGGCTGCAGGGAATTCTGCCTGCTCCCCTGCTATGATGGAAAGGGTAACTCTCCTGTCAGCAGGCACATTTCCTGGTCCTGGATCTCAGCCTTGCCGTCTTTTTAGGGCCTTTCTCCCTATTTCCCTCCTTTTTGTTGCTCCATCTGTGTCTAGCTGCACCATGCTTAGCCATCCTCACTCAGCGCCCCCATGGAGAAGGGCTGTTTCTCCAGCCTTTCACAGTCCACATTTTGAACAGGTTGACTGTTGACTCCTACTCCTGGCCTCTTATCACCCCTGAACCCCCGGTTCCCTGTTCACTCCCACCACACACAGCTTGTACATGCCTCCCTTGTCTGAATGTCCCATTTGTTCCCACATCACAGAGCAAACCCCGCTCAGCCTCCAATCCCATCTCAAACATCAGCTCTTCTACGAGCTCTGATCCCAGACCTAGACTCCCAGCGAGGATGTCTTTCAACTAGGCATGAAGTCACTGATGAGAATGACTAAACCCATTTCTCCTCTCCTGTACACTTCCCATAGTTTGGGGACCACTGTCACATAAGCTCGAGGCTGGTGGTGAGTGGGAGAGCAAGGGCCTGACCTTCCTGAAAGACCTGTATCCAGCACACAGGACTTCCCTGTCTGTACACAGGCTGAGTTCCTGAAGGACCAGAGCTCCTCAAGTTGTCATTTTTGTTTGTTGGCACTGAGGATTTTCCAGCTCTCATGTAAGAATCAGGTTTTTTTTTTCCTGACCTACTTTGTTGGAAAAAGAGGCTAAAATAAATCCACAGATTAAAAACACTGGAGAGAAGTGAAGGAAAAAACATATATATTTGTCAAAGTGGCTCTCGTCTCAGCCTGCAGAAAAGCACGCTCTGTCTCCTCTCCTTCCTGGTTGAAGCTGCTGTACGCAGGGCTCCAGAAGGACATGCACCAGAAGCGCCAAGTGAGTCCTGACTAACGCCACCCTGGGTGGCACTGTGACGATAGTGACGTCACAAACTAGAAACACCCAGATTCCCCAGGCCCTGCTGGTGCCCTGGGCCTGCACAACACACACGCAGATGGGGTGGCCTCAACAGTAGACACTTGGAGTCTCACGTCTTGGAGGCTAGGAGTCCAAGATCAAGGTGTCGCAAGGCTGGCTCCCTCTGAGGCCTCTCTGGTTGGTGTATAGATGGCCGTCTCCTTGCTGTGACCTCATTTGCTTTCTTTATGCGTATCTGCATCCCAATCTTCTCCTTTTCTTCTTTTCTTAAAAAAGATGTATTTATTTGGCTGCGTCGTGTCTTAGTTGCAGTACTCTGAATCTTCACTGCTGCATGGGGGATCTTTCATTGCAGCACGTGGGTTCTTTTTTTGGCTTAGTTGCCCCGTGGCATGTGGGATCCTAGTTCCTCGACCAGGGATCAAACCACATGCCCTGCATTGGGAGGTGGGGTCTTAACCACTGGACCATCAGGGAAGTCCCACGATCTCCTCTTCTTATAAGGACACCAGTCACACTGGATTAGGGCCCACCCGTATGACCTCATTTACCTTGATTATCTCTGTAAATATCCCATTTCCAAGTACCATCACATACTGAGGTGCTGGGGGTTAGGACCTCAACCTGTGAATTTTGAGGGACACAGTTCAGTCTACAACATTCGGCCTGCCAACACTTGGATCTCCAGACTTCTGACTTCCAGACTGTGAGAGAATCCCTTCCTGCTGTTTCAGGTCCCTCAGGATGTGGTACTTTATGGTCACCCTAGAAAACCAGTATACCTCCTGAGAACATCCATGAAGGGCTTTGTGTAAGCAAGATATAAGCTTTTATTGTTAAACCCTGAGACTTGGGGTTTGATGTTTCAGCAACTAGCCACCTCTGAGTAACAAAACAACTTACAACTAGTCTTTGTCTCAAGACTGCCTGTTTCGTACCCACAGTCACAGCGACAGGGGCCCCAGAGACATAAACCACACCCCACGGCTCCTGGACCCACTTGCACTGTGCAAAGGTCAGCCTCTTTGCTCTGTTCTGACATACAGTGTGCAAGCAGCCAGCAAGGCAGAGGAAACCTTGTGGGAGAGGAAACCTTGGAAACTCATCTCAGAAAGAAATTGGCCCTCATTTATTTTTAGACAGGCACAGAAGTCATTTTCCATTAGTGTAGCTAAATTTTCAGTGATTGGGGTCCTGAGGTCAGAGTTGCTGCTGAGGGGAAACGACTCCTGGTGCTGAAACTCAAAGTTACTTGGTGGACGGGAATCCCATATCCAGGCATTATTCATGTCAGCGTGACTGTGTGACTTTCTGGGTTCTGCTGACCCCACTCAGACCCCAAATGTGGTCCCAACACACAGCTGCCCATCCCCAGGGCCCTTGGGCACCTGCTGCACCACTGCTTCCTGGGGACAAGTTTCTAGTCGCCGGTTTTTCTCCAGGTCCAGAGTATGTACTCCTGCTTTGCATGTCTACTAATTTGTGATTAGATGCTGGACCTTGTGGTGGTGTGCAGTCAGTGACTGGATTTGTCAGCTTCAGCTCCCTGGTTGCTCGCTTCCTGGCCCATCCCTGTAGGGTGTCCCCTCCCACATACAGGAGTTAGTTTTCAGCCAGACTCAAGGGGAGCCCTGTGCAGGTTTCAGGAGCCCTTTCTCTCCATTCAGCTTATGAATCTTGCCTCCCTCTACAGTCTCTGTCTCCCCAACACAGCCAGCCAGCTGCGCTCTGTGTGGCTTCCTGGAGAGCATGCCCAGTGCCTCTAGCTTGAGGTCCAAAGACAGTCATCTCATATATGTTGTCTGGTTCTCTGGTTGTCGATGGCCACATACACATTTGTTCTAGGGATTCTAACATGGCTGGAAGTGGAAATGACATTGTGGGTTTGAATCCTCCCAGGAAAATTGCTTTCTTGTCTTTTGAAACTGGCAGTGGTTTGGAGTTCACGTGGTCATCTCTTGTGGTACCTCCAGGAGACAAACAGTCCAAGCCACACCTTCATAGTTGTAGCTCTGCATGGACCCAGCCAGCAAGCTGCTCAAAACGTCCCTCTGTGTGTGACTGCCCAGTACTTGATTTCACCAACACCCTCAGTGAGCAGCTAGTTGTGTCCTCATAGTTGGATGGGGCCATGCGGCCAGAATAGCCAGGGAGTCATGAGGTGATGCGGGTCATCTCCAGTGCGTCTGATTCCCGATACTGGTGCCAACCCATCTCTCCCCTGCTGGGACGGACTGCAGAGTTTTGGGTTGGCACCACCCATGTCCTGTCCCTGGAGTGAGATCGAGGCCTCAGCTGCAATGGACGTGCAGCGTGAGGAGGAAAGAAACCGTTCAGTTTGGAGCGACTGAGATTCAGGATTTACTGCAGCTGCAGAGCAGCTCAGCTCACTCAGCTGTCACTCTTCCTGAAACTGTTGAGGCTTTGAAGAGGCCAGGAGGCATGCAGTCCTTGTCGTGGAGATGAAGGCACCACGTTTATGGGTTCCTTCATGCACATGAGCCCAGGACAGTCTCGGCTTCTGGGATGCCGTGTAGAAGTTCTGAGCTCAGTGACAAGGAGGAGGGGTGCTGAGAAACAGGTTTAGTTCCCATCACCATCTGGCTTGTCACTTGTCAGGGGAAACACTTCAAATTTCCAGATGGGATTCTGTTTCATTGTTGATGTCTGCAGTGAGCTCTCAAGACCCCCACTCCAGCCACCTTCATGGGGGAATTCCTAAGCTCCTGTGCAGCTAGATGGCCCTCAGGACGTCTCATCAGAGGTGCCCCTGACCATGGAGCAAGAAGTGGACTCTGCCCAGCTGAGCTGGCCAACGGGCAGCTGTCAGGAAGCCGTATGCACAGCTGTGGAGTCAGGCAGGAGGGTGGTTCAGAACCCGCAGCCATTTCTGTGGGGCCAGCTATTCCTTTTCGACCCTAGAGAGTCCCAAGGCCCGGGCTTGTCACCTGGCTGTAGCTATTCTGAGAGGCAAGAACTGTCTGGGTATGAGGAACTCCGAGCCTCTGTACTGTCTGTTTCCTAGGGGCCCCCAGAATCTCCCACTCCTCCATCCTCCCCAGCCTCCCATCCCTCCCCGCCTACTGGCTCCAGGGCCCCCACAAGGTTATCAGCGCCCAAAGCTGCAGGGAGAAGCTGTAGTCTATTAAGATTTAAAGAGATTTAATGTAACGAGACAAGCAAGAGAAAGAATTTAATTTAGTGATAAAAAAGTAATCAAATCTCAACTTGTGGACAGAGAACAGTTGCCCGAATTGCCATTGTTCTCACACATCCATTATAAAGCAATTTACTTGGGTGGCAGCTGGTTTTCCAGAACCATAGGGCAAGGTCCCTTCTGGGGTCCGCCGGGCCATGAGGCCATGGCCACCTGGAAACCCACACAACGTGAGAACGAAACACTGCCAAGAGCCTGAGATTTATCACGGGGCTTCGGGAGGTTCCTCTGCTGTCCTGTCCAGCCCAGCTGCCAGGTTTCACTTAGAGGCCTCATTAGAGGCTGTGTAGGATCAAGGTCAGGGCCTCCTGCATTCCTCCAGTTTTAGGAATCACGTCCGTGGGTTTGCTTCCATGGTTGGCAGTGCCCACCGCTTCCTCCTGCTGGTCCGTCTGTCCGCAGTGGGCAGCGGGAGAGGAAGGGAGAACAGAGAGAAAGGAGGCGAAGGTACAGCCTTGGCTCTGAGAAAACAGGCTTTCCCAGGCTCCACGTCAGTGGTGACAGAGTCTCACTTGTTACACGGACACCCTCTCTCCTTTCCTCCACCCACTCCATGTTAGTCCATCTGGGCTGGGGCCTGGTGCCCAGGGATGGCTGAACCTTGGGTCCACCTGCCAGACAGAATCCCCCCCGCTTCCCAGCCATGGCGATGGAGACCCCCAGGCCCAGAACTCCCTGCAGGACCCTCATGGCCTTGCTGATTTGCCTCCACGCTACCCAGGCCACCCAGGTGTGCAGAGGTCAGTGGAGCACCTGGAAGGGCAGCTTCAGATGGTCCCTCTTTCTGGGGCGGGGTGATTCCCACACTGCTGCAGCAGACTCCTGGACTGAGGTGAAATCCATCAAAATGAGAATCAACGGAAAACAGTCTGAAGGACCGAGATGCAATCCCCCTTGTCTTCTGAAAATTTGAAAGGATAGAGTAATACACAGAGATTCAGGAGGCTGTAACCCGGCATTAACAACTGGTCAAAGCTTGGCTCGTGCTCCTTAGGCCTTCTGCCTTTGTCCTTTGCAGAAAGGTGGTGGTTGTTGTTCAGTCGCTAAGTTGTGTCTGAGTGTTTGCGATCCCCTCGGATTGCAGCGTACCAGGCTTCCCTGTTCTTCCCCATCTCCTGGAGTTTGCTCAAACTCAGGTCTGATGAGTTTGTGATGCCATCCAACCATCTCATCTTCTGTCATCCCCTTCTCCTCCTGCCCTCAATCTTTCCCAGCATCAGGATCTTTTCCAAGGAGTCGGTTCTTCCCATCAGGCGGCCAAAATATTGGAGCTTCAGCTTCAGTCCTTCCAATGAATATCAGGGTTGATTTCCTTTAGGATTAACTGGTTTGCAAAAAGGTATTCTATGTAAAAGGAAGGGTTGTTTACAAAGAATTTAATCAATGCAGAAAGTACAAAGATAAAAATACAGAAACTCACTCCAAGCTTTTGCTAAGGAAAATCTGTTAATATCGTTAACATGCAGTGATGGTTACTCCAGGTAGGTCCTGTGTGGAGAGAGAGACAAATAGAACTGGTGCAAGTGTGACTCGACTGCAGATATTATTCTCGGTAAAAGCTATGTTTCACGCACTTGAATTTAAGGCCAGAAATGGGAATTAAGGAGTTTTTGAAATGGAAATAAATATTTCTTTCTTTGTCAACTGTTACTTCTTGAAAGATCTCTCTTTTCATTTTTAAAGAGTTTATGAGGGGGACTTCCCCAGTGGTGCAGTGGCTAAGACTCCACACTCCTGATTCAGGGGACCTGGGTTTGATCTCCGGTTGGAGAACTAGATCCCACCTGCCATAACTAACAGTTTCATATACTGCAACTAAAGAGCCCTCATGTCACAAGGTAGATCAAAGACCCTGTATGCCCCAGCTAAGACCCGGAGCCTCCAGATAGGTAAATACTAAAAAAAAAGTTAAAAATTATAAAATTTATGAAGAACAGTCAAAGCTTTGCATCCTCTTTTAGAAATACGTGGCTTAGTTTTAGATGATGTGGCTGTAACATATGAAGAATTAGTGTGACATAACAAGAAATATATATATATTGCTGCTGCTGCTGCTAAGTCGCTTCAGTCATGTCCGACTCTTAGCGACCCCATGGACTGCAGCCCACCAGGCTCCTCCGTCTGTGGGATTTTCCAGGCAATATATGTATTGAGTCCTTGCTAAAACATCCCTTGAGACCTCTGCAATGATGAGTGTCTTTTGTGTATTAATAGGATGACCAGCGGCTGGGGACTCCTGAGAACCTCTGGATGGAGCCAGGTGGCTAGGGAGCAACCACGTGACTACAAGACTGGACTGTTCAGCCCCACCCCTCAAGCCCGGCTGGAGGAGAGGGCTAGAGGTTGACTGAGTTCGGTCACCAATGGCTGATTATGTAACCAATCATGCCTACATAATGAAAAGTGAAAAGACAGAAAATGTTAGTCTGTCAGTCATGTCTGCCTATGTGACCCTATGAACTGTGGCCTGCCAGGTTCCTCTGTCCATGGAATTCTCCAGGCAAGAATACTGGAATGTGTAGCCATGCCCTTCTCCAGGGGTTCTTCTCGACCCAGGGATCAAACTCAGGTCTACCACATTGTAAGCAGATTCTTTACCATCTGAGCCACCAGGGAAGCCCAAAGCCTCCAAAAAAAAAAAAAAAAAAATTGCCAAAGGAGAGGATTGGAGAGCTCCCAGGTGGGTGAACAGTCCAGGTGCTGGGAGGTGGTGACTGGAGAGGCTAAGGAAAAGAAGGAACAGTTTTTCTTTCATTAGAGAACAGTCTTCTTCCTGTCTTGTGCCCTTCCACCTTCTACTTTTATTGGTTATATTCTAATTTTTATGTGGTCCCACTTTTCGTGCACACAGTCTGTCAGTCACATCCATCTCTTTACAATGCCCTGGACTATAGCCCCGTAGGCTCTTCTGTCCATGGGATTTCCCAGGCAAGAATACTGGAGCGGGTTGCCACTTCCTCCTTTGGGACATCTTTCCTATCCAGAGATCAAACTTGAATCTCCTGTATTGGCAGGCAGGTTCTTTACCACTGAGCCACCTGGGAAGGCTCTACTTTATAACACTGATATTCTGCTCTGTAATGATAATTCCAAGATAACTTCTGATTGGAATGTTGCAGGAAGGGGGGCCCCTTCCAGGGCACGAGAGCGGGCTTTTGTCTAACACTTGTAAGTGAATTGTCCAGGGAGACACAGGTACTGACAAAGCAAGAGACTTTATTGTGAACAGACACCCACGTGGAAAATGGCAGGATAAGGGAACCCAGGAAGACTGCTCTGCCACGTGGCTCCCATCTTGGGCTTTATGGAATGGGGTTGGTTTCTGGCCAGTCATTCGGATTCAGGTCTTTCCTGCTGTTGCGTGCATTACTCAGCCAAGATGGACTCCAGCGAAAAGAGTTCTGGGAGGTTGGTAAGACATATGTGAAACAGGAGGGAAGGAGGCAGGACACAAACAGAAAGACATAGTGTGAGGACACTGTTTAAATTAAGTAGAACCAAATAGGTTCAAGGTGGCAGATGAGTCAACTTCCCCTAGATCTGGAACCTCAGTTTATGCTTACTGTAACACATCAGCAAGCTAAATGACACACCCACCAGCACCGTAACAGTTCCAAGGCTGGCCATCAAAGATCAAAACACGGGCGGTGGCCCAATTCCCAGAAACCCTCGCCCCTTCCCTGAAATAGCTGGACGAATCCTCCCACTCATTAATTAGCTTATGAGATGATCCAGCTCCTAGAAACTATCCACATCATATTTTGGAGCCACTCTCAACTTCTGAGAGTGTGGAGTGAGTTTCACTCCATAGTGGAGTGGAGTGAGTTGTGGAGTGAGTTCCTGTCTAAATGGATCCACTTCTTACCTATCATTTTGTCTCTCACTGAATTCTTTCTGCAATGAGACATCAAGAATCTGAGCTTCACTGTCAGCCTTACCACAATCTTTTGAGAAACCTTGGTACCATGAGAGCAAAGAGGAGGGAGAAGCAAGTGCACAGGCTCAAGTGCAAAAGAAGAAAGAGGAGGCAGAGGCCCAAGTAAACTTGTACACCCACGGAAGCCACAGAAGCAGAAAGAAGGGAAGCCAGAGGCCAGGGATGCTGGTACTAATTGTTGGACTGCATGCCTATACACTAGAACGTGTCTCAGTGGATCTGGAACATCTGTGGCCATTCTGATCACCTCGCCCACCTTGGAGAGACTCACCTTGCTTGTATCAAAGCGGGCCCTTTTGTTCTTTGCCCTGGACCTGTGATATTATGGACTAGTTCTCTTCTCAGTTGTGGCTGAATGTAACGTGTGCAATAAAGCATCTCTTTTGCTGTCTTAGCTGAAAAAAAAAAAAAAAGAATCAGAGCTTCATAAGTCCTGAAACCAGGTATGTGATCTCAGTTAAAAGATAGTAGCTTCAAGTCCCAATTTGAGTTACTCAGTATCACATGGACTGATGTCTCCTCTCTTTGATCTTTCTTGAATTCTTCCATTTGGTGGTAGCTAGTTAGTTCCGCATTTCTTACCAGGACCTCCTGTTGTAAGAGAACTCATACAAATCGTTACTATCTGGCCTGGCCAGTGTGGACAGTTTCAGCCAATGTTTCCCCTGACAGGTATGTCTTTCAGTGGCTTCAATGCTCACCACTAACACTGTTGCTGCAGCTATTTTATTGCTGAAATTTGGCTCCACTCTGGATTGCATTGGTGGGGAGGGTCTGTGTTTTCAGGAAGGGTTTGTGGGTGCTTCAGTTCTTCATGTTGGGGAGTGCATGCTTTTGCCTGTGTACTTGGGTATATCTCATGGGTATGACTTCTGTGGGTCCTACAGCCTTAGTCATGGTTTTCCTGCTGTCTTTTGGCTAAAGGTTGATGGGAACCTCTGAGGCAATTTTGACTTTTCTTTTTTCTGTAAATGATTTATTTTTTACTGCCTAAGATTCTTCTTTACCCTTGATGTCCCTTAGCTTAACTATTAATAAGATATGTTGCAGTTTGGGCTACTTCCTATCAGAATTTCCTAGGAAACAATATCCTCTTTAGATCTGTCTGTCCAGTGTGGTTTACCACTATTATCTCAGGGCAATTTCTTGGGTTCTGTCTTTGAAGACATTACCTCTTCCACATGTTGGGTTCTTGCCTTCAAGGAAATTAATTTTTCCTTATATTGAATTTTCTTTGTACATCTTCAATATTGATTAGCTTCTCTCTTAATTGTCTTTTTTAAAAAATTATTTTTGGCTGCACTGGGTCTTCATTGGTGGGTGTGGGCTTTTTTTTTTTATCTCTCTAGTGTGGTGAGTGGGGGCTACTCTTTATTGAAGTGTGTGGTCTTCTTATTGCAGTGGCTTCTCTTGTTGCAGAGCTCCAGCTCTAGAGTGCAGTGGGCTTCGGAGTCATGGCATGTGTGGGCTTAGTTGGCCCACTGTATGTGGGAATCTCAGTTCCCAGGTCAGGGATGGAACCCAAGTCCCCTGCATTAGCAGGAGAATTCTTAACCATGGGACCACCAGGGAAGTCCCTCTTAATTGTCTTTTCCATCTATATTTAACTCTGCTTATCTCAAGCCTTTCATCTATGACAATAATTTGATTTTCAGTGGCAAGTAATACATATAGAAATGATAACCGAGTTAAAAAAATTTAAGTTATGTTACCGAACTTAGGTTCAGCTGCTCACTGCTTGAAAGCCAATACTCAAGAGACAAACATTGGTTGGAAAGGAAAGATTGTTTTATTCAAGAGGCCAGCAACCTGAAGAGGTGAACTCATGTCCACAAACCAAATGTGAAGATTCTGCTTGGTCATGAAAGTGTGTAAAAGGAGAGTCATTTGGGAAGCAGGGTCAGAGTTTTCTGTTCTCTTCTGCTGTGTGCAGGCTTTCTTCTGATTTGTTGTTGGTGAGGTAACAGGGTGGAGCTCCAAGAATCTTGTGCTCAGCCTGAAGTTACCATCCTCTAACTGGGTGGAAGCCTTGGTTCCTACAGAACTAGGCAGGGCAAAGGCTGAAAGAGTTCTGTAAAGAGGACACACTGGTCATAGAAAACACCCCTTTCCAACAACACAAGAGATGACTCTACACATTGACATCACTAAATGGTCAATACTGAAATCAGATTGATTATATTCTTTGCAGCTGAAGATGGAGAAGAAAAAACAGTCAGCAAAAACAAGATCTGGAGCTGACTGTGGCTCAGATCATGAGCTCCTTATTGAAAAATTCAGGCTTAACTGAAGAAGGTAGGGAAAACTGCTAGGCCATTTAGGTATGACCTAAATAAAACCCCTTATGATTATACAGTGGAGGTGACAAATAGATTCCAGGATTAGATCTAGTATACAGAGTGCTTAAAGAACTAGGGGGTTCTTCTACATTGTATAGCAGGCAGTGACCAAAATCATCCCCAAGAGAAAAAACGCAAAATATCAAAGTGGTTGTCTGAGGAGGCTGTACAAATAGCTGAGGAAAGAAGAGAAGTAAAAAACAAAGAAGAAAGGGAAAGATATACCCAACTGAATGCAGAGCTCTAGAGAATAGTGAGGAGAGGTAAGAAAGCCTTCTTAAGTGAACAGTGAAAAAAAAAAAAAAACAGAGGAAAACAATAGAATGAGAAAAACTAGAGATCTCTGAAAAAATTGGAAATATCAAGGGAGTATTTCATGCAAAGATAGGCACAATAAAGGACAGAAACAGTAAGGACCTAACAGGGGCAGAAGAGATTAAGAAGAGGTGGCAAGAGTACACAGAAGAACTATACAAAACAGGTTTTAATGAGCTGGATACCCACAGTGGTGTGGTCACTCACCTAGAACCAGACATCCTGGAGTGTGAAGTCAAGTGGGCCTTAAGAAACACTACTATGAACAAAACTAGTAGAGGTGATGGAATTCCAGGCTGAGCTATATGATTATTTGGGTCATTAAAAGATGATGCTGTTAAAGTGCTGCACTCAGTATGCCAGCAAATTTGGAAAACTCAGCAGTGGCCAAAGGACTGGAAAAGGTCAGTTTTCATTCCAACCCCAAAGAAGGGAAATGCCAAAGAACATTCAGATTGCTGTACAACTGCGCTCATTTTACCTGCTAATAAGGTTATGTTCAAAATCATTAAGCTGGACTTCAGCAGTATATGAACTGAGAACTTTCAGATGTACAAGTTGGGTTTAGAAAAGGCAGAAGAATCAGAGATCAAAATTCCAACGTTCATTGGGTCATAGAAAAATCAAGGGAATTCCAGAAAAACATCTACTTCTTCTTCATTGACTATGCTAAAACCTTTAATTATGGATCACAACAAACTGTGGAAAATTCCCAAAGAGATGGGACTACCAGACCACCTTACCTATCTGCTGAGAAACCTGTATACAGGTCAGGAAGCAACAGTTGCAATCAGACATGGAACAATGGACTGGTTTCAGATTGGGAAAGGAGTATGTTAAGCTGTATATTGTTACTCTGCTTATTTAAATTATGTGCAGAATACATCATGTGAAATGCCAGGCTGGATGAATCACAAGCTGGACTCAAGATTGCCAGGAGAAATATCAACAACCTCAGATATGCAGATGCTACCACTCTTATGGCAGAAGGTGAAGAGGAACTAAAGATCCTCTTGATGATGGCGAAAGACAAGAGTGAAAAAACTGACTTGAAACTCACATGAAACAAACTAAGATCATGGCAAATGGAAGGGAAAAAAGTGGAAGCAGTGACAGATTTTTTTTTCTTGTGCTCCCAAATCACTTCGGATGGTGACTACAGCCATGAAATTAAAAGATGCTTGCTCCTTGGAAGGAAAGCTATGACAAACCTAGACATTGTATTAAAAAGCAGAAACATCACTTTGCTGACAAAGGTCCGTATAGTCAAAGCTATGGTTTTTCCAATAGTCGTGTATGGATGTGAGAATTGGACCATAAAGAAGGCTGAGCACTGAATAGTTGATGCTTTTGAATTGTGGTGCTGTAGAAGACTCTTGAGAATCCCTTGGCAGCAAGGAGATCAAGCCAGTCAATCCTAAAGGAAATCAGTCCTGAATATTCTTTCCAAGAACTGATGATGAAGTTGAAGCTCCAATCCTCTGGCCACCTGAGCCGAAGAACTGACTCATTAGAAAAGATCCTGGTGCTGGGAAAGATTGAAGACAGAAAGAGAAGGGAATGACAGAGGATGAGATGTTTGGATGGCATCACCAATGTGATGGACATGAGTTAGAGCAAGCTCTGGGAGTTGGTGATAGACAGGGAAGCCTGGCATACTGTAGTCACAAAGAGTCGGACATGACTGAGTAACTGAACTGAACTAAACTGAGAAGACTCTTGAGTCCCTTGGACAGAGAGGAGATTAAACCAGTCAGTCCTAAAGGAAATCAATCCTGAAAATTCATTAGAAGGACTGATGCTGAAGCTGAAACTGAAGCTTCAATACTTCGGCTACATGATGGGAAGAGCTGATTCACTGGAAATATCCTGATGTTGGGAAAGACTAAAGGCCAAAGAAGAAATGCACAGCAGCAGATGAGATGGTTAGATAGCATCTTGGACTGAGTGGACATGAATTTGAGCAAACTCTGGGAGATAATGGGAGTCAGAGGGGCCTGATATGCTGCAGTCCATGGGGTAGCAAAGAGTTGGACATGACTTAGTGATTGAAAAACAACAACATTTGTTACTGCAACCCCTCCCTTTCCTGATTAGCTAGTGTTTGAGTCTACCCTTTGGAACTCAGGGAAGGTCATGGAGGATGGATGAAGCCTATTTACTACAAACAAAAAGCAGGAGATATGGAAAGAGGATTTGTATCCAGAAGCCTCACAGGATGCTGCTCTGTCTCATTAGTAGACTCTAATAAAATTATGACTCCAGGCAAGGATTATAAAATGGCGTTAAAATGACTCAGTGAATGATTAGTGAGGAGCTGTGTAGTCATAAAGTGGCAAAGTAACACCATAAAGAATACTTTCTGAATGGGAGCTTGAAGAGATAAGTGAAAAGGAAAGGCTCAGATTGTAGTCTGAAATCAGGGGTTAATCTCCACCTCCCTAACTGTAGGACATTACCCTGTGATTCAGCAAGAAATACACAAAATAGTCTATGGAGTAGGAACACTCCGGACTTTTCATTTGAATGCATCACCGACTGAAAAAGAAAAAAAAAAAGCACAACCCAAAGGTTGAGAATTAAGTTTCATTTGGTGGGCATGCTGGGAAAGATTGAAGGCAGGAGGAGAAGGGGACGACAGAGGATGAGACGGTTGGATGGCATCACCGACTCAATGGGCATGAGTTTGAGCAAGCTCTGGGAGATGGTGAAGGACAGGGAAGCCTGGCGTGCTGCAGTCCATAGAGTTGCAAACAGTAGGACACGACTTAGCGACTGAACAACAGCAACAGCTAAGGACTTCAGCCTGGAGAAAGCCTCTCAGAGAACTCTGAGGGACTGCTCTAAACGGGTAAGGGAGAAGCCAGGATACATAGGAGTTTTAAAAAAAAAACAAAAAACAGGTAGTTGGAATATCAAAAAATCACTGTTAATTAAAAAAGATCAGACATCTCAGGTTAAAGAATTTAGTGTGTATGGGGCGTTTTGAAACCATTCCTTTGATATGCGCCTTAGGTGGTAAAGAATCCGCCTGCAATTTGGAAGACCTGGGTTTGATCCCTGGGTTGAGAAGATCCTCTGGAGAAGGGAATGGCTACCCACTCCAATATTCGGCCTGCAGAATTCCATGGACTGTATAGTCCTTGGGGTTGCAAAGAGTCAGATGCGACTGAGCGACTTTCGCTTTGACTTAGCTATCTAGGGCCAGTGTCCTGGTTTCTCCATCCTGAATCCACTAAGGGTGCTGCTGCAGTGGCTGCTGGCTTGAAGGCTGCAGCATCCTTTTTTAAATTTATTTTATTTTCCTTTTTTTTAAAACTTATATGGCAGGTGATATTCTTCATCCACAGCATGATGCAATTTCCAGCTTATAGATAACACCAGAGATAGAGGAAAGAGCTAAGTTTCAGAAAGCAACCAGAAATATGGAAGTCAAGGCATTCTGCAGAACAAATGTCCTGAGTCTCTTCAACAAGGGACTCTGCTAGATTAAAAAAAAAATCAAGAACATAACCCAGTGTGATGTGTAGCTCTTGATACTTGTTTCAGTCAGCTGAATGGGATAATTTTAGGTCAACTCAGAAAGTTTGAAAATGGTCTGGCTATTCAATGAGATTAAAATACAGATAGTGAAATGGAAAGATGGAAACCATTGACTGATAAAAACAGATGACAGAGTACAGCACAGCCTCAATTTGGTATTTCATAGAAGGAAATAGATGCTATAGGTGTAAATAATAGAGATAGCTGGATGATGGATATGTGAAGTTCAGTTTTTAAAATTTTTGCTTGTGTTTCCTAATGTTCTACTGTACATATCTGCTGTTGCTGCTGCTAAGTCGCTTCAGTCACGTCCGACTCTGTCCAGTCCCTTAGACGGCAGCCCATCAGGCTCCCCTGTCCCTGGATTCTCCAGGCAAGAACACTGCAGTGGGTTGCCATTTCCTTCTCCAATGCATGAAAGTGAAAAGTGAAAGTGAAGTCACTCAGTCATGTCTGACTCTTAGCGACCCCATGGACTGCAGCCTACCAGGCTCCTCCGTCCATGGGATTTTCCAGGCAAGAGTACTGGAGTGGGGTGCCATTGCCTTCTGCTGCTGCTGCTGCTAAGTCGCTTCAGTCGTGTCCGACTCTGTGCGACCCCATAGACGGCAGCCCACCAGGCTCCCCCGTCCCTGGGATTCTCCAGGCAAGAACACTGCAGTGGGTTGCCATTGCCTTCTCCAATGCATGAAAGTGAGAAGTAAAAGTGAAGTCGCTCAGTCATGTCCGACTCTTAGCGACCCCATGGACTGCAGCCTAGCAGGCTCCTCCGTCCATGGGATTTTCCAGGCAAGAGTACTGGAGTGGGGTGCCATTGCCTTCTCCATTGCCTTCTACTACTATAATAATATAAAGAGTTATTTTACAGATGAAAATAAGGTACAAAATTCTGAAAGAAAATCAATTTTCAGTATTATTATTATATCTCTTACTACTTTTAGCTTACTTATTAGACCCATAATGGTGTTATTTTGGCCCTCATTTTGTCTCCTTAGATCTGCAGTCTCTCTTTTCAGATCACTTTATTATTTAATTATCTCATCTTAAACCCTTAATTTTGCTTGTTGAATTCGTGTTACCGTTGTTTTCCCATGAAAAAAATTATGAAAAACTTCCTCCAATCCTAGAATTAGGTTAGTTTTCTCTCTTTGTGCTCGCCTCTGCCTGTCTTTTGCATGTGTTCTCTCTGTCTCCCCTGTAATGTGTTGGGCTTAACTTGACCCAGGTATCCAGGCCGTTAAGTTCCCAGACCCTCAGTTTTCTATGAAGTGATGTCCCTGGTCTCTGGCTTCAGTTTGGAGATTTGCTCTGCTGGGGAGATGGAGTTATGGTTAGGAAGGACAGCGCACCCTTTTATAGGAAATTTGATGTAGTAGTTGCCACTAACAACTATCACATATTTACTCTCATCTTTCTCTTTTCTTACAAAACCTTGATTTTGTTCAGGGAAGCAACATGCTCAGCTAAAAATAGACTCTGTTATCCACAATTTCCCCTGTAGGCAAGGGTTGCCATGTGACATGGTTCTGGTCTGTGCAACTTTATGGGTAGTTTTCTTTACAGATCCAAGTGCTATCCTTCTCTCTACTCCTTTCTCTTTCTCTTTTCTTCCTGAAACATAGTTTGATGGCTGGACCTACAGCATCCATCTTGCAACCATGCGGAGATCAAAGACACTCTCTTGCAGAAATCTCAGTTGTGACATCCTAAGACCATCAAAGCAAGGCCAAGAAACTGCCCACTTCTAGATCCCTTACTGTATGAGCTGTCTGGAGATCAGGTTGAAATGTGGATTCTGGTTCAGCAGGTCCAGGGAGGGGCCTGGGCATCTGTATCACCAGGCTCATGGGTGCTACTGGAGCTGCCAGCTTGGGCCACCCTCTGAGTAGCCAGTGTTTAGGCACTGTTCCATCACGTTTCTGGTGCTCACAGCTGAAGGCACACTCCTGCAAAGTGTGTGGGCTCTGCTGTCACCTCCTGCGTAGAGTGAGCTCCCTGCAGGTTTCATTTCACTTGGGCTATGGGCTCTGTGTGGGGTCCTGGAGCTTTAGTTCCATCTCACAGTCTCACCTGTGTCACTGGCCATCATTTCTTCAGATCTCAGCTAGAAGAAGGAAGAAACAGAAAAAGTCCTAGTATTTGCTGCTTTCCAGATTGGGAATGTTTATGAGAAGTCTTGGGGTTTTGCTAACTCACTAGTCTTCCTCTTTAAAATAATTTATTTTGGTATCAAAATGACAATGGAAATTTGGAGGGTGTTGCTCTGAAGCTGCTACAGTGAGTTATCACCACCCATTTATCTTTTTGAGCACATATAATTTGTCCCCATCATCAGTTTCCCTCTGGCGCATTGGTCTTGGTAGCGAGCCCATGCCGTCTGGAAGGACCAGCTGCTACTCTCAGACTGACAAAGATGCCTGTCTTTGCTTTGCAGAGATTCTCAGCTTAGCTGGAGGGAAAGAAGAACAGGGCCACGAATCAAGTCTCTGTGACTGGTTGGGGCTTCCCTGGTGGCTCAGATAATAAAGAACCCATCTGCAATGCAGGAGACCTGGGTTCAATCCCTGGGTTGGGAAGATCCCCTGGAGGAGGGCATGGCAGCCCATTCCAGTGTTCTTCCCTGGGGAATCCACATGGACAGAGGAGCCTGGTGGGCTACTGTCCATGGAGGGGGGGGGTCACAAAGAGTCAAATATGACTGAGTAACTAAGCCCAGGCACAAAACTAGGTTACGAGTCGAATCCATCAGACGTGTGCTGAGATGGATCAGGGAAGACAGCTGTGCAGTCAGAGAGGTCTGCTCTTAATTCTCTAGACAGTTTCCTCCCCTGGAAAGAAGGAAAGGGACAAGGATATCACCACACCCATTATTGAGGCTTAAACCAAATACAGCAAACCACCCAAATATGCAATTAGTCACTTTGGCCCTTTCTAGTTGTCAGGTTGGTTTATTTCTTTTCCTTGGTTTTGTCTCATCATAACAAACATTTGGAGCAAGGGACCAAAACGTGTAAAACAGACAAGTTACAGCGCAGTTCAGCTCAAGCAGACAGATCTTTTATTAGTCCAACACTCCCAAAGGAGTCCTCCTCATCTTTCTTATTGATCCTGCTTGGCTTCCCCATTTTATACTTCCAGTCTCCTCCTTTTGGTTATGCCTGGTGCAAAGTGGGGCTTGTACCCACAACCAAACAATGAAAGAGAATGCAAATGGATATATGCTCAAGGCCGACTGGCAATTATAGGTTATATAACAGCAAGTTGCATTGTTTATGTCTTCTCATAATTCCATCTGTTACAATTAGATGTAGAATATTCCTGAGCCCTTAATGGGTTCCTAACTGCCTAAGGTTACTTGGGAAAGCCCCTGTGCTCATTTTGTACCCACTGTGTGCCCACGGAGCATGTGCAGGAGTTGAAGAAGTCCCTTGGCTATTTTGTAGCGTATCTGTGAGCTCTCCTGGGTGTGTCTGGGATGGAGTTTAGAGATGGGCCCGCATCTCTTTCAGCCAGGCCTCCCCTTGTTGCTCATGTCTAACTTCCTACCTAACAAGGTCACAGGATTCTTAACTCTGCTTGCTCATTCATCTGGTCACCCTGTGGCCAGTGCTCACTGGCCACATCGCTCTCTGTGCTGGGAGTAAACATGATAAAAGTCTTGTGGACTTTTTGTTTTAAAATGTTTAATTATTTATTTTTGGCTATTCTGGCTCTTCATTGCTGTGTTCAGGCTTTTCTCTAGTTGCGGCAAGCAGGGGCTACTCTTTGTGGAGGTGAGCAGGCTTCTCACTGTGGTGGCTTCTCTTGTTGCAGAACACGGGTTCTAGGGCGCATGGGCTTCAGCAGTTGTGGCACATGGGGTTAGCTGCCCTGTGGTGTGTGGAATCTTCCTGGGCCAGGGATCAAACCAGTGTCCTCTGCACTGGCAGGCAGATTCTTAACCATTGGACCACCAGGGAAGTCCCCTCCTGGACATGACCTTCATCCTTATTGGGCTTCTGGCCAAGAGTGGCTCATCAAAACATTGTCTGCTGTTCTACACTGTGGAAGAGCCAGGAGGAAGGGGTCAAAGTGAGTGGGAGGGTACAGACCAGGGGCCCCTCTAGGTCTGGGGTATGCATAGAGGCTTCTCCAAGGAAGTAGGCCTGACCTGGGTGTCACATGTGATTGGAGGAGGTGGTAAGAGTGGCTTGGGCCAAGGGCTTGGCTTGGGCCATGTCATGAGGAGGGACAGACTCAGCCAGGTCCCAGAGCACAGTGGTCAGTGCGGGAGACCAGCTGTGTTGTAGGCCCAGGACCCTCCCCTCCTTTGCCATTGACTGGGCTGCCCATCCTGTCCAGAGGTGATCCCATAGAGAGGTGGGACTTGCTCTAGTCAATAGGATGACGGTAGATGGGACACTGCAGAGGCTGGGAGAAGTGCCTGCACCTCTGCTTTCTTCTCTCCCCCCCCGTCACCATGACAACATCCAGGGCTGCGGTTGCAGGATGAGAGACATGAAGCAGGGCCCAGCCATCCCAGCCTAGACCAGTCTAGACCAACCAGCAGCCATCTCACCCCCGAAGAGAGAAGGGGCTCAGGCTGGACCAGGAGAACCAGCCCCCCTCACACACAGAGCCCAGTTTACTCATGGATCTGCCGACTGGTAAGCCAAATGAATATTTGCTGAAAACCACTGTGTTTTAGGGTAACTTGCTAAGATGATGACTGTGGCAGAAGCTAACTGACTGCCCAAGGCAGAGTCAGAGGGGGCTGATGATGGGGAGCTGACCTCAGGTGGCCTGTGGGGTGTGCACAGTGAGGCATGGGAGGCACTGAGGAGTCCAGTGGGGTCATGTGGTCACTTTCACTCTGCAGGCACTTGTAAAGCGTCTCTTGCCGTGAGGACGGACTCAGGAGACTCTGCTCCATAGGTGGTGGTCCAGCTTTGAGTGACTGGGGGAGGCAGCAGGCATAATGATTTTCATCCTGGAAGTTAGTAGATTTTAGGAGGCTTTTAAATAAGTTGCCTAGAAATAAAGATGAACCTCTTGGTTTACAGTAAAACTTCAACTGTCCAGCCTAAAACATATGCTAAGATGTGGTCCCAGGAAGGGGTGAGCTGCCCAGCTCAGGAGGAGAGCTGCTGGAGGGCTGGCAGAAAGGCTAAAGAGTCTGCTGTTTAAATTTGTGGTGTGTAAAAAGGTACATTACTGGTGACATTTTGGCCATTCTTTGTGTTTTAATACGTGCAGAAGTAAAGCATTCTTTTCCCTGATCAGGTTACAATAAACAGCTTTATTGTGGATGATTTATAAAATGAATAGAAGTGTGAACAAGAGAATGTGTGCTGCTGGTAAGGCTATAACTTAGCAGAGATTCCATTTGCATTTCAGTGCAAACAGTGCTCCTTGCATTAACAAAATCCAGCCCAAATTCCACATGACATTTTTTTTTTTTAATGCAATCTAGGACTTCTAGGTGGTTAACAATCACCTCCCAACACCGGGGACATGGGTTCAATCCTTGATCTGGGAAGATCCCACATGCCGTGGAGCAACTAAGCCCCTGTACCACAAGTACTGAGCCTGTGAGTGCAACTACTGAAGCCCTCGTGCCCTGGAGCCTGTGCTCCGCAACTAGAGAGTGGATCATGCTCACTGCAGCTGGAGAAAGCCCGCACACAGTAATGAAGAGCCAGTGCAGCCAAAAATAAATATAAATAAATAATTTAAAAAACACAATATATCCTGAACATTGTATTTCTTACAACATGATTTTAATGGTCAAAATGTATTCCTTTGTGAAATGGGTCCCACTAGTTTGGGCAGCCTCTTATCCCTGGACTTTCCTCTTTCTGATGGTGTTAGTGCTGAGTGTGTCTCAGTGATGTGCTCCTATGGGCAGCTGTCCTAAAGACCAATGGTTACAACAAAAAAGGGCCATTTCACCCTTGTCTCTGGGCCCAGTGTGCTGAGCAGCAAGGCCTGACTGGGCCATTGCTGGTGGCATGGCAGAGGGGAGTAGGTTCTGCCACTCAAGGGCTCTGGAAGCTTCCATTCACACCTCATTACCCCAGGTGAGACCATACCAGAGCCTGCCATCAGGAGACAGAGATACGTAACTCCTCATAGAGGGCCAGGAAACATCTGGGGACAGTCATGCAAAATATCCCGCTATAAAGAGCACGGTGATACGCATCCTTGTGTAGATTCATTGTGCCACCCGTGCCGGTGTCTTGGGGCTGCCATCACACAGCAACACAGAGTGGGCTCAACATAGCGGACGTTTATTCTTCCATCGTTCTGGAACCTGAAAGTCTGAAGTCAAGGTGTCTGCAGGTCTGTGCTCTAATGAGGGGTGGGCCTTTCTTGCCCCTCCTAGCTTCTGGTTGGGTCCACCAACTCTTGGCATCCCTGGGCTGGTGGCCACATTCCTCCAGCCTCAGCCTCTGTGGCCACATGGCTTCTCCCTGTGTATGCCTCTATGTCCAAATTTATCTTTCATTTATTTTTCAATTAAAAAATATTTATTTTGCTATTGGGTCTTCATTTTGGCACACTAGATCTTTGTTTATCATGATGGATCTTTTGTAACGCACATGGGCTCCTGAGCACTTGGGGTCAATAGTTATGGTTCAGGGACTCAGTGGCTCGGTGGCACGTGAAATCTTCCTGGACCAGGGACTGAACTTGTATCTCTTGCATTACAAGGTGGATTCTCAACCACTGGACCACCAGGGAAGTTCTCAAATCTCTCTTTTAATAAGAACACAGCTGTATTAGATTAGGATGATCAGAACAACTTCATCTTAACCAATTATATCTGCCATGACCCTATTTCCAAACAAGGTTACTTTCTGAGTTTCTATGGGTTAGGACTCCAACATATGAATTTTGAGAGGACACAATCCAACCCACAAAAGACTGTAAATAAGAAATTTTCCTGTTCCTCATCACACTGGGGAACATTGGGGCACATGCCATCCTGTTTTTGGGCCCCTCTGATCAAGGGTAACTCAGAAGCTTAGGAACTATATCAACAGTGTGTAACAAATTAAATCCCTCCCCGCCCTAAGCCAAAGGGCTTCCCAGGTGGTGTTAGTGGTAAAGAATCCACCTGTCACAGGTTCGATCCCTCATGGCAACCCACTCCAGTATTCTTGCCTGGAGAATCCTATGGACAGAGAAGCCTGGCAGGCTACAGTGCATAGGATTGCAAAGAGTCAGACATGACTGAGACAACTTAGTGCACACTCCCCCGTGACCCCATCAAACTAGCAGCCTAAATCATAATTACTATCCTGCACATTTTTTTTTTTTGGCATCAGAAATTCAGGAGAGGCCTGGCAGGGTGTCCAAGCTCAGGGTCTTTCCTGAGGTTACACTCAAGTTGCTAGCAGGGACTTCATCCTTTGAAGAATGACTGAGGCTGATCCACTTCCAAGATGGTGCTCTCACAGGGCTCCGTGGGGCTGCTTCCTACCACCCAGAATGAGCAATCCCACAGGATATGGAATATGGAAGAAGCTGCCACACTTTTATGATCTGCTTTTGGAAGTCATGCTCCACTGTTTCTCCCAGAAGCTATTGGTGTCATACATCAACCTGATTTAACATGGGAGGTGTTTCCCAGGACACGACCAGCAGGAGTGGGACTTTCTGGGGCCACACAGGAGGCTGGACACCACAGCTGAGTTTCATGCCAATTGATTCAATCATTGAAGCTGAGGATTGATGGTGAATGCAGAGTGGCCCAGGATGCCAGACCTGTCCAATCACATAAAAGCTTCCCTCCTCCATCCATCTGTAGTGTTGGCCATCAGTCCCTCATATGAACCCCTCTTTCAAACGCCTCCAATCCACAAATTTTCCCTTCAAGTGAGTACTCAGGATTCCCTCACTGGCTCCTTCTTTCTTGCCAGGCAAGGTAGTAAACTCAGCTGGTGTCCATCCTTCTTTCTCTTTCTCCATATCCTCTCCCCATCCACCTGCCCCCACCTTGCATCCCTCTCCTCTTCCCTCTCCTTCCTCTCTTTCAACTCATGAGCAACAGTGAGAGATGCTCCTATCTTGCCATAGGTGAACTGACTTTATGGAGGGTAATCTGCTTTACTCCAAGTCTCCAACTTTGGTCCTCTTTTTCAAGATGTTTTACTTTGGCTAGTCAGTGTCCATTGAGATTCCATATGATCACAGGATAGAGAAGTAGGACTTTATAAAAAAAAAACCTTTTGTACATTTTGAGAGTGATAGGATACTATCAAGAGGGTGAAAAGACAACTCACAAAATGGGTGAAATATTTGTAAGTTATATAGATTAGTGTCCAGAATATAGCAAGAACTTCTAAAACTTAACTGAAAACCACAGACAAGCTGATTGAAAAATGGACAAAGAACTTGAAAAGCTATTTATTCAAAGAAGATATTCAAATGGTCAGTTCAGTTCAGTTGCTCAGTCGTGTCCGACTCTTTGCGACCCCATGAATCGCAGCACGCCAGGCCTCCCTGTCCATCACCAACTCTCGGAGTTCACTCAGATGCCATCTAGCCATCTCATCTCTGTCATCCCTGTCTTCTCCTGCCTCCAATCCCTCCCAGCATCAGAGTCTTTTCCAATGAGTCAACTCTTCACATGAGGTGGCCAAAGTACTGGAGTTTCAGCTTCAGCATCATTCCTTCCAAAGAAATCCCAGGGCTGATCTCCTTCAGAATGGATTGGTTGGATCTCCTTGCAGTCCAAGGGACTCTCAAGAGTCTTCTCCAACACCACAGTTCAAAAGTATCAATTCTTTGGTGCTCAGCCTTCTTCACAGTCCAACTTACACATTCATACATGACCACAGGAAAAACCATAGCCTTGACTAGATGGACCTTAGTCGGCAAAGTAATGTCCCTGCTTTTGAATATACTATCTAGGTTGGTCATAACTTTTCTTCCAAGGAGTAAGCGTCTTTTAATTTCATGGCTGCAATCACCATCTGCAGTGATTTTGGAGTCCAAAAAAACAAAGTCTGACACTGTTTCCACTGTTTCCCCATCTATTTGACATGAAGTGATGGGACCAGATGCCATGATCTTCGTTTTATGAATGTTGAGCTTTAAGCCAACTTTTTCACTCTCCTCTTTCACTTTCATCAAGAGGCTTTTTAGTTCCTCTTCACTTTCTGCCATAAGGGTGGTGTCATCTGCATATCTGAGGTTACTGATATTTCTCCCGGCAATCTTGATTCCAGCTTGTGTTTCTTCCAGTCCAGTGTTTCTCATGATGTACTCTGCATAGAAGTTAAATAAGCAGGGTGACAATATACAGCCTTGACGTACTCCTTTTCCTATTTGGAACCAGTCTGTTGTTCCATGTCCAGTTCTAACTGTTGCTTCCTGACCTGCATACAGATTTCTCAAGAGGCAGGTCAGGTGGTCTGGTATTCCCATCTCTTTCAGAATTTTCCACAGTTTACTGTGATCCACACAGTCAAAGGCTTTGGCATAGTCAATAAAGCAGAAATAGATGTTTTTCTGGAACTCTCTTGCTTTTTCCATGATCCAGCGGATGTTGGCAATTTGATCTCTGGTTCCTCTGCCTTTTAAAGGTAAATCAAAACTACAATGAGATACCACCTCACACCCATTAAGACTGCTACTCCCAAAAAGAAAATAAGTGGTGGGGAGAAAGTGGAGAAACTGAAATCCTTGGGCAGTGTTGGTGGGAGGTAAAATGGCACAACCTCTGTGGGAAACAATACGGTGGTTCTTTAAAAAATGGGAAATAGAACCACCATGTGATCCGGTAGTTCCACTTGTGTGTATACATCCAAAAGAATTGAAAGGAGGGTTGAAGAGATATTTGCACACTCATGTTCACTATTATTCACAGCTTCATTTGTTCACAATAGCTAAAACATAGGAGCTTTCCTTGGAAGGAAAGCTATGACAAACCTAGACAGCATATTAAAAAGCAAAGACGTCACTTTGCCAACAAAAGTCCGTCTAGTCAAAGCTATGGTCTTTCCAGTAGTCATGTTTGGATGTGAGAGCTGGACCATAAAGAAGGCTGAGAGCCAAAGAATGGATGCTTTTGAACTGTGGTGTTGGAAAGACTCTTGAGAGTCCCTTGGACTACAAGGAGATCAAGCCAGTCAATCCTAAAGGAAATCAACCCTGAATATTCATTGGAAGGATGGGTGCAGAAGCTGAAGCTCCAACACTTTGGCCACCTGATGCAAACAACGGACTCATTGGAAAAGACCTTGATGCTGGGAAAGACTGAAGGCAAAAGGAGAAGGGGATGGCTGAGGATGAGATGGTTAGATAGCATCACTGACTCAGTGGACATGAATCTGGCAAACTCCAGGAGATGGTGAAGGACAGGGAATCCTGGTGTGCTGCAGTCCATGGGGTTGCAAAGAGTTGGACATGACTGAGCGACTGAATAACAACAGGAGCAACCCAATTGTCCATGGTCAGACAAATGGATAAGCCAAATGTGGTATATACACACAAGAGAATATTATTCACCCTCAAAATGGAAGGAAATTATGACACTTGCTGCAACACAGATGAACCTTGAGGACAGGCTCAGTGAAATAATTCAGCTGCGAAAGGACAAATCCTGCATGACTCCACATATCTGAGGTCCCTATAGCACACAAATCCATGGAGACAGAAAGTAGGATGGTGGGCACCAAGGGCTGGAGGAGGGGGATGGGGAGTTGGTGTTTAGTGGGGACAGAGTTTCAGTTTGGAAGATGAAAACTTTCTCTAGATGATGGTGGTAATAGCTGCACCTTATGAATATAATTAATACTTCTGAACTGCACACATAAAAATGATTAAAATGGTAAATTTTACATTATGTGCTTTTTAGCACAATTTAAAAAAATGCTAATCACATTAAAAGAAATATCTTTCTAGCAACAACTAGACTGGTTTTGACCAAAAATTGAGTATGCAGAGATGGAGAAGAGTCAGATTCCTAGAAGGGAAGTTGGGTTCAGCTACAGCTTCTCTCATAGATCAGTCGGTAAAGAATCTGCCTGCAATGTAGGAGACCCAGTCTTGACTCCTGGGTTGGGAAGATCCCCTGGAGAAGGAAATGGCAACCCACTTCAGTATTCTTGTGTGGATAATCTCATGGACGAAGGAACCTGGCAGGCTACCATCCATGGGGTCTCAAGAGTTGGACACAACTTAGCGACTAAACCACACCACCAAAACTGGAGAGGTCAGTGCTAAGCAACCAAACCCAAGGGCGGAGCAGGCACATAAAGACCCCCTGAAGCACTGGCCAGCCCCACGAGGGAGGTGGGCACATCCTTGTGCTGACATGGCTGAAATCCCACACCCCTGCACAGTTCTGTCTACTTCTCTGGGAAAGGTTTAGGTAAAACTCACCTTGACAAGTCTGGTCCTGTCATCCCCACAAGGCTAGAGGGGACTGGAGGCGACCCAGTGAGAGGGGAGAGGAGAGCATGGTGGGAGGGCAGGTCCCAGTGGGTTGCGAGCCCACCACCCCTCACTCCCCAGCCCTCCCCCACCACCTACGGAAGGTGAGCCCTAGGGGCCAATGACCATGACTCCGGTAGCTGACCCTCAGGGAGCCTCAGCCCACGGTCTTGGCTTCCTCCTGGGGACTGCATCCCTGAGGCCTGCCTTTTGTTTCTGGGGCCAGTGGTGAAGAAGGAATTCATAGGGCCTGGACTCCATCTTAGGCCTGTTCATGCTGATCATGCTCGGCCATCTTTCCAATGGACTCTGAACTCTGTGTTTAGTGCCTATGAAAACAACAACAGAAGGATAAGACCCCTTCCAGACAGGGGAACCTTGAAGATTGTATCTAGGTTACTCATCGCCTAAGAGAAAACATACCCTAATCACCCCTTCCTCCAGACAGGCCATAAAAATTTCTGTATCTATTGGAGAGTAACCTCTGGTTTATTGATTATTGGCTAATTGTTTGACTGTTTGAGCACATAGCATGTGAATGGTGGGGTTATTGGGATTGTATTTTCCTTGGTTTATGTAAGTCTCAAGGAATTTGGAGTGGTGGGTTCAGACACGTACACATGGGGTATAAAAGATTTTCACAAATGCTGGTCAGGGTCCTTGGCTAAGAGGAGACAGCCTTGGGCCCGCCAGTGTAATAAACTGCACTCCACTATCTGCATTGTCCTTCTGAGTGAGTTTGTTTTCTGGAACACATGGCTACAACAGTGGGAGGCATTGAAAAGCCAGGTGCTGGTGGACATCGTTGCCCCCAGAAACCTGTCCCAACCAACACTCAACTATGGCCACATGCCTGTATTCCACTCCTGATGCCCACCGTCTCCCATCCTCAAAGAATCCTTCCTGACGGGCGAACCTGGGCTCCCTCCCTCACCATCTCTCGCTTTGCAACCTCCGTGCCTACTGCCTCAGGGGTTCCGCTAAGAAGGATCGCTTCTCTTTTAATTGAATGTGGAAATGTGTTCCATCCAAGTGGCGCTGTTATTATTTGGTGTTGAATTTCAAGTAAAGTAAAAATTGAGATTCCCGGCACTGGCTTAACTGCAATCACGAATTTCATCTCTGTTCGCCACATGGTGAGTCATGCGTTTGTGGAATAGTCACGCTAATGCATTCAGAAATGTAATTATAGTTGAAACATAAATTAGCTGCCTCTTCTGTGGGGCTGGATCGAAAGGTGAGGGCGGGGTATGTGTACTGTGTGCGTGCGTCTGCACATGTGAGTGTGTGGGTATACGCACAGGTTGACGTGTGTGTGTATGCACATGTGTGTGTGATGCTGAAAGCTCAGCAGCTTCTCTGTACACTGGGGCCGAATCAAATCTCTGAGACAGAGTTTTGAGTGAAGCAGAAAAGAATAGCTTTACTGCTTTGCCAGGCAAAGGGGGCCACAGAGGGCTAATGCCCTCAGAACCCGTGGCCCCATTTGGAGACGATAGTGACAAGTTTTATAGAAAAAGAGGGTGTGATCAGCTCATAGACATTTTCCCAATGAGTTGGTGGTGAGGTAAGCAGGGTAGGAGGAGTCAACAACATCAGCCTTCAGGTTTAACTGGTGTGGAGTCTACATGCTTGTGGGCAGCATACCAGTAATTCCCCCCACCTGGAAGGGGTTTCAGTATCTGCAAAATAGCTCAGAGATACCATTGTGCATCTGTTGCTGGGGAAATAGGACCTTGCCCCAAGGCTGCACTTGACAGTCTGTTTCTCCTGGGTCTTGCATCCCATCCCGTCCACAATTAACAACTGCTTGAATCTGCACATTGGAACTCAGGGAAGATCATGGAGGGTGAATGAAGGCTGTTTCCTACAATCAAAGAAGTAAGGGAGGGCTTCCTTGTTGGCTCAGAGGTAAAGAATCTGCCTGCCAATGAAGGGGACGAGGGTTTGATCCCTAGTCCAGGAGATTCCTACATGCCGCTAGGCAACTAAGCCCATGTGCCACAACTATTGAGCCTATGCTCTAGAGCCCGCGAGCTGAAACTAATGAAGCCTGCTTGCCATAGAGCCTGAGCTCTGCAACAAGAGAAGCCACCTCAATGAGAAGCCTGCTCACTGCAACTAGAGAGCAGCCCCTCCTTACTGCAACTAGAGAAAGCCAGCACGCAGCAACAAAGACCCAGCACAGCCAAAAACAAATAAATAAAGTAAATTAAATTTAAAAAATGGGGGACACAGAAAGGCCTTGTGCCCAGGAGCCTCACAGGGCCCTGCATGGTATTATGTGTGCATGTGTGTATGTGTTGTATGTGTGTGTTGTGTGTGTGTGTGTGTGTGTGTGCACCTGTCCAGCAGATATTTACTGAATGCAACTCTCCTCTTTCCCCACTTCGACCTGTCCCTGGGCAGATCAGGGTAAACTAGCAGGACAGCCCTTTGTGTTTGGATGGGGCCCTGGGCCTGGCCTCGCTTTTCTTGGCTGCACAGGCGGGTATGCTGGCATTCATGGAAGATGGGAGCCATCCCCTGGGGTCCATCTCAGGCTCTTGTGGAGGTTTTGCTCTTTGAGACAGAAAGAGTGAGTGGTGATGGCACCAAGCTGGATGGCCTTGGGCCCTGGGTGCCCAGGAAGTCTTCACTGGGAGTGGCCGCCCACTCTCCTGGTGGGGCCACCATGCTGCCCCAGGCCTGGCCTTGCCCCTTGAAGGCAGTGTCCAACCAAACCAACAGCAGTTGGCGAAAAGGTGGCTGACACTGTTGGTTGCCAGGCAACCTTCCCCCTGGCTAAGCAAGCCCTAGTTTCGCTCAGGCTTTGGGCAGCAGCAATGCGCTTGGGGGAGGTGGTGCCACACCAGCCTGATCTTCAGCGGATGCAGCCAGTCCTACAATTCAGTTGGCTATGCCGGGACTGGAGAGCCTGGAAGCGCCCCAACAGGCCACCGTGCCAATGGGACTCAGGGAGAGTCTGCCAGGAGCTGCTGGGAAATGACTGCACTCTTAAAAAGGACACAAGGGAAAGACTGGCTCCTGGAGGCTTCCCTGGTGGCTCAGAGGTTAAAGAATCTGCCTGCAATGCAGGAGACCTGGGTTTGATCCCTAGTCTGGAAAGATCCCCTGGAGAAGGGAATGGCAACCCACTCCAGTATTCCTGCCGGGAGAATTCCATGGACAGAGGAGCCTGACGGGCTACAGTCCACGGGTTTGCAAAGAGTCAGACACGTTTGAGCGACTCACACTTGGAGGATTTTAGATGCTGACACATGAGGATGGGCTGCCTGGAACTTGGAGGAGGCTGTGCAGTCCCGAGAAATCTTCATTAAGCCACACAGATGGACCTGCCCACAACCAGCCGGCTTTTACAGTGCTTGGATAAGAGATAATTAATCCCTCATTCTTTAGGGGATTTTCAGTTGGTTTTCTGTTCCAGCTGAGAGCATTCAGATGGGTCCAGGGACAGAGAACATCTCGTGTGGAATTTTACACACAGTCCAGAGTTAAGGATTCCTAACTTGAAAGCGTATTACTTTGTCCACTTTCCTACTGAACAGATGCTGGCCTCATCAAAGGAGTCCATTAGAGTTTCATTCTTTTCCTTTTTCAGGGATGGTGTGAATAAAATGAAAATTCTCTTCTTTACAGTCAAGGCAAGGCTTTGGCTGCCCCCAGCTGAACAAGGCATACCTACTGGAGGATTTCAGGCCTTGCCGGACACTTTCCCTGGACCTCTGGAGACCCATTTGCAAATTCCTTCTTCAGCCATAACTGCTTTGGGTGTCAAGGTTTTGGGATGGACCCCTAGCCTGGGGCTGGAGATGCTCTGGTCTCCCTGCAGTTTGGCATGGTCCTGCAGAGCCCACCTGTTTGGGCTGGGTTAGAAGAAGGTAATTCAGCTCTCATTTTATTTGTCTGGAACACAGTTTGGACCAGATCAGAGGTTACAAAATGTCTAGCATGGGTCCCACCTGGGTTACAAGACATGTTTTTATTTTCCTATCTCTATAGTGTGTTTAAAAGTATTTAAAAATATCAGATTTTTATTAAAAATCAAGGTTTCTGGTTTTCTTTAAAAGCCAGCATTCTAGCAATGTTGAAGTATGGTTAGGGCTGGCTGTGGCTAAGTGGGGGCTATTGCCTTTTGTGGGGCAGGTATCCCCCACTTTGCCACAGTCCCCACTACTCCATATGCCCTGCCACCAGTCTGGGCAGAGTTGACATTCATAATACCTGTGCTGGCTTCCCCCCACCTCAGCCTTTTCTACTCACTCACTCATTCACCCAACAGCTATTTATTGAGCACCTATCAGATGCAGACATGGCACACTCTGGGTGCCTGGTAAACCCACTGAGCATAGATGCCTGCTCCCTGGAGCTGCCCTTACCTGCCCAGTACATCTGGGCTTATGACCCTCAAGCTCAACTTTTTCAAGAGCTCCTGAGGTCTAATGGCCTGTGAGCCTGCCCTTCCCTCCCCTGTGGTCACTGCACAGGTGTCTAAGACTGGCAGCCTAGGAGGCTGCCAGGGCCAGCTTCATTCACCTGGGCAGGCATTTGTGCCCATAATACCTTGGAGTAATGCCAATTGTGGTCTTCAAGACTGAGGGCATCGTGTCCATCAAGTCACAAAGGGTCAGCGATGAGGAGAGCAGTGCCCAGCATTGCCCCTTCTGCTAACAGCACCCTGGATCTCCTGTGAGGGCCCCTTCTCTCCCTCTTCCATCCTAGTGTTTCAGGTAACATCATCCCTGAACCCACAAATGAGCATGTGATCCAGCCTGGCCAACCAGAGCTTCAGCTTCCTCTGACCAATTGGTTCAGGGAAAGCCATGTGACCCAGCCTGAACCAATCAGAGCTCTCCATCAGAGGCTTCTTCTGTCCCAAGTGCTTGGACACTGCTGGCGGCATCTGGTCACCAGGAGGGGAGAGGTGGGAGGGACACAGAGCCAGTGCAGTGGAATCAGAGTCAGGAGAGACTTGGTCTCCATTACATTGGTGGGGCACCTGGATCAAGATGTGCCTGAAGTTCATGATACCCATTTGGCCACATGGGGTCGCAAAGAGTCAGACAGAACTGAGCGGCTGAACTGAACTGAACCAATCAATATATTCTCTTTTCTGATTTAAGCCATGTTCAGTTGTGTGTGACTGCCAGTTATAGTGACTGAACAAGCCCTGCTGATGATACTATATCATTTTATTTGTTTAAAAAATATTTTTCTTATTTTTAAACCTTTTCCCATCACTTCATGGGAAATAGATGGGGAAACAGTGGAAACAGTGCAGTGTCAACAGTGTCAGACTTTATTTATCTGGGCTCCAAAATCACTGCAGATGGTGATTGCAGCCATGAAATTAAAAGAGGCTTACTCCTTGGAAGCAAAGTTATAACCAACCTAGACAGCATATTCAAAAGCAGAGATATTAATTTGCCAACAAAGGTCCATCTAGTCAAGGCTATGGTTTTTCCAGTGGTATGGATGCGAGAGTTGGACTGTGAAGAAAGCTGAGTGCCAAAGAATTGATGCTTTTGAACTGTGGTGTTGGAGAAGACTCTTGAGAGTCCTTTGGACTGCAAGGAGGTCCAACCAGTCCATTCTAAAGGAGATCAGTCCTGGGTGTTCATTGGAAGTACTGATGCTAAAGCTGAAACTCCAGTTCTTTGGCCACCTCATGTGAAGAGTTGACTCACTGGAAAAGATCCTGATGCTGGGAGGGATTGGGAGCAGGAAGAGAAGGGGACGACAGAAGATGAGATGGCTGGATGGCACCACTGAGTTGATGGACATGAGTTTGAGTAAACTCTGGGAGTTGGTGATGGACAGGGGGGCCTGGCGTGCTGCAGTTCATGGGGTTGCAAAGAGTCAGACACGACAGAGCGACTGAACTGAACTGACTAAATTGATGTGGACCTTTTTTAAAGTCTTTATTGAATTTGTTACAATATCGTTTCTGTTTTCAGTTTTGTTTTTTTGGCCACGAGGCATGTGAGGTCTTAGCTCCCTGGCCAGGGATCGAAACCATATCCTCTGCATTGAAAGGCATAGTCTCAACCAGAGGCTGCTAGGGAAGTCCCACTTACACCATTTTAATATGAGAACCGGAACTTCAGGGAAGAGAAGCCTAATGTCCAGGGCCTCATGGTGAGCCAGTGGTGGAACTGGAGGCAGAATTGTGCCTCCTTGAGCCCCTTCTCCGTGCCCTGCTGGCCCACAGAGGCTGGTGCCTCAACCCACATCTGCACCCCCCGGGAGCATTCACACTTCCATGGACAGCCTCTTCTCATAGCTGGTGTGAAGCCGGGCCCTCCCATGGGCCCCTCCTCCATCCCCTGGTGGCTTCAGGAAGAATATGGGGTTCCTCACCTCACAACAGGTTCAAAGGCAGGCACAGTTTCTTGAAGTCATCTTTGCAGAACTGACCTCAAAACCTCAAGGTCAAGGCCACCTTCTGCCCGCCCCCTCTCTGACCTGTGAGCTGCTCTGAATTAAGAGGTTTCATCTGAGAAGGAAAGTGAGAAGTTTGTGCTGAGAACCCGTGATGTTGTTGGGCTTCTGGGCCCAGGAGCCAGGGAGGGAGCAGGCTGAGATGCACAAATGTTCAGAGAAAATGCAAAAGTTCCTTTTGTTTGAATTATGCAAATTAAGAGGAAGTGGGGCCCATTTCTGTTTGCTGGCACCATGAGCACATCCTTGGCGCCCATGGGAGCATCTCCCTCCTCACTGCGCTGCCCGAGACAGGGACCTGTCCTGTGGTGTCCAGGCTGCCAGCATCTGTGCTGCTGTCAGAGGAAGACCCGCCCCAGCTCTGCCTGCCACCTTCTTGGATGACCTGGAAGTTGTGGCCTGGCTCCTCAGGTCTATTTGTCCCTCAGGCTGAGCAGGAGAGTTTCTGGGTCAAGCTGGAATGAGCAGCTTCCCCCCTTCTCATGCTGGCCAAGGCCCATCGAGGGCCACCTCAATGCTTGCTTGTGCCCCAGCTCTAGAGAGATTTCCCACCAGAGAAAGCCAGTCTTTCTCTTGTGTTGAGTCCCGATTACTTGGCACTTCTCATTACTTGGTTGGAAGCCTGTGTCATCAGTTTCCTTGTCACTAACCTGGTCACTGGTAAAGGCCTGGGATTACTTTACAATATTGTAATGGTTTTGCCATACACTGACATGGATCAGCCATGGGTGTACATGTGTTCCCATCCTGAACTGTGCCCTCTCCCTCCCCATCCCATCCCTCTGGGGCATCCCAGTGCGCCAGCCCTGAGCACCCTGTCTCATGCATCGAACTTGGACTGGCGATCTGTTTCACATATGAGTGTAGGGCCACCTGCCTGTGTGCCATGGTGTGTAGACCTGAGGGGGCTAGTCTCACAGGCAGCACATAGCAACTGGAATTATGTTTGGCCACACCTAACAGAAACTCCACTAAGCAAATAGGGACGTAAAAGTAGTGTAGGGCTCGAACAACTGTTTTAGGATGTCATTGAGAACTCAGCTTCACTCTCTTCTCCACCATAATTAGTGTGTGTGTGTTTTTTTTCACCTCATGGCTACAAAATGGCTGCTGCACCTCCAAGCATTATGTCTACATTCAAAACAGGAAGAAGGAAAAGGGGACGGACACATCAAGTCAGAAAGAAAAGCTTTCCCAGAAATACCCAGGAAATCTCTACTCATTGGCCCAAACTCTGCCGCATAGCCTTGCCTCACTGCAAGGACACCTGGGAAATGTAGTTTTCTAAAGCTGTTCCACTGCCCCCCAGACCTAACTGGGGATCTATTAGGAGGGAGAGAGTGGATCTAGGTAGACACCTGGCTGCTACTGCCACACACACTTTGGGGAGAAACTATATCAGGCTGGATCAGACCAAGAAACCAAGTTTTCCATTGACAGGGGCCAGGTGGAGAGGGGGCATTAGGCATGAAGTCGGGAGGCCAGCATGAGAGGAACAATAGTAAAAAGTGAAAGTGGATTTTTTTGGTTCATTAAAAAAAGTTAATAGACTTTATTTCTTAGAGCAGCTTTAGGTTTACAGAAAGATGAGGGGAGAGTACAGAGTTCCCACATAGCCCCTCCCCACAATTTCTCTTCTTATTAACATCTTACTTAGTGGGTACACCTGTTACAACTAATGAACAAATACACAATTATTAACTAGTCAGTAGCCCATACTAGGGTTCACCTTGTGCTGTACGTTCTATGAAAGTGAAGTGAAAGTGCTGGTTGCTCAGTTGTGTCTGACTCTTTCTGACCCCATGGACTGTAGCCTGCCAGGCTCCTCTGTCCATGGAATTTTCCAGGCAAGAATGCTGGAGTGGGTTGCCGTTTCCTTCTCTGGGGGATCTTCCCAACCCAGGGATTGAACCTGTGTCTCTTGCATTGGCAGGTGGATTCTTTACCACTGAGCCACCAGGGAAGCCCTGTACGTTCTATAGGTTTTAACAAAAGCATGGTGTCATGTCTCTGCCATCATAGCGTCTACAGAAGAGTTTCACTGCACTGCCTGGACCAGTGCTCACTCTGTTTATTTAATCCTCATAAAACTCCATGAAGGGACTTCCCTGGTGGTACAGTGAATAATAATTTGTCTGCCAGTGCAGGGGGCACGGGTTCCATCCCTTTTCTGGGAAGATTCCACTTGCTTCTAGAGCCCTTGAGCCACAACTACTGGACCTTGTATGCCACAACTACTCAGCCTGCATGTTGCAATATTGAAGCCTGAGCACTTAGAGCCTGTGCTCCACAATAAGAGAAGCCACCGCAATGAGAAGCCTGCGCACCACAACAAAGAGTAGCCCCCACTCACCGCAACTAGAGAAAGCCCTCTTGCAGCAACGAAGACCCAGAGCAAACAAAAATAAATAATAATAGTAAACCCACAAGGAAGGTTGTGCTCAGTTCACAGGAGAGGAAACTGAGGCACTGAGATGTGGACTGTGTGAGCCCAGGCCCATCTGGCTACCCAGGATTAGATTTCAGTCTGGCCGATCCAAGCTGGAACCTGGAGTCCTTGCTCTGTGCAGAACTGAAGGAGTGAGACCCCCGTGGGGGTGGAGATGGGGTTAGCAGGGACAGAGGATGTGCCCTGAGCCTGAGATGGCCCTGGAAGCAAGATCTGAGGAGTTGAAAGGTTGCCAGCTTGGGACCCTCTCAGCCCTCTCCTGGTGGTTCTGCAGCTTCCCGTTCTGCTGGGGTAGAGGGAACCTGGGGTGGAAGGGGAGCCCATCTCATGGCCCACCTGCCTGCTCACTCGTCAGGAAGCAGTCATCAGGCAGAGCAAGCCAGCCCTGCTGAACAGAGGGATGTCACAGCCTGTTCTCTCTTCGGCAGAGGTGGCGAACAGAAACATTTCAGATGCAATTTTATTCTTCTCTTCTGCTGCTCCAATATGCCTGTTCGTTCTCCAAGGCAGGGCTGGGTTTGCTGAGTAAACATCGTACCTGACAGTTGCATCAACAGTGCTTTGTCTGTAATTATTACACTTAGTCCAGGTGTAATTACCCATAATTTGAGGAGGGAAGTAATCATGTACTCGCCTTGCAATTTGCAGTAGTGACTTAGACAGATGCACCATCTCTTACTGCAGGGAGTCCTGGACTCCTGAAGAACCTGAGAGGCTCTTCTGGGAGGTGCCAGGGAGTGCATGCGGGGACTGTGCTGGGTTGAGGAGGGGGTGGAGCAGGGTTCTCAGCGCCATCCTGTGGGACCTTCTGGGGGTGTTTCCCAGGTCTGGACTTTGTGGCACTGCCAGACCTGCCCGCCCCCATCACCCATCCCCAGATCTGGCCGAGCATTCTGTTCTCCAGTCCCGTGGGCTGCCTTCACGTGCACATTGCCTGGGCACCTGGCTGAGTGCCACATCCCATTTGCAGTAGGAGCTCTTCCCTTTTCAGGCAGCCAGAACGATCATCTTGGGCAAACGATCACTTGGAGCAAGTCCTCATGTTGCAGGGAGGGCTCACGGAGGTGGCCTCTGGTTGTGATGGGGCTGTGAGTGTGCTGGCTCCTGAGGCTTGAGGGTGGGCAGGACAGCACTGCCTCCAGGGAAGCGGCGACAGATGCATGGAGCCTGGAATCTCAAGGAGGAGGTGTGTGGGAGTGATGAGGGCGGTTCTGGGAGAACATGTACTGCCGGGCCCATTTTTCGGACTTGACTTTGAAATTTGCTGAGAAAACCTATTTTGGGAAACTTGAGTGAGAAGGTGTAGAGGAAGCACATGACAGCAAATGCATCTTGCTGGACAAATGTGCAAGGTGAACCGGTCAGGGGTCGGACCTGGCGACGTCACTGTTTTTGTCACTGCTTCCCCACCAGCCAAAGTGCATCCCCTTCCCCACCCCGCCCCCAGACCCTGAGCTCCCTGGGCAGAGCCATGCCTTGTATATCTTGTATATGTTGGTTTTTCCTGCTTTTGCCCCCTTTCTCTTTTAATACTCAAGGCTATCACACCCGCTCTGGTGGGAGGCATTTTCCATAGATGGCTGCAATGTATCTCTTTGGATCAGCCTCTGTGGCTGTGGTAACAAAGCGCTACAGACTGAGTGACTTAAACAACCTACATCAAGAGTCTCTCTCAATTCTGGAGGCTGGAAGTCTGACATCGAAGTGTCTGCAGGGCCTCTGTCTCCCGAGGTCACTCTCCTTGGTGTGTAGACAACCGTCTTCTCCCTGTGTGCACACGTGGTTGTCCCATGACTTAGTCTCTTCTAATAAGGACACTGTTGTGTTGGATTAGGGCCCACCCTCATCTTAACTGGATCATCGACAAAAGTCCTACCTCCAAATAAGGTCACATATGACCTATTACGGTAGGTTGTTGTTCAGTTGCTCAGTTGTGTCCGACTCTTTGCAACCCCATGGACTGAAGCACGCCAGGCTTCCCTGTCCTGCACCATTTCCTGGAGCTTGCTCAAACTCATGTCCATTGAGTTGGTGATGCCACCCAATCATCTCATCCTCTGTTGTCCCCTTCTTCTTCTGCCCTCAATCTTTCTCAGCATCAGCGTCTTTTCTAATGAGTTAGCTCTTTGAATCAGGTGGCCAAAGTATTGTAGCTTCAGCTTCAAGATCAGTCCTTTCAATGAATATTCAGGACTGATTTCCTTTAGGGTTGACAGGTTTGATCTCCTTGCAGTTCAGGGGACTCTCAAGAGTCTTCCCCAACACCACATTGAAAAACATCAATTCTTCAGTGCTCAGCCTTCTTTATGATCCAACTCTCACATCCATACATGACTATTGGAAAAACCATAGCTTTGACTATATAGACCTTTGTTAACAAAGTGATGTCTTTGCTCTTTAATATGCTGTCTAGGTTTGTCATAGCTTTTCTTCTAAGGAGAAAGCATCTTTTAATTTCATGGCTGCAGTCACTATCTGCAGTGATTTTGGAGCTCAAGAAAATAAAGTCTGTCACTGTTTCCATTCTTTCCCCATCTATTTGCCATGAAGTGATGGGACCTGATGCTATGATCTTTGTTCTTTGAATGTTGAGTTTAAAGTCAGCCTTTTCACTCTCCTCTTTCACTTTCATCAAGAGGCTCTTTAGTTCCTCTTTGCTTTCTGCCATAAGGGTGGTGTCATCTGCATATCTGAGGTTATTCATATTTCTCCCGGCAATCTTGATTCCAGCTTATGCTTCTTCCAGCCTGGCGTTTCTCATGATGTACTCTGCATAGAAGTTAAATAAGCAGGGTGACAATATACAGCATTGACTGGGGTAGGACTCCATCCTATTTTTCTGAAGGGTACAAACAGCACTCCCATTGTCCACTGCTGCCATTGAGAGGTGGGGTTCCAGCCCCCTCCCTAGGTAGAAGTGATATCACGTGGCTCCTGGGGTAGGTCATAAAGGTGAGGCTTGTCTCTGAGGTACATGGTCTCAGAACATTTACCTTCACACTGTGAGGAAGCCCAAGCTGTGCACAGAGAGGCCACATGGGGTCAAACTAGGCCCCAGCCAACAGCCAGCTCTAGCTCACCAATCTCCCTGTTCGTGCCAAGCCATCCAACTGATGCCCTGTGGGACAGAGATGAGCCCTCCCTACCAATCCAAGCCCAAATGCATGTTTGTGAACAAAATAGATGGTTGCTATCACTGTATGTCATTAAGTGGTTTGTTAGTTATGCAGCAACCCCCAAGGAGGCCACAGGTGGAGGAGTCGAGGGTGACTGGGAGCTTGGATAACAAGGGACGGGCTCCTTCCAGCATACTTGGTGGCAGGAGTGGGAATCTCCTTAGCTGCCTTCCAAACTAGCATGGCATTGTGGCTGGGGGCCAACTGTCTGGACCACAATACAGAGCCCAGAGCCTCTGTGGGCCTGGACCAGTGCCCTGCAGCATCCACAGGGCTGTGCAGGACTAGCGTTTAACAGTGCCACCTGGTGGCATTAGGCTCTATCCCACCTGTGCCATCTGTCTGTCCAGCATTTGGAAACAGGGCTTTGCTCCTTTGAACTGACCTCCCACCCCCCACTACCACTGTGGTTTGCGGCAGCTGGGAAAGCCTCCAGAGAGATACAACAGACTTACTGTGACCACAGTGAATCATATATCAATCCGAACATGCAGAAACTCAGTTCAGCTAGCTGAACTAGGATCCAGTCCCAGACAGCTCACATAACTGAAGGACAGGTGGAGCTTCAGGCATAGCTTTATCCAGGCACTGAAATCACGCTGTCAGGAGTCTTCTCTCCCCAGCTCTGTCCTCTCTGGGTTTGGCTTCATCCTTAGGCAGGCTCTCTCCATGAAGTGGCCTCTGGAGGTCTTTCTGTCTTAATCGCTGAGGCAAAGATCCTCTGGATGCGTCTGACCTTGCCTGACTGGGTTGTGTCCTCTTTCTTCAACCAATCCCTGGGCCAAGGGATGGAATGTGTGGATTGGCCAGGAGACAATCCTGGAAGCAGATAGTGAGGCTGACCTCACTCTCACAGCCTGGGTACTAAGAGCTGGGGGTGACTCCCCCCAGGAAGCTGTGCTGCTGGCCCCCACAGGAGGGGCACTGAATTCTGAGAGGGTGAAACACAGGCGTCTGTCACACAAGGAATGAGGTCAGCTGCCTGCTGGATGGTCAGCTGGAGACAAAGGGAAGACGTGTCATTTTCCGTTTTCGGCACTGGTAGACGGTCATTGCTGCCACTTCTCTCTGTTGGAAACAGGGCTTCCTACTCCAACTGCCAGGCACCAGAGGTGGGAAGAGTCTATGTCCACCTCCATCCTGTTTCTGCTCCTTCCTGATGCTTTGGTCCCAACGGGGTGGGACCAGGCCCTTCTGTGTGTTGGCTGAGGGCTCCTGCTTATACTACTAATGACAATGTCCCCAGGAAAGTCCTTGGGGCCCCCTTACCTTTGCCCTTCCTGTAGTCAAGGAACAAAAGAGGTCAAAATATGGGAGGAGAAGGTGATTCTCCTTCATGGCTATGGGGGTTCCTTGGCAGAGCCAAGCCTGACAGCATACTCATTAAGACCAAGCATAACCTCCTAGTTGCTTAATTATGGGCTTCATTAAAAGGGAAGATCAATAACCAGGGAAATAAAAGCTCGAAGATAATGGAAACAATTAAACTGCTTTGTCTTAGGTGACATAAAAGGATACATCTGTCTGATGAATTCTTCCTTGAAACCAAGCTTCCTGGCTCTTCCATATGGGCAATTTGGGTTGAATTAAAAATGACTGTATATCCAGCACAGTGTCAAGATCACAGACGGAAGCTTCTGGAAGGATAACATGCCCACTCTGACGATTTCTCTGATTTGGGAGTGAATCCCTTGTTTGGAGATCAGTCCCCACGGAGGAAACCACAGAGAGCCCATCTATGTCATCTGTGTCCCTGTGGCCTGTGTGAGACCTTCCATCTTTCATTTATTCAACAAACATTTGTATTCTGAAGATGCAGTGGTGGGTGGGGATGTCCCAGTGGCCTTCCACTGTAGCAGGAGAGGTAGATGCTAATCGAATAAGCACACGATTACATTTCTATACTCTTTGCTAAATGCTCTGAAGGAAAGCACATGGGACTATAGAGAGAAAAACAGGAAATCCTGACATGCTGGGAGGGAGGCTAAGATCTGCAAGATGAGCAGCAGTTAAGGTGATGGAAGGGAAGCAGATGGAGCAGAGGGAACAGCAAGTGCAAAGGCCCTGAGGCAGGAGAGGGCCTGGCACGTCCAAGGAACCACAGGAGGACCAGGCAGTTAGAGCACAGTGAGAAGGGGGAAGAGGTGCAAGATTGTTGCACTAAAAGGAAAAAGGAGGAATGAGTTTTTCTCTTTCTCTTTCCTGAGAACAAAGAAGATAAAGAGAACAGTAAGCAGGCCTGAATATTCCTAGTTTGTTTGTTTAACTTTAACTGCTCCTAACTTTGCATTCTGTAACTAAGTTTGCTTTTCTGTCCCCTAACTTGGCAGGAGATACAATTCACATTTTTTCCTTTGACTCTTTGCTAAATCCATCCCATATCTGGTGTTTACCCTTACAACACCATTCTCCTTATAGCTATATATCAGAAAGAAGACTGCAGAGCCACCAAACTGCCAGACTCAATGACTGGGTTACTGAAGCCAGTTTATGACTGTCTTTGAAACAATGCAACAGGAAGAAATCGAGATCCTATCACCTTTGCTCCTCATCACTGACTCCTGACTGTGAGCCCTTGCCTTATATAAACCCCTAGACTCCTCATGGAGTGGGGACACAGGTCTTGAGGCATGAGCCTACCATGTTCCCTTCTCCACCAGCTAAGAATAAAAGCCACCTTTCTATTTCCCCCAAATGCTGTCTCCATATTTTTCATTCAGCTTCAGTGGGCAGAGAAGGCCAAGATTTTGGGTGGCAGCAAGAAGAGGTGAGAGGCAGCAGGCCTGGATCCCTGGCCTCTTGGGGACAATAGCAAGGACATGAATATTATCCTCAAAGCAGTGGGGACTACTGGGACTGTTGGAGCCAGAAGCAAATATGTGGATAAGAAGTTCCATGAGGACAGAGGGGTAGGGGAGCCTTGAGAGTGTGAGATATACTCAGCTGAACCGCAGGGTACACTCTTGAGAACACTGGGCTCATAGGAGCGCTGCTGCTTCTCCATCCACAGGGATGGCTCTCCAGAAGATGTGATGGCAGAAAAAGCAGGACTGGAGTGATTCTGCAGATGAGGGGAGAGGGAGTGGAGGCGTGAGTTGGGGAAGGCCCTTCATCCAGTGGCCACCCCTGGGGGGACCACCTGCCTGGATTACCTAGTGACCTATCAATCCCTTGGCACCCACTAACAAACACAGGTGCTTTCTCATGAAGCGGGTCACTGGGTTATCTGAGAGGAGGGAGACAGAACTTGACAGGTTCCCAGGGACCCAAATGATCACCCAGTAGGAAGCAGGGCCCCAGAGAGGTCAGCCCAGGGAGTGAAGGTTTGGTCTGGAGAGCAGACACCAGCAGCTGGACAGGGCTCAGGCAGAGGGGATCGCTGGGTGGGACCTGTATTCCAAGCCTCCAGGGTCCCTGAACTCTGGGCTGTCACAAGCTGGGGGACAACTGATGCTAAGATGACTGTTCTCTGGTTTACTTGTGATCCATGGGCCATTCTCAGGTCAACCATGATTTGTCCAAGATCTATGAAGACCAAACATTCTTCTTCCTTTGTTAGATGTGTCTTCTCTGTCTCCACCTGTGTGGTTCTAAGGATGGCTTTCCACCAAGTGCACCTTCCACCTGGGAAGAGAGGACTTCTTGTTGGACATCTGCCTGGGAGAGCTGGCATCACTCTGTCACAGATGATTGGCCAGGATGTGTCATGTGAACACACTTTGCTGCAAGGGAGGCTGGGAAATGTAGTTTTTATCTGGGTTCTGTCACTAGGTAGGGGACCCAGAGGACAGATTTGGAAAATGAACTGCTCTCAGACTTTGCCATCTGAGCAAACCCTGGTACCTCAGAGTCACACCCACACTCTGTGGAGTCTGGGTTTGGGGATTTGACATGAAGGAAGCAGGGAGAGGAGAAAGTTGGCAGAGGAAGTCAGAGAACACAGGGTATGAGATGAAGAGGGGGTTGGCAGGACCCACAACTCTAGTTTCCATCACCCAAGGTTCGCTCCATTTGTCTCCAAGTTAGAGTTCATGAGGTAATACATACTGTATCCAACTAAGTGAGTTCAAGTGGGGTTTCTTCCACTTACCAGAAACAGCCTGAACAGCATATGGGGCCAAAGTGTCAGCCCAGAGTTGAGGCCCTGCACCCTCCTCTGAGACTCTGCAGCTTCCCCACCTCCCCCACCCCAGTCTGATGTCCCAGCTGCTTTGTGGAATTCCCAGGGTGGGTCCTGCCAGTCTGGACCCTGCTCATCCCGTTCAAAAGGCCCTTTACCTGACCCTTACCTGTTACCTTCCTCTGTACCAACCTGGTACCTCAGAGTCACACCTGTTTTCACCTCTCAGAGCCCTTTCTGTTCTAGAATCCGCAGGTTTCCTTCTCTTTGGGGATAGTGTTTGGTGAAAGCTTTTCTTTGTTTCTTTTCTTCTTTTTTTGGTTTGCATTTTTAAAGGACTGAAAGCAAGCTGTTATGTGTCACGGGAACATATGAAAGGAAGCGTGTATTTTCCACACACAGTTGCTCCCAATCTCAGACCCCAGGAATGCAAAGTTTTAGAAAGTAAACACCAATGGATATGAGATGGAACGTTCCAGATGGCGGGGCTGAATTGGTGGGACTGGCTCCCTCGGAAGTTGGAACATTCCCCATTGAACAGAAGGCTCCTGAGTCACTCTCTGCAGTGCCTGGGGAGCTCCCATCTCTATTCTCATTCCTCTTCTCCGAATGTCCCAAGAGTCCAACAGAAGCAGAGAAGGACCATGAGACTCAGATCCAACCTCTAGCATTCCTGCCTCCTTGGGGACATGAAAATATGGGTGCCTGGGGCCTGGCGGTCCTTCCTATGAAAGAAGTGAGGTTGAGTGAGAGCCTGTGGGCCACGGAATGGTACTGGCTGGATTCTCACCTGCAGGTTCATGCAGGATCACCAAGTTTCCAAAATTCCACCCATTCAGGGGCTGCTGGTGAGTGGGGACTGTGGACCCACTAACTACTTCCAGCTCACCGAGTTTTCCTGTGATCAAAGTTGAGATGGTTCCAGAGTCCTCAGAGATCTGGCAGCTCCAGGGCGCCCACAGGGTAGGGTAAATGAAAAATATTTCCTGTATATCAATAAACAAATGATGTTGCAGCCATCAAGCCATCACATTACAGGCTCCCCAACAGCAAACCCTGAGGGAACTCAGGATGGAGGCAGGATGACTCCCATCTAGCAGCCAACAGCGTTGCTACCCTGACGGTGCACCCTGAAGGTACTCTGGATGAGAAAACACAGGATACTGGCCTCAGATAGCTGAAGTGCATATCAGAGGAATGATTTCAGTGAGCCCAAACCTTGCATCTTCCCATATGTGGAAAAGTGCTAAATCCCTTAACTTGAGATATCTGGTTTTCCTTAATTAACAGAACTCTTTTGATGTTCCCACTACCAGATCTTTGTTGCAAAAACTCTTACATATCCTGGCCCCTCCCTTGCCTCTTCAGAATTTTCTGAGAGGCTGTGTCTTGGGTTTGCGTCCTCAGTTTTGTCTGCTGAATAAAACATAGTCTCAACTTTTAGGCTGTGAATTTTTTCAGTGGACAGTAGGGTGCAGGGGCTCTGTCTGCTTTTAAATATGTGGGGAGATCACATGGGCATTGTATGTTAGAGACCAATGGAAACAGACACTTATTCTAAAGCTACTTTTATGTAAGATTGAGAACATTTAACACCCATGAAATGTCGATGGTTTGCATCAAGGTTCGATCCCATTTTTACGTTTACTGGGAGCAGGTTTAGGGTGTTGATGGGGGGTGGTGAAAGGGACCTGAGGACCCTTGGCAGCATCGTGAGGCCAGACTTTGGGAATTCTTGAGATGGCTTGGCCCAAATGGCATGCAGGGGTCCATCCCTGGGCATGTGTAGGTCTCACTTCAGGTCATAGAGTAACTGAAAAGACTTTGGGTAAATCAAAAGTTTCATCACACACAATAGAGAAGGAAGAAGTATGTGTGTAAAAGTCTGTGTTTTCAGGTTCCTTTGGCTTTGAGTGGTGAAAAATAGACTTGAACTCCCTTTGGCAAAGAAGGGATGTGTTGAAGGCTGCCTCGGTGACCCAGGCAGGGACAGATGGCAGGGCTCTGGCTCTCCCAGTGCAGCTTTCAGCTCTGATCCTTCACTACAAGGGCCTCCCTCCCAGGGAGGACAGGCTGTAACAACCCGTCTCAGAGCCCTCAGGGTCTAGAGGCTCACTTTGGTCTCTGCCCCCACCCTGCCCCATACTCCCCCAATGCCCCCACCATGGAATAAAAACTTCAGGAGAGCACTTATGCTGGGCTGGGTCAATCTGCATGAGTTGTGTGTGGAAGTGGAGGCTGCTCTGGGGCCATTTGGTGAGATGGAGGGAGTCCTCAAGGGAAGAAGGTGGGTGAGCTTTCTTGCATTCAACATCTGCTCTGCCCCACTACCCTCCCCAGTGTCTTCATCTGCTGGTTCAGGCACCATAATCTTTCCTGAAACCAATCAAAGTTGTCCCAGGGTTCTTCAGTGATTGTGCCCATCTCCATTCATGACTCTGAGCTAAAGGATCAGTGTGCCTTAGCCTGGACAATTAGAGGTTGTGTCCCCCTGCATATGTGACCCTTCTAGAGAAGAGGACTCTGGGATGACAGCAACTGCTGGGCTTGGCCAGGCATTTCCAGCCCCACAGAGGTGAGCTTGGCCAACCTGGAGCCAGTGTGGAGGGGCTGTGCTGGGAGAGATGTGTACTCTTGGTGCTATTTTTGGATCCTTGATCAAGCCATGCCTGAACCCCACGTGCCTCTCACTTCTCAGTTACAGGAGCTCAAAAATTCCATTTACTCTGCTCAAGCCCCTCCAACTTGGGTTTTCTGTTATTCGTCACAGATAAAGTCCTGACCAGGAACTTCCCTGGTGGTCTAGCGGCTAGGACTCTGCTCCCAGTGCAGGGAGCCCAGGTTCAATCCTTGGTAGGGGAACTAGATTTCATATGCTGCAACTAATAGTTCACACATCACAACTAAAGATCCCACATGCTGCAATGAGAATCAGTGATCCCATGTGCTGCAACTGAGACTTGGCACAGCCAAATAAATATGCCTGACCAACTCAGAGCATCACATCAGCCAATGTCAAACATGCTAGCTGCTGGGAGAGTTACACTATGAATTCTCAGAAGCTTAATACAAAAATATTTACTGCATTAAGAGCTCATGTCTCTCTATATACAATGGAATATTACTCAGCCATAAAAAGTGAAATAATGCCATTGCAGCAACATGGGTGGACCTGGTGATTATTACACTAAGTGAAGTAAGTAAAACAGAGAAAGGCAAGTTACCGTATGATATTACTTATATGTGGAATCTGAAACATGACACAAATGAGCTTATCTAAGAAACAGAACAGACTCTAGACATAGAAAGCAAATTTATAGTTACCAAAGCAGAAAGGAGCTAGAGTAGGGGTAAGTTCGGGATTAGCAGTACACACTGTGGTATATAAAATAGATAAACAACAAGGTCATACTGAATAGCACCAGGAAATATAGTTAATATCCTGTAATAAACCATAATGGAAAAGAATATGAAAAAGAATATATATAAGTGTGTATATATATTAATACATATATATGTGCATGCATGCATGCAAAGTTGCTTCAGTTGTGTCTGACTCTGCAGCCTGTGGTCTGTAGCCCATCAGGCTCCTCTGTCCATGGGATTCTCCAGAGAAGAATACTGGAGTGGGTTGCTGTGCCCTCCTCCAGGGAATCTTCCAGACCCAGGGATCAAACCTGCACATATTATGTCTCCTGCATTGGCAGACAGGTTCTTTACCACTAGTATCACCTGTGAAGCCCCTACATGTCTCTATATATAAATGACTGAATCACTTAGCTGTACACCAGAAACTAACACATTATAAATCAACTATACTTCAATAAAAAAACATGGTAAAAAAAAAAGTTCCTGTTATTATCCAGTGTAGGTCACCAGGGGCTGGTTGGCAGGTGTGGCTTGATCCTGAGTGGTCATGGAGTGACCCAGGACCCTTCCGTGTCCTACAGCTCTGTCCTCTGACCTCTGAATCTTCTCCATTCAGTCAGAGGTGGGACAGAGCCAGGATCAGGTCCCAGCCTGGAAGGGAAGAGCATCGTCTCTGCTCATACACCATTGGTCAGAACTCAGTCACATAGCTACACCTGGCAGCAGGGGAGTCTGGGAAACATAGTTCAGCTGTGTGTCCATGTAGAAGAGGAGAGAAGGCAGTCTCCTCCCCCCTGATCTGCCCTTTGTGGGTTTGTTCCTTGCCACAAGCTGAACGATGCTCAGAGCTGGACACACCTCCTGCCCCTTCTCAACCCCGGATGTCAAGCTGACCTGCCACAAATTTCTCACCATTCAACCCTTATTATGTAGCATTCCACACCTGGGACATTTTTAGACTAACAGAGGAACGTGGATGGTTCTGAAAATATCTGGTCACGTTTTTGTGGAAAACATTCAAGGCACACTTCAAAGGGAAGCTGTTCCCACTGATAAGCTGATAGATCAAATATATCCAGGTGGAGTGGCGGAGGCAGACTTGTTTGCGTTATTGAGGACATTCATGGCTGCCTGGAGAGGGAGGGAAGCTTAGCAAAGTCATTTCAGAGCCTGCTTGATGATGACCCTTTGGGAGTCCTGTTTTCATTGTGGCTAGTGAGCTTTAGAAGCCAGTTTGCAGAAATTCCATCTCTTTCTCTAGGCTGGTCCAGAAAACGTGAAAGGATAATAATCAGAATAACACAGAGTCTAAGTGAGGCCCAAGCCCACTCATAGACTCACTTCTCGCATATGTCAGTTTCTGTATTTCTATTCCTGCCTCACTTCCTTCTTCCCTCCTGCGCTAGCTCAGGACCTGCAGCTCTGGAACTGCTAGGCGTGGGGATACTGGCAGGAGGAGTGGAGATTTAAATTCATCTGCTTGAGAAAGAGTTTCTTTGGGAAGGAACATACAGTACTGGTTCAGTCACCGTCCCTGATCCTCTCTCCTGCAGGGACACAGAATCTAGTCCTGGGGGCCATGGGGCAGTCCGTGGAGCAGGGAGGAAGGAAGGAGAGGGGGCATTCCTGGGCACTGGACAGGGTCAGGGGAGGGATGAGAACCCTTGGTTCTTGGCTTGGAGACTCAGGGCAAGGCAGCCAGGAGTCTGAGGGAGTCTGACTCGTGATGCAGTGAGGGAGTTGGTGCACCTACACTATTTTTACATCTGCTTCTCATTATTTTCAGTGTTTGTAAGTCAGTCTCTTGGTGCTAGTTTCACCTATGAATTAATGGAATCTCCACCTTATCTGGGCTTCCCAGGTGGCTCAGTGGTAAAATCCACCTGCCAATGCAGGAGACATAAGAGACATGGGTTCGATCCCTGAGTCAGGAAGATCCCCTGGAGGAGGGCATGGCAACCCAGTTAAGCATTCTTGCCTGGAGAATCCCAAGGACAGAGGAGCCTACAGTCCATAGAGGAGCCTACAGTCCATAAGTTCGCAAATAGTCAGATACGACTGAAGCCAATTAGCACACACACACCACTTTATTTATCTATTATGGCAATTGAGAGCCTCAAAGGAAGTGAGCTGTGCAGTGAAATTCCCCTGCTTCTTGTCTCGCACTTCTACATCTCGAGCGATTTCTGTCGTGGCCAGTGTGTGTAAACTGTGTGTGGGAAGCAGGTCCAAACTCTCTCTCTCATCTTTTCACCTTCAGACTTTTAACGTCCATTTTACAGATGAGAAAATCTGACATTTGTTTCTGGGACCAGTGCTTCTGAAACAACAACAGAAAAAAACACAATACCTGGGAGGCTGACCGTCTTACGATGATAGCTTGGTCAGGGAGGGCTCTTTGGCATGTGAGGCAGGGGTCTTGGGTTTTTATATGAGTCCCTGGGGCAGAAGGACTGAAATGGTCCTGTAATCTCATTCCCATGGCTGCCTCTAGGGCTGTATCAGCATGTCTGGAGGGCCACCAAGCTTTCCCAGCCGACAGAGCCCCCTATGGTGAGGTGGGAACCAGGGTCAGGAGAACATGCTGGTTTGCCCGTTTTGCCCAGGAACCCCAACCAGAGCTCAGCGGGTGGGGCCAAGGCAGTGCCCAGACCCCAGAGTGTCCACGTCTTACAGATGTTGAAGAGACAACTTGGGTGACAGCTTGTGCTGTTCATCAAGGTAAGAACACGTGCCCCATTTCTTGGGGCAGGAACTTGAAGCTGAGAGGATAAGGTGACCTTTGAACCCTGTAGAAGCCAGGCTGGGCTGGAACATTTCCAGAAACACCTTGAAGGAAAGGGATGGAAATTTCAAGGCTATTTTGATTTTTAAACAAATGTTTATTGATTGGTTGATTTGGCTCCCTCAGGTCTTAGTTGTGGCTTGTGGAATCTTCGTGATGATGCGTGATTTTTTGTTGCAGTGCTTGTTCTCTCTAGTTGTGGTGCTTGGGCTGGGCAGTTGTGGATCAGGGGCTTAGTTTTACCATGGCATGTGGAATCTTAGTTCCCTGACCAGGGATCAAACCTGTATCTCCAGCACTGCAAGGCAGGTTCTTAACCACTGGACCACCAGGGAAGCCCCCCTAAAGCTATTTTTATTTTAAGTGACAGAAACCTAACTCAAAATGGCAGAAGAGCAGATTTATTGGTCATGAGAGTGGATTCAGGCATGGCTCGGTACAGGGCTCTGGGGCTTCCCCCTCTGCCCATCCCCTGCCTTCCCCTGCTGAGCTCTTCCCTCTCAGTCAGGCTCCCCAGTTGCTGTGAAGATGATCCCCAGGCGCTCCTCACTCTTAGCCCATCAGATGTGCAAACTCCTTGGGCAAAAAGCACCATTAGCCAGTCTTCCACAAGCAAGTCCAAGAATTGAGTTATGCTGACTTGTCGTGGGCTCAGTATCCACTTTCAAACAAGCCTCTGGGCCAAGAGCATGGAATATACTGACTGACTGGAGGGGCCCTGGACTGTTTTGGAGCTGGAAATGGGGTCTACCTCACCTCTCAGTGGATTGCGAATAGGTAGTTCCTTGAAGAAATCTTGGATGCCCAGTCAGTACCAGACAGCTATTACAGAAAACAATGGCAATGAATATCCTTCCATAGCCAGACATGGAGCCTAAGCGAGATGCACCATGTGAGCAAATTTCACCAACGTATCTTTCCCAGGTCTGTGCAAGATGTGCGTTCTTAACACAGGATTTCAACTCCACCTTCACCCACCATTGCTCTCACCCCTACCAGCTCTGAGCCAGTTGCACTAACTAGTACTTGCATGAGCCAAGAACACTTGGATACACTGAAAGAGCTCCAAAGAGGTCAGAGGTAAAGAATGAATCTGGTGAAAGAAAAAGAGAGTCCCTCTGTGTGTGTACACACGCATATGTGTATGTAGATTGGTGGAGGAGGTGGAGATGATGACGGTAATGGTAATGATGATAATGATGGTGATGGAGATAGTGATGCTAATGGTGATAATGGGATAATGATGATGATGGTGAAGGTGGTGGTGATGATGATGGTAATGAGAGTGATGGTGGTGATGGTGGTGGTGACGGTGGTGATGGCGGTGGTGGTGGTGGCAGTGGTGGTGGTGGTGGTGATGGTAGTGGTGATGGTGGTGGTGGTGGGTGATGGTGGTGGTGGTGGTGATGGTGGTGGTGGTGGTGATGGTGGTGGTGATGGTGGTGGTGATGGTGATGGTGGTGGTGGTGGGTGATGGTGGTGGTGGTGATGGGTGATGGTGGTGGTGGTGGGTGATGGTGGTGGTGGTGGTGATGGTGGTGGTGGTGGTGATGGTGGTGGTGATGGTGATGGCAGTGGTGATGGCGGTGGTGATGGTGGAGGTGATGATGATGATGGTAGTAACAGTCTGCTCTTGGTATAGCAGATTTGAATAGCGGTAAGGCTTTTATAAAGGTGATCCAAAACTTAAAAGGTAAAGTAACAGACTTCCCTGGTGGCACAGTGGATAAGAATCCTCCTGCCAATACAGGGGACATGAAGGTTCAAACCCTTCTCTGGGAAGATTCCACATGCCTCAGAGCAACTAAGCCTATGCACCTCAACTACTGAAGCCCATGAACCTAGAGCTTGTGCTCTAGCAGAAGAAGCCACCACAATGAGAAGCCCGTGCACCACAGGGAAGATTAGCCCCTGCTCTCTGCAACTAGAAAAAGCCCACACAAAGCAGTGAAGAACCATTACAACAACAACAACAACAAAAAAAACAGTTAAAGTAACCGACTGAAGTGGGCCAGATGGGAATTGTGGCAAACTGAACTTTGCACATCCTTCTAAAAGGAACAGTACTTGCTCAGGCCCGTCTACTTTTTCCATGAGGAAATAGGAGCCTATATGGTAACGTCTCTCAGTTCTTCTAGAGAAACCAGAAATCCTGTTTAATGTGAAATATCCTGATTTGCAAATACTGGCAAAATAATTCAAAATTTTGAAGAAATGTTAGTGGACAAGAGAAAACAGATCTGCTGAGAACACTTGTAAGCACTCTTTGAAATGAAGCTGTAGTGACGGAGGCAGAGTAAAATCACCAGGGCTTTGGGGTCAAGAAGACCCTTAACCTCTACCCCCCTAGTCCAGGGAGGCGGCACAAGGTCTCTCCCAGGGCTCTGGTCGCCAGGGACTCCATGATCCCCCAAGTCCATCTCCCCCTCATTTCCAAGGCCTGGGGGTCCAAACCCAAGGGTCCCCAGGGCACCCTCTTCTCCCTGGCTCGGTGGGAATCATGGGAGTATGCTGTGTGAGTAATCTGGTGTTCACACTGAAACGGAACATGTTTGGGAAAACTTAGTTCCACAGAAGCCTGTAATTGAAGCCTGTGGGAACACTCATACTTAGGAGCAATAACGCAAAGTTCTCTTGACGTTTTTGGGAAAAATTTTGGGAGTTTCACTACAAAGCTCTCCGAGAGCACCCTGCTCCCACTTCAGCCCCTTGAGAGAATAAGGAGGACATAGAGCCCTGAAAGGGGCTTCCCAGGTGGCCCCGATGTAGCAGATGCAAGAGATGTGGGTTCAGTCCCTGGGTCGGGAAGATCCCCTGGAGGAGGAAATGGCAACCCACTCCAGTATTCTCTCCTGGTGAATCCCATGGACGGTGGAGCCTGGCGGGCTACAGTCCATGGGGCTGTAGTGACTGAGCACACAGCCACAGAGCCCTGAAAGGTGATCTTCGCTGGGCTGGGCTGAGAGGAATGCTCCTTTCCTGGGCCATGGCCAGTAAAGGAAGGACCTCTGGGTTAGGGAGATGGCAACAGATGAGCTGGAGTTTACTTGAAGTGGCAGATAAAACAGGCCAGGAGCTGGAGGCTCCATTTTCATCCTGATTAGTAATCAGTGATAGCTGATGTATTAATTTAACACACACTGGGTTCCTCCTAAGGGCCCAGCCCTGTAATTTACCTTTTACACTCATTCATTCATTTTTTTTTTTTTTTTTTTGCAGCTCCAGACTTTAATTAGAGGAGGAAGGATCTACTAGAATAAGAAAAGGTACAGTGAGAGTGGGAGCAGAGGAGCTTTAGCAGGCAGGAGGCCTTGGCTGGGACATTCTGGAGGACTCACCTGTCTACCTCTAGCACAGGCACTGCACTGACAGACAAGGAGAAACAGTGGCCACTGGCTGCTCACGTTGTCATGAAGCACGTGAACTTGTGGCATAAAATCTCCACCTCATCAGCCTGTTCCATAGCAATGCTGACCTGGATGGAGCTGATGGAGCCCTCAGTCAGAACTTTTCCTTCTTCCTGCCAATGGTCATGGGTGATAGCAGGAGCTCTTGGCTACTCCTGACCTCCTCTTCTGGCTTGCTATGTCCTTCTGTGACCTGGGAGGAGCAATTCTCCAGGCAGAGGGCAGCCTGGAGTGTGGCCCACACTGCCCTCAACTATGCATGGAGAAAGTCGGCCATTGCAGGTACTGGCTAGGCTGGAAAGCCTATTTGTGTTTATTCTTCAAATCTAACAACCTGGGCTTCCCTGGTGGTCTAGTGGATAAGAATCCGCCTGCCAGGTTAGATCCCTGGTCCAGGAAGATTCCACATGCCCAGAGCAACTAAGCCCATGGGCAACAATTACTGAAACCCTAGAGCCCATGCTCTGCAATAAGAGAAGCCACCGCAATAAGAAGCTCACGCACCACAACCGATAGTAGCCCCTGCTCATCGCAACTAGAGAAAGCCCATGTGCGGCGACAAAGACCCAGCTTGACCAAAAACATGTAAATAAATAAAAACGCATTGTTTCTTTTCTATTTAAAAAAAACTCACAATGTTAGGTAGAAAGCAAGCTCTGTTTCTCAGTCCCAGAAAGGGAGTCAAGAGAGCTGAAGTGCTCTGCTCAAGGCCGTGAGCTCCTCATTGGCTATCGTGGGTCACACTTGTGTACACCTGCGTGCTAACTCCCTTCAGTCATGGCTGACTCTGTGAGACCCTATGGACTGTAGCCCTTCAGGCTCCTCTATCCACGGGATTCTCCAAGCAAGAATACTGGAGTGGGTTGCCATGCCCTCCTCCAGGGGATCTTTCCAACCCAGGGATTGAATCCATGTTTCTATGTCTCCTGCACTGGCAGGCGGGTTCTTTACCCACTAGTGCCACCTGGGAAGTCCGCATCATACCTGTATTCCCCCCCAAAATGCGCACATTGACAGCCCAAACCCCAGTGTCTCAGAATGTGACCGCACTAGGAAATAGGGTCCTTGCGATGTAATTGGTCAAGTTAAGGTGAGGTCATACTGGAGCGGGGTGGGCCCTAGTCCACAAGACTGGTGTCTTCAGAAAAAGGGGAGGTTTGGACACAGACATGCAGCAGGGAGAGGACCACATGGAGACAGGTGCAGAGGAGGTGAGGTGCCAAATCAAGGACACCAAGGACTGCCCACAGTCCCTGGGGGAACCTCAAAGAACCAGCCTTGAGACTCCGGATCCAGGAAGCTACATCCTCCAGTGAGGGGGCCATGGGCCATTCCGTCAGCAAGCTCTCAGCACTGGCTGCTCCCCAGAGCTGCGTGGGTCTCTGAGTTGTGGGGATGATGGTTTCCATACGCAGAGCAAGTCCCAGCGAGCAATTTCCTTTGATAAAGTCGTTAAGAAAATTATATGTAGTACTGAAATTATATAACTGTTATTACAGCTTGTTTAAAAATTATTTGGATTTAATTGATCAATTAGATTAAATTATATAGTAGTGAAAGCTGGCAAAGCCCCAGGCCAGAGCTTGGAGAATCGAGAAGCCCACGCTCCTGGCTCCGGAAGCCTTGAAGCAGCACAGACTTTTTTTTTCCTAATGAGATTGTTACAGGTTATTTTAGGTGGCTTGTGTAGAATGACATGCAGGAGGCATTCCTGTTTCTGAATGGCCTCAGGACGTCCGGGTGGGGGGATCACGTGACAAGGCTCACGTGGTGTGTGCACCCCGTAACTAAGCATTGGCGGTCACTCTATGATGCACACCCAGCAGAAGGCGTCCAGGTGCAAACCCCACTGTTTGTCTGTCTTCCTATTTTCCCACCTTCTCAGGACACCCTTGCAGATGGCTGAGCCCCTAGAGATCCAGAGACCACCGTGGGGAACACTGAGTGGGCAGCTTTCTGACAACAGGTAACTTTGTATACATGTGGCCCGAGTCGTCCTCACTGCTGTGATCTCCTTCAGCAAAGTCTCAGACCTGGGGCGCACATTGCCAGTTCCAGTGACCGTTGCCTGGAGCATCATGGGTGAGCCCATGGGGGACATGTGTGCAGGTGTGTGGGGCCATGTCTGCAGCTGCTGCTGTGGGCAGAGGACAAGTGAAGTCTGGGAGTGCCCTCTTGTCCATCTGCTGCCCTCCTAGGTACTCCTTTGGCCAAATATGATCTCATTGGGTGGGTGATGGGAAGAACTGCACAACTGTTTTGTTTTCCAGCACAAGAAAGCATTGATTGATCCTAAAAATTAACTCAGAGCTATGACAAGGTGGGAAGCCTGGTGTCCTTCAAGGCTTGGAACAATTCAGCCACCCACACTCTCTCTCTGCTGTCTGCTCCAGCGCCCCCTTCTCTGTTAACTCAGTGAGTAATTGAGGGTTTGATTAGAGCTCACTGCCAGCTCACCTTCAGCAGCATCCCAAGCTGGCCCCATCCCCTCCTTTCTGGATCTATATTTGCAGACACCCTGAAACTCCAGCAGGGCAACTTCTCAGGGGTAAGCCCTCACCTCAGGACTAGGTCCCTACCCTGACAGGAGCTTGCTAGGCTCCCCTAGAGACCCTCAGATCCTCAGCAGGGATGCTGGTCCGGGGTCAGGTCTGCACTGGCCACCGCGTGTGTGTGTTTCCGCTGGCTTCTCTGAGGAACTGTGCAGCTCACCTCTCCTCTGTCCCAGGAAACAAATGCCAGTCACTGTCCCCACCCTCAGGAAGCCCAGAGTCTGAGCTGGAGGCAAACCAAGACACACACACCCAGGACCCCTGAGATCCTTCTCTGTGACGAGAACAGTGAAGGACAATGAGAGAGACAGACCGGGGGACTCAGATGGGGGTCAGGGCACATTTGGGGGTGAGGACACTGGAGTTGGCACCTGACAGGAGAGTCAGATGAACACCATGCACAGCTGTCAGCAGCTCAAGGGGGCCTGGAGCTGGGCCTCTGAGACAAACAAGACGAATAGCTTGTGGGGATGTGGACGCCCACTCAAGCGTTCTTCCTCCCTTTATGCACCACAGAGGGTGCACTGACAGCCAGCTCTGCACTTTGGAAGTGTTCTCCCCATCCATCGGTTCTTGGGACTGTTCCTGTTGGCGAGAAGGAAGCCAGAAGCGGGGCAGTGACAATGACAGCACCTGCCCAGAGCTGGCTGTCCTGGAAGGAGCTCAGAGATGTCTGATTTATGAGTAATGCATACACACATTTGGGACCAGGTCACTCCTTCACACTAAATGAAATGAAAGGCAGTGCCTGGGGCACTGTGTCCAAGAGCACACACACGTACAGATGACAGTCGTAAATCCTCCAGCTGATGGCTCTGTTCTCTGGCCTATCTTGGGGAAAACAGTGTTGGGGAGACTGCTCAGAGGGCAGAGGAATGGCAGAGCTTGCAGGGGAGCCCACATCCTACCCCGACTCCCGCTGCATGGCTCCTCAATGTCACCAACAGTGCTGAGCCTTCCTGCCACCAGCTTGGACAAAGTGCTTGGGAAGTAAAGGTCCTTTTGTGATTCCTGGGGAGACTCTCTCTTAGAACTAAGAAATCACCTCTTGGAACCACAATACAGCTGGGTTTCTATAAGAAAAATTTTGTTAACAAGCACCAGTCCCAGTCCAACAAGCTTAATCAAAACAGGAAAAGTGCTGTTTCCAGGGGTTATATGATGGAACCAGGGCTTCAGGAATAGCTGGATCCAGGGGCTTAAATGATGTTGTTACAATTTACATGTGTGTGTGTGTGTGTGTGTGTGTGTATGTAGTCATTATCATTTTCAGTAGTTATATTCTATAAAGTCACTGCAAATACTGAATTAGCGGATACTGAACTATTGTTCTTAGCAGTAAAACAGAGTTAGGTTCCTGTGAACTTCTGGGCATAGCATTTTCATCAACTAATCAACACATAACCTTGCTTATATATGTTTCTGTTTGTGCACTAAGTTGCTCCAGTTGTGTCCAACTCTTTGTGACACTATGGTCTGCAGCCCACCAGGCTCCTCTGTCCCTGGGATTCTCCAGGCAAGAACACTGGCGTGGGGTGCCCTGCCCTCCTCCAGGGGACCTTCCAGACCAAGGAATCTCTTACATCTGCATCGCTTATGTCTCCTGCACTGGCAGGCAGCTTCCTTACCACTGGTGTTAAAGATACTTTAATCTGTGTTGCTTATTCCAGAACACGGGCCTGGCGTTCACAGGCTGTAATCACTCCAGAACAAAATCCATCTAATATGCATTTTCTCAGTGGCACGTCACAGCCTTCTTATCATTAAGACACCGGATGACACGTCAGCTCTGTGCTTGGGGCTGTTTTAAACAGTGAACTCACCCACAAAAAGCACAAAAGTGGAAAAAAACATTGCCATAAACAGACACGAAGGGCACTTGCTTACAGTCCCAGAGCTGACACAAAACAGCAGCGTACCTGGCCTCACCCCTGCCAGGAGCATGCATGTCAGGGCCAGTCGCATCTCTCCTGCTCAGTCATGTTCTGAACCACTAGCAAGAACCATCAGTATTGACTGTGGATTGATAGATGGTATTGATAGATGGATTCTACTGTGCAGGCACATTTGCAAGTACAGAATCCTTCAGCTGTGGCGAGTGAATGCATGCATGTGGATGAATGCACGATGCATGGATTACTTACACTCTGTGTTGTTTGTTTGTGTTTATTTCCCTCTTCCTCCCCCTCCCTCCAGCCCTCTGTTCTGCTGCCCTGGGTGCTGACTATATTCACAGGCAGGCTCCCTTCTGGAATTGTTGGCAGGACCCCTGGATAGACATTCATCTTCTTAGTGACCCCAGCAAAGACAGAAAGTTCAGGTAGCCCTCCAGCCACAGTCAGGCGGGCATCCCACCGCACCCCAGACAGAGAGTGAGTCAGCCCATGTGACCTGGGTTCTGGTTTCTGGGCCCACGGATTAGAGGTGGGGATAGTCTGACATTAGCCCACCTTCCTGTGGTCATTACATGGAAAAGGGCCTTGTTTCTGGCCATAGTGGGGAGGGCATCTGAGGCCTGAATGCTGGTGTGATGGGAAGCAAGGGGTTAACAAGGGGCAGGGTTGTGGGGTTGAGGTATCGGGGCAGCTGGATCCGTAGCCTCTGCCGGTGTCTGTGGTGTGAATACTATCTCCGTGACCAGTTTCAAGTCCCCCAGCGTGATGTCAACCAGGTCCCAGAGTCCTAAGAACTGAGTGATTGGCTCCTGGCCTGACTGTGTTCCCACTTACTGGGCAGCTACTCCGGGTGAAGAGCAGGCGTGAGCCCCGTGGGGTCTCCTGAGAAGCTGCCCCGGGTGTCTCAGACACAATGTCAACCCCCAGCATTTAAACACATGCTGCTTCTTGCTGACACTTAAACACTGAGAAATTCCACGTGGAATCTGAAACTTCTAGTTTTCTTGAAATCTTTGGAAGCTCTGACAACACTGGAGCCACAATTGGCCAGCCACGAGATTTGTGAATCCCTGGCACCAGCGAGGACCATATAAACATCAAGTGAGGGACTTCCCTGGTGGTACAGTGGATGAGAATCCACCCACCAATGCAGGGGATATGAGTTCGATTCCTGCTTTGGGAGGATTCCATGTGCTCTGGAGCAATTAAGCACCTGTGCCACAACTACTGAAGCCCAGGTGCCTAGAGCCTGTGCTCTGCAACAAGAGAAACCACTGCAATAAGAAGCCCGCATAGCATAACCAGAGAGCAGCTCCCGCTTGCCACAAGTAGAGAAAGCCCTCATGCAGCAAGGAAGACCCAGCAAAACCAAAAAAAAAAAAAAAAAATTAAATGAAATAAAGTCACTCCCTCCTCCCACCCCTGCAGACATTCCCTGTCTAATCTCGTGATGGCAGGGACCACCATAGACTATACAGGAAAACAAGACTTCCTTCATTTATTCTGATGTCAATTGTTACTGTTTATATTTGAAGCTTGTTTTAAAGTCTGCATGCGTGTTTCCTGAGGGCTGAAAACCACCAGAGTTTATCCTCTCATCTTCAAAGCCAGAAGCCTGAGACCTGGGTATCAGAGGGCTGGTTCCTTCCGGGGCTCTGAGTGTTTCTGGAGTGGGGGTCGTCCTGGGTCTGTGCACCACGCTCTCTGGTCTCTGCTCTGGACTCTCCTGGCCTCCCTCCTGTGGGCCCCTGCCCTCTTTCTCTCCTCTTGGGGGAGCTGCCGCAGCTGCAAAGTCCACCCTAACCCAAGATGATTCATCTCAAGATCCTCACTCCAATTCCGTCTGCAAAGAACCTGTCTCCAAAAGTTGTCACCACAGGCCCCCAGGGTTGGCACATGGACATGTCTTTGGGGGGCTGCCATTCAGCCACTGCAGTCAGAGACCATTGGGCCTCAGGCTGCCCCCAACCCCGTTCTGCTTCAGTGAGGCCCTTGGAAGGCAGTGCAGAGACTTCAGAGGAGAAGCCATGTCTGCCTTCTACCCCTGCTCCTGGTCTAGGCTCAGGGTCACCCAAATCCCCAGGAGAACATCAAGCCCCCAATCTGCCCCTTCTTCCTGGACATCAGTGTGCACCTCTTCCAGGGAGAAACCTGAAGCACAACCCCTCGCAGTTCCTGCCACCAAACCCCAGCCCTGCCCTTGCCTCCTTTCTCTATTGCGGGGGCCCCCCAGTGTCCCCTGCCGGTGAGCCTCCTTCTGGCTTCGGAAGCCCCACCCTCTGGCAGCACCTGCACCCTCTCTTAGCTCTCCTGCAAGTCCAACCTCTCCGTGGAACACTCCCCAGCCACACAGAAAACACCCAGGTTTCTCCTCCTTTGATGAGCTCTCACTCTGCTCCCCACCCCATGGACCACCTGCCACACCGCAGAAGCCTGACCTTTTCTAATACAGCGTGAAGATGCCCTCCATGATTAGAACGTGCCCCTCCCATCCAGGACACATTTGAGCCTTGCCAAGGGCCGCACAAGTCTGGCTTCCCTGCCTTGTCCCGAACGCCCCTTCCCCCTTTCTTGCGGAGGCTCATCTGCTCCAGCCTGTTCTGGTACCAGACGGTTCCCTGACCCCACGAAGCGCCCGTCCTCACTGAGCCCTCCTGGAATGATCCTTACCTTCTTCACCTGTCAGGGCCCCTGCTCTGCCTCTTCCTCCAGGGAGCTGGGGGCCCTGTCGTCTACTCAGATCCCCTCTGCTGTGCAGTTGCGAGCTCCTCCCTCCGCGCAGGATCCGATGTTCTGTGTGAGTGAGGCTGGGTCTCCACCTTCTGAGGGTTGAGCGGTGGTGGGGGTCAAGGGGGAGTGGCAGGGTCTGTGTCTGGTTCAGTGAAGGGGCTGGGCCCCCTCTGCTGGTGCTGGGGCCCCCATGGCTCCTCAGGCAGGACTAGGGCTTCTGCACTCAGATAGCCTGTGCAGGGGGCGGTCACAGCCACCCTGGGATACTTAGACTGCATGATGGCAGCACAGAGAGGGTGGGGTGGGCAGATGCTCATGTCAGGGGGCCCTTGAGAGGCACTGGGCAGCCTGAGCCCAGGATTATGGAGACGTGAGCGATGCGCCTGAACACAGGCCACCTGAGAGGTGAGTCCACTTTCAGACCAAGTTTCATGTCTCCAAGGCCTGATGACCCTTCCAGGCTGTCAGAGTCAGACCCCCGCTCTGTTCTCCAGCTGTTCCTACTCAGGGAATGGGAGGCTTTAGATGCAGTCACTTCCACACAGCCCAGGCATGGCGCCCATCCTTTGTGCTCAGAAGAACCCAGATCCACCCAAACATCAGGCTTTCATCCTGAGACGGTGCGCTGGGGCCTCACAGCCTTTGACTCTGGCCTTCCTTTCTCCAAAGCAGACTTGGTGATCTGTGCAAACCAGCATTTCCCCTGCCCACCTGGCAGCGCTCCCACTCCTGCTGAATCAGTCAGGTCCTCACCATGAGAGGGAGGCGTACAGGAATGCACACACACAATCACACACACCACATGTGTGTGCAAGCACATACAACACAGCTCCACCCGCAATATGCACCCCACATGCACACACCGCCCACTCAAACACATACACACATATCTGATGAAAAAGAGTCCCCACCCTATCCTGAAACAACATTACAATCTCCTTGCATACCTGTCTCTGTTCATGTTTTGGAAGGACAAATTGCTAGGCATGGTTTTACTGTCAAAGGTGAGATGTAACTGCAGGGACTTGGGTGGGCGTTGCTAAGTCACCCCCAGAAAGTGCCCACTCACTCTCCCTGCAGAGGAGACACAGTCCCCACCCCCCCACCCTCCCCACAATGT
>SJXQ01004383.1:86341-97893 GCA_006408695.1 Aepyceros melampus | reverse complement strand
ACAGATGTAATGGTGTTCTTTTAGCCCCAGTCAGATTAGTGGTTGCAGAGATATTTTATGGATATTTTATTTTGGATTTCTTTGCCAGTGAGGCTGACTGTTTCCGCATAAACGTGTTGGCCATTTGTCTTTCTTTTGTGAACTCTGTTTCTAGGATGCGTGCAGGCCTTCCTGTAGGATATAGGGTCACACTGGCTCAAGGACACAGTCAACTTGGCTGAGACATTCCAGCTGCACCGCAGACAGTGTTCCTTGGCCCTGGAGCTCCTTCCCCTGTTGTCCCGCAGGTGCCAGCCTGGTCTGAAGGCTTCTCTGCCACTTTGGCTTTCTCCCTCCCCACCTCTGCAGGCACTTCTTCCAGCAGATATGCTGTACCTGGCATCTTGGCACTGAACTGTTCCTAGTCTTATACTGGCTTCAGGTATAGATTGATCCAAGAGCTCAATCACTGCCTGAGGGTCTTAGCTCTTCCCAATCCAAGGATCTAGTTTCCCTGGGGCTTGGCTGCCTTGTCCTTTAGGTTATTTCCCTGCAATGGCATGGTTTGCTCCAGAGTCACAGCTCACAGCCCCCCAAATCTGTCTTCCCTGGTCACTCAAGCAGAAGTCTCGGGTCAGCTCTGATCAGATCTGATAGCTCAGCCAGTATCCATCTGTGAGTTGACCATAATCACCAGCACAACGCACCATCTGATCCACCCACCTGATGCCTGCCTGGTGCCAGGGTTGACCCAAGACTTTTTGCATGACCCAGTCATGCAAGTCCCTGGATGAGGCTGAATGAGGCGAGGTCCTCCCAAACAGACACCATTTCCAGAAGAAGGGGTGATAGATGAGTAGTGAAATCAATGAGTCTCCAGAAATCACTCTCCAATCAATCTCCAGTTGCCCCTGCTAAAGCTGCCTTGCTGAGCAGCCAGGGGTGCCTTTTAAGATAGTTCCTGTTTTCATATGTAGTTTAAAAAGAAGACTGTGTTAAGAAAATGTGTGGTGTGGGTGTGTGTGCATGCAAGTACAAAGGAAATGATTCAGCCTTAAAAAAGGAAATATTGCCATTTACAACAACATCAGTTCAGTTCAGTCGTGTCTGACACTTTGCGACTCCATGGACTGCAGCACACCAGATTCCCTGTCCATCCCCAGTTCCTGGATCTTGCTCAAACTCATGTCCATCAAGTCGGTGATGCCATCCAACCATCTCATCCTCTGTCAACAACATGGACAGACTTAAGTAGCTAAGCCAGACCCCAAAAGACAAACACTGTAAGATCTCGCTTACAGGTGGAATCTGTAAAAAGCTGAAAACATACAAGCCAAGAGCTGGACGGTTGGTGTCAATCAAGGGCTTAGGTGGGGGAAACGAGGAGATGCTGGTCACAGGGTACACAGTTTCAGCTGCAAGATGGGATCTGATGTACAGCATGGAGACTACGGTTAACAGTACTGTATTGTGAACTTGAATTTGCTGAGAGTAAATATCAATTATTCTCATGGCATGTGTAGAATGGCACTGACGTGGGGTGATGGATGTGCTAATTAGCTTAATTGTGGGGATTGGTTCACAGTGCTTACGCACATCAAATCATCACACTGCATACCTTAAGTATCTACAATTTTTATTTGTCAATTATACCCCAATAAGCTGGGAAAGGAGTTTCCCCAGTGGCTCAGTGGTGAAGAATCCGCCTACCAATGCAGGAGGTACAAGAGACATGGGTTCAGTCCCTGGGTTGGGAAGATCCCCTGGAGGAGGGCATGGCAACCCTCCTCCACTCCAGTATTCTTGCCTGGGAAATCCCATGGACAGGAGCCTGGCGGGCTACAGTCCACGGGGGTTGCAAAGAGTCAGACGTGACTGAAGCGACTGAGCATGCACAGCACGCAAGCTGGGAAAACGCCCTAGCTTACTGTGTGAGTGTTCTGTGTCTATGTCCTTCAACTCTGCCCTGAGGTTGGAGCTGCAGGGCACGCCCCCAGGAAAGGGGCCCTTTCCCGCAGGCCTGCTCCTCACTCCCGTGCCACTGTGAGTTCTCAAGCTTTCAGGCACGAATGTCCAGGGTGAACAATCCCAGCCTCTCAGGGCTATAGGTGGTGTGAGGCCACTGTCACTCACTCACCTGAGCCCCGTGCTGCTCTGAGAGCCTTGGCCCATGACGGCCGGCCTTGGCGACTGCGTGGGTAACACACTGAGGCTGTCAGTGACCCACTGGTTTGCACTGGGGTGGCCCCCCGCAAAGGCTTTGCGCCTCCCTCTGCTTGGACAGGACCTCACGAAGGCTAGGTAGTGAATCCACTGGGAGCCGTGGGTCCCTTCAAACCAAGAATAGTGTATTTTCAAGTCAGCCTGGGTTATTAGAACCTTTCGAAGAACCCAGTAAGGGTGGGCTGGCCAGCTTACAGGTCTACTCCAAGCCTGAAAGCCGATGAGAATGAAAACTGTTTGATGAATATTTCTTCCTCTGACAGAAAGAACAGCATCCAGTAACAGCCTTTTCCAGCTGAAATGTTCTCTGTAAGCTTTGAGCTAATTCTACCTATAGCAGGAGGGAAATCAAAGATCTCCCTCTGGGAACGACGGTAATTTCATGTTCCTAATGCAAAGATGTCTGGTTCTCTTTGATGATGCGCAGACCTAGGTCGCAGCACTTCCCAGCATGACAGCAGCAGAAACCCAGGACAAAGGTCCTTTGTTGTGGTCCTTCCTGGGCCTCAGGGACTGGCTGGAGCCCCCACCTCCTTTATCCTGTCCTGGCAGCAGAGCAGCACCTCAAAATGTGTCCTCCAGGTAAGGGAGAGGTGGCAACCCTGGGCTTGCATAACCAAGACCCCTCACTCAGGAAGTCTTGAGATTCAAGTTTGCTTTCAATGAGGCAGAGCCTGCTGGTGGGGGTATAGACACGAGTACGCATATAACTGGGGGTATAACTGCCCTCATGCCAATCTGGGCTGTGTGGCTCCCCCATCGTGTGGCCTGGCTGATCACTTCATGTCTCTGAGCTTCAGTTTCTTTGTTTGAAAATTGAGAGTGACAACACCTTTGCCAGCCTGGTTCCCAGGAGTTCCTGGGAAGGACAGTTGAGCTGGAGCATGGGGGCACAAGGCAGGGTGTTGAGGAAACTGTGCCAGTTTCCATTTTATTGAAGGCGGTGATGAGGTGATGGGGAGAAGCAAGAGGATGCTGGGAACACAGAGGAGGGCAAGTGTGCAGAAGGCCTGGGGCTGGGGGCAGACTGTATCCTGGAGGCACTAGGGAGCTATGGAGGCATGTGAGGAAGAGAGGCACCCTGGATGGAGCTGTGCTTTAGAGGGAATTCTTGTGCCACTACTGGTGATGGATGGCAAGAGGGACTGGGGTCAAGGGAATCAACTTAAAAAGTGATGAAGACCTGTGCCATGTGGTCTGGTTGGGAAGGAAAGCAGGGTGTGGTGGGAATAAGGAATGACAAAGTGGGGACCCCCAAACCACAGGAAGGACGGAGACTGGGATGGACCACTCACCTGGATATACACAGGAAGCTGGGCATCTCTATCTCGTGGAGGTCTCTTCTACTCTGGTCTTGTATCTGCAGGCCTCTCTCTTAAGCTCCACAATATGGGAAGAAGATGCCAACTTGGGACATTTGGACAGAAATGGAAGCGAGTGTGGATACAGTTGGTGGACTGCGTTGCAGAAAGATCTGAAAACAAGGCCAGAGGGGTGCCACACCACAGAGCCAAGCAGGCAGACCAGTCCCCAGAGGAGACGGGGAAGGTGGGGCCACGGTGGGCAGGAGGGAATGCAAGGAAGGTTGGTTCTCTAGCCAGAGAAGAGAGCTTCCGAGAAAGCCGAGCGCCCTGGTGTCGGTGCTGCAGGGATGGGCTGGGCCAGAGTGGCTCCGAGCAGTGCACAAAGCCAGTCTGTACATTTCCCAGCTGTATGTTCAGTGGTGTCACATTGCCAGCTTGAAATCAGCCATGATCGGAGAATTGACAGCATGGAAATTGGCAAATCTTGCACTTGGTCCTCCCCGCTATGCTCCAGAGCCAACTGCTAAACACCAGCAGAGTTCAAGAGAGCAGTGAAGGAGGAGCTGAGAAGACATCCCTGAGCTGGCGAGCGTTTTCACGAAAAGCCTTCTGGTGGAAACATGGGGGCACCACCAAAGGGAGAACCAAGGATGTGCATTCAAGCAGGAAGTGAAGGCAGCTTCACCAAGAAGCTCAGCTGCAGAGGGCAGAAGGGAGGGACAGGGATGCAGGAGGCCCTAGGGTCTCTCTACTTCACATGGGAGAGATTCCAGGTCAGCATGGACCACAGGAGGGGCCCCAGCAGACAGAAGCAGGTGTGGGGAGAGCCAGGCCCACGCAAGGTGGGCACAGGTAGGAGGGGGTGGTGCCTTGTGGGCCCTGGCAGAGCCTGAAGCAGTGTTCCCACCTAAGTGAAGTTTCCCCTTTTTGACCAGCAGGACACTCAACTGGCTCTGAGGGCAAGGCCAACCAAGTTCATGGGGAGATCCCTTGCTGCCTCTCTCACAACAAGGGCACCAAGCTGCCTGCAGCTTCTGGCCTTGAAATGCTCTGGGTATCCTGGGCAAAGTGAAGATGCTGGCTGCACGCAGCTCTGAGCAGAGGCCATGAGTGCTCAGGGCAGATCCAGGTCAGAAGTGCTGGCTTTGCAAGTGACAGTCACTAAAAGCTCCTTGCTCACAACACAAGAATGGGAAGATGCATCACCCTTGTTCTCCAGTGAGGATGATAGATGCTCATGGGGGTTAATGAGTCAGGCGACCACAGAAGCTGTGCTTGTGGTGGATGATTGAGTGGTTCAGCCAGCCCCAAACTGTGGAGCAGCTTGTTAGGTGTGTCAACTAGGAATGCAGGGCGGAAAGCCTGGCTAATAGTGGCTCAAGTCACAGCAGTTCATTTGTCTCACATAATAAGATTCCACAGGCAAGCAGCCCAGGCCTGGGGAGCTGCTTGGTGATGCTGTCAGGGACCGTCCTCCTTCATTTTTTCTCTTCTGCCTTCTTTAATGGGTGTTGACCTTCATCCATATGCTTGTAGCTTCATGGTCACCAAATGGCTGCTATTCCTCCAGGCATCACATTTGAGCTCTAGAAAGGACAGCAGAAGGGCAAGGGGAATATTGGTCAGATCAGTAGAATCAGTGCCTTTTAACTGAGAAGGAAATCCTTTCTACAAGCCGCAGCCTTCAGACTTCTGCCTACACTCTAGGCCACAACTGGCTAATATGACCACCTGTCTAAGTGTGTTCTCTCTATAACAAGATATCATAGACTGAGTAGCTTATAAACAGCAGACCTTTATTTCTCATAGTTCTGAGGACTGGAGGTCTAAGATCGAGGCACTAGCATGGCTGGGTGAGGGCCCTCTCATGGGCCACAGACTGCTGACTTCTGGCTGTGCCCTCGCCTGATGGAAGGGGCAAGAGAACTCTCTGGGGCCTCTTTAATAAGGGCACTAACCTCAACCATGAGGGCTCCATCCTCATGATCTAAGCACCTTCCAAAGGCCAAATCTTCTAATAATACCATCACTTGTATGGGTTAGGATTTCAACATATGAACTTTTGGGGCGACACAAGCATTCAGACCACAGACCATCATAGACCTGTCAAGGGTTGGTTTCAACTAATCAAGATTTACTTCTTGGTCTGAAACAGGTGCTGTGGCCAAGAGGCATTTGCTGTTGCTCTTACATCAGGGGAGGAAAGGAGGTTGGGTAGCAACTGACAGCATCTGCCCGGCTGAGACACCAGCCCAGGGTTTATGATGTTAATCTCACCTGCTGCTGCTGCTAAGTCACTTCAGTTGTGTCCAACTCTGTGCAACCCCATAGACAGCAGCCCACCAGGCTCCCCCGTCCCTGGGATTCTCCAGGCAAGAACACTGGAGTGGCTTGCCATTTCCTTTTCCAATGCATGAAAGTGAACAGCAAAAGTGAAGTTGCTCAGTCGTGTCTGACCCTCAGCGACCCCATGGACTGCAGGCTTCCAGGCTCCTCCATCCATGGGATTTTCCAGGCAAGAGTACTAGACTGGGGTGCCATTGCCTTCTTGGGTTGGTCTCACCCACTCAGGTGGTATAATTGCTAAAACCTAAAAGCAATCAAAAATCGTTCCCATTCAAATGAGCTCTTGGACCCACCAGAGGTCAGTCCTCCAAGCAGCTGACCTTGAGCCACTTCCTTCCAACAGCTGGGAGGTGTGCAGCAAGAGACAGTTCATCAGACTGGTCATGGAGAGGCCCTCTCCAGGTGTCCACAAAGAAATATTGTCTGTGTCTTTCCCTTGAACCCGGGTGGCGGAGGCCACACTGTGTGACTTCTGAGGCTAGTTCACAAAAGACGGTCTGCCCGGCCCTCTCAGAAGTCTTGGTCTCAGAACCTGCCTCCATGTTGTGAGGAAGCCCAGACCACAAAGAGGGGCCAGCGCGAGAGGAGGGGCCAGCGTGAGAGGAGGGGCCAGCGTGGGCGCTCAGGCAGTCCAGCCCAGATCCAGCCAATCACTGGCCACAAGAACAGACACCTGAGCAAATGAACCTACAGATGACCCCATTCCACTGCTTAATGCCAACAGGGGAGATGAGCCTATCCTGTGAGTCCTGCCTTGGTCGCAGACACGCCTGCTGAGAGACTGAATGCTGTTGATTTAAGCTGATGTTTGGTGGTGGTTTGAATACCCTGATGGAGTAATGATTCAACAGCTCAAGCCTTTGTGATGAAGGACATCGTGAAGTTAGCATCATGGGCCAGTAGGAAACAGGAGAGATTAACCTTCAATATGGCAAAAGAAAGAATATATTTTAGGGTACTTTACGGGCAGAAGAGGCAGCTAAGGGTAGAGTTTAAAGTTTGAAGCCAGATGGCCTGGGTTGAATCCCACCTCCATCTCTAATATCTGTGTGACTTTAGGCAGTTATGAAACCTCTATGTGCCTCTATTTCCACATCTACAAAATGGGCATAATGGCACTTCCCTTTGAGGGTTGCTATGAGAGTTAAGTGAGTGCCTTTTGTACAGTACTTGGGCCAGCATCTGGCATGTGGTCAAACACTCTTTATGTGTTTGGTAAATAAATTAAGAGTCAGATACTGAAAGTTTCCCAAATTATGTTTTTTTCTGTGTGATACCAGTGAGAAATAGACATTTGAACCTCTGACAATTACTGTTGGGAAACAGATGATGCTATTCTGCTGGAGTAGTTGTGAAGCTGAGTCAGCTTCGGGATCCAAGAAATACAGGTGATTCCGCTGTGAGGACACTCACAAATTCTATCACCCTTTTAGAATGTCTTGGGGAGAACACGTAGCAGAGAACAGTACCAAACATCTTTCATTCAGATTAACGCTTCCTTGTTCCCCACCTCCCAGCAAAATCTTTCTCTGCCTCTTCCCCCTCTTTCGCTCCCTCTCCATCTCTCTCACACATCCCTCTGACCTCCCTCCCTTCCCCTTACATGCACCTTCCTGTCATCCTGTGCTTCTTTCCTCTCTTGACCTAGTGAAACGTGGCCATTCTGCTCGGAGAAGGCAGGTGGTGGCCTGGCCTGCAGATCTCAAATCTCCCTGCCTCTCCTGCCCCCTGGGAGCCTGTATCACCTGCCTGAGGACTGATGTGTCCATCTGTGTAGCTAATGGACTGTGGGTCTACCAGCTGTCATGGGGAGGGCATCCAAGAGAGGAATCTGTGGTAATGAATAGACTGCCAACATCTCTGTTGAATTTTTTTAAAGATTTTTGATGCAGACCATTAAAAACAATAATTTTATTTATTTATAGCTGTGCTGGGTCTTTGTTACTCTCTAGTGGCAGTGCACTGGCTTCTCATTGTGGTGGCTTCTCTTTTTGCAAAGCATGGGCTCTGGGGTACACAGGCTTCAGTAGTCGCAGCACATGAGCTCAGTAGTGGCTCCCAGGCTCTACAGCATGGGCTCAGCAGTTGTGGTGCACAGGCTTAGTTGCCCATGGCACGTGGGATTTTCTTGGATCAAGGATCGAATCCTTGTCTCTTGCATTAGCAGGTGGATTCTTTACCACTGAGCCACCTGGGAAGACCTCTGCTGACTCTTTTAAGCTTCCCAGAGTCAAATCTAGTCAAGTCTCAGTCAGGAAGGCAGGACTGAAGTTGGAATCCTGGGGTATCATTAGCTCCCCACTTCATCTCTGGGCATGAACTGGGCTGTCGGGGTGTTTCTGTAGCTCAGTGTTTGGAGGTCACTCAGGGAGAACTTGGTCCACACAACCTCTGCCCTCACCTCAGGCCACTGCCAGCTGAGAATCTCCACTGGGAGGAGCCACAATGATTCAGAAGCTCAAATTTCAATTCTCGGAGGATCTTGGCTCAGGAGCAGACGTGTGAGATCCAATCTCATCAATGAATCTGATCTTAACCAAAATTCACCACATATTTTTTTTCCACCTTCATCTTCTCTTCTATAAAATGGTTGCTTTAAATTTTAATTTGACAACAATCATGCATTGCTACCCTGGGGAGCCTGGTGATTGGGATTGTGGCTGGAGGGGAGTTTGGAATAAAATCCTGATTTTCTGGAAGGTTGCCATGTGGATCATGAGCGCCCTTTACCCAAATATCTCCAGATTGCCCTCTTCCAAGAGCAGAGTAGAATTTCACTTCTATCTCAGGTGTTGGTGCTGGGTGGTCCACATGATGCTTTCTGGATGAAACATTTTGAGTGAAAATAGCAGGCGTCACTTTTAGACTGGGTGTTTAATGACCTCATGAGGCCCTCCTGAGCCATCTTCTCCCCTCTGTACAGCCGTGGGCAACACTCAAGGTGACTACTCTCTGAAGACTGGGTCCTGAAGTGAGTGGTTAGCAGAACGCCCCTGTTGATCCCCATAGATGTAAAGCATGTTTGAGAAATAGCCCTCCATTGTTTGAGCTGTTGAGATCTGGGCATCTGTTTCTACAACACCCAGCCTCTCCTGACTGATACCTTTAGATAATAAAACACAGCATGCCATATACTCAGGCTGAATCCTGAATAGGACCTGTCCTCTCCATGAGCCAGGAAAGAATCATCAGTGAGTCCTGACTTTCAGTTTGTGGTCCACGAAGGGGCAAGACCCAACTCAGAGTGAATTCTGCTCAGGCCCTAGTGTCATCTCAAGGTGGACCTCGCAAGGGAGGCTGACTTCAAGGACATTAGAGGACCCAGCACACCCCTTCTGGGGGTTCCTTTCATGTTTCCATGTTTCCATATTTCTACCCTCTCGTGGTCTACCAACATGATGTTCATGCTCCTCAAGATTGTGACCACAAGACTCCCTTAGTCCCATGCATACCTTCCAATGTGGTATCTGAATACCAGTGAGGATTTTCCCAGGTCAGCAAACCAGCACTCTGGCCCTGCAGCTTCTGAAGGGCTGGCATCTGAGGGAAACCTGGGAGGCCAGAGCTTTGTCAGAGGGAAGACAGTGGTGGTAGAAAGCGGGTGGGGTGCTTCTCCTTCCATGGCCCTGCCTCAGATCCACATTACTGGTAGGACAGCTCATAGTTAAAATATATTCAGTATATTTTACAAAATCAAGTGAATACCAGGTTGCTAGCCTACTAGATGCATTCCCCTCCCTGCAAAGCAGCCCCCCCCCCAACTTTCCCAAGTCAGTGTGGCTATATTTCAAATGAAATGTCACCAAATATTAATGCATATTGAATGTATCATATCCTACTAAACCTTAGAATGCAGAAGAACGTATTTACATGAACAGAATTATGTTTCCTCCAGCAAAACCACTTTAACATAGCATTCAATAGACATACAATGAAAAGTGCTTGATTTTTTTTTTCTTGAGTGACAGTGGCTAATAAATTTGATTCTGGAGTCAAAATGTCTGGCCTTGAAGCCCGGATCCATGCTTTGCCCTTGATGTGACCTTCAGCAAGGCTTTTGCCCTCTCGATGCCTCAGTTTCCACATAGTTTAATTAGATCATGCCAGGTTGTACTGTACTGCTATTGGTCTTAATCAGTTAATGGCTATAAAGGACCTAGAACAAGGCCTGGCAAAATCTTACCACTGCGTAAATGTTAACTGTTTATATTATTATTCCAAAAGCCATCCTTGTAAAATGGGGAGACATCCTAGAACTTGGCATTTTATAAACAGGAAAAACGCAATATTTCTTAAGGAGAGACAGGGGAATGGCTATTTATCAAAAACAGACCAGTGTTTATCTAACTTGCTGCATTGTGAGACTCTCTGGAATGATGATGAAAACAGAATCCAGCTTCCTCGCAAAGAAGTGATTTATCTGGTGAGCACCCTGTGGACAGCTGGCCTCAAGTCCCAGTGGCTATGTCCTTCCTGGTGATGGTCCTCTGAATTTCTTGGACTAATGTCCTGAGAAAAAAAGAGAGTTTTGATGAGGGAGAGGAGCGAGGAATCTTTCAGCTCTCAAGAGAATCTACCCAGAGGCACAAAACCTCCAAGCTGGATAGACTGGTATGGCTGAAGTCTAGAAATGCATGTTTGCAGAAAGAACACTGAACTAAGAGCTGGAAGACCCCCAGAGTCCCTCTATACACTCATACATGGATACACACACACACACACACACACACACACACGGACACATACATAGACACATGCCCATGGACATACACACAAATGCACATATGGACACACACATAAATACACACACGGACAAATACACACATGTACACATATAGATGCACACAAATGCACTAATGAACACATAAACGCACATGCATGGACACACAGGAGCACACAGAGAGACACACATGCATACATGTATACACACATGTGCATATGCACACACACGCACGTACACCAAGAGCTCCCTGAAGCCCAAAGGTCCTTATTCATCTCTTTGTACTGAGCGACCAACAGAAACCAGCTCTTAATGAATGTTCCTGCGTTTATTCACTGAACAAATATTTACTGAGAACCAAGCATCGAGCACTGGGGAGAAAGTGTGAAGTAGAGAGAGCCTCCTGCCTTCTTGGTGCTCAGGGTCCAAAGCTGGGTCTTTATTCTCTTGAACCTCGGCGGTCTCACCTATAAAACGCAGGTTTGAGACTGTATTAGAGACTGACGTGGAGGCGGGGTCAGCCAGGTTTGCTGTTTCCTGAGTTGTGAGGACCGCGTCCTGGAGCACGGGACGCCCAAGAGCCTGCGCCTTCCCCGTCCCCACAGTGGATTTTGCGGTTCTGCCTGTGTGTCTCTGGGTACCACAGACTCTCAAGCCCGGGGCACCAGTTTTGGATTCAGCTCTTCCCAGCCCTCCGCCCTGCAGAGAGGGAAGGGGAGGGAAGCCGGGGGTTGATTCAGTTTGAGCGAGGGAAAGGTGAGACAAACCACCAAGGAGGCTTTGACCCTACTGTCCCCCCTCCTTCTCACAAAGAGCCTCCCCTCCCACCTACCCCTGTTCATCCACGCAGATTACACCGCCTTGACCAGACACTCACTCCCCAAGATCCTGCTTCCGCAGGTCAAGTTTGGGGAGGGGGCGTGTGGAGATTGTTCGCGCGCTCCGCCCCACCGCACCCGCCGGGACGCCCTTGGACTGGG
>SJXQ01004383.1:64321-78178 GCA_006408695.1 Aepyceros melampus | reverse complement strand
GGGGTCCTGCTTTAGATGGGATGTGGCTTGAATAGCATTTCCCCAGATTCATCTCCTCCAGGAACCTCAGAATGTAACCGTTTGCAGACGTACGTAGATGAGGTTGTACTGGAGTAGGATGGGCCCTGATCCAGTGATTTATAAGGATAATATTGTCCTTATGAGATCAAAAGGGACACAGACATAGAAGATAGAAGGCAGAGACAGAGACTGGGGTGATGCATCTACAAGCCAAGGACTCCAAGGATGCCAGCAACTCCAGAGGCTGGAACAGGCAGGAAGGACCCTTTCCTGAAGCCTCCAAAGGGAGTGTAACCATGATGCCCTGAGTGCTGACCACCAGAGGACCACGGTGGCTGTGTGTGCTAGGACACTGACACCAAGGGTGGGTGGGGAGCTCCTCTATGATGATCGAACTCAGATGTGAGTGAGCTGTGAGGGGATCTGGGAAGGGCATCTGGGCAGGGGCTAGCCCCACATGAGTGGTGCTGTGCTTCGTCACTCAGTCTGACTGTTTGTGACCTCATGGATTGTAGCCCACCAAGCTCCTCTGTCCATAGGGATTCTCCAGGCAAGGATATGGGAGTGGGTTGCCATGCCCTCCTCCAGGGGATCTTCCCAACCTACGTGAGTGGAGAGCACTATGAAGGAGGAGAGTGGTGTGTGGCTATCAGGGAGGACATGGGACTGTGCTCTTAGGAAGGTGTGCTCACATACCATAAATGTCCTGTGTGCCAGGAACGCTTGGACTTCATCTGTGACCATGGAAGTCTGCGCCTCTGTCTAGCTGGTTGGATTTTTAAAGCACATTTGTGATCTCACTCAGATCTGAGAGACTGAAATGACGGTGATAACACACAGTCTCTCCAGCCACCTGAGGACGGTCTTGATTCTGTGCCTGCTCAGCCTGTGGCCTGCCTTGGAGTCCCTAGTCAGGGCTTCTCAACATGTTGCTGTTGACATCTGGGCCAGGTAATCTTTGCACATGGTGGTAGGGTGCTGGTAAGCTGTTGAGCAGCATCCTGGCCTCCACCCATTAGATACCAGTAGTCATCTCCACTCCCACCTCCAGCTGCAGCATGAGACTTTGTCAAGTGTCCCCTGGGGGCCAGAAAACTCCCGTGGAGATCCCTGCCTTCAGTCTAGAACATAGGGGTTGACTGGCTGGGTTCATACCTGGCTCCACCTCTCAGGCAAGTCAGTCATTCCCCTCTAGTCTCAGTTTCCTCATCTGTAAAGTGGGGATGATGAAAACACCAACCTCAGCAGAACCTTGTAAAGGCAAAAAGAATTGGCTTGAGTGAACAGGGTCATCCCTGTGTCCAGTGCGATGGCTAACCCACACTGCTCAAAGTTCGGGATCCTGCTGGGCACAGGCAGGTTGCCATCCTGAAGGCTGTCCCCCATGCATCCTCTTTGACCTTGCTGACTGTACCAAGTCAGTCTCAACTCAATGGCAAAATGCCTCTTGCATGCTCTGAACTTGCCTGTCTACCTTTAGTGCCACCCCCAGGCTCAGCATCCTTGGCTGGCTGTGTATCCAGCTAGACTTTAATAGCCAAATGCTGTTTCATTTTCTATTGATTAACATTTTGGGCAAAGGATAGAGGTCTCCTATCTTACTTTATCAATACATCACTTATTTAAGAAGCAAATTCACTTAATTCAAAAGTGCATCAGTTTAAAGGAGGCTATTAAGTAACATGAATTGAGTGGTTTACAGAGACATGGGTACTGCAGGAAGGCTGGAGGAAAGACCAGTGTGGGGTTGCTGTCATAGATGGTCCTCGAGGCTCCGAGCTATAGCACCTGGTCTTAGAAAGTGGTCTCCCCTAGGGTTGTGGACTGATGGCCTCAGAATTGATGAAGAGAGATGCTGGACTCTGGATCTGTGCTCTTTCCAAGGCTTTCTGAAGCTTTGAGTTTGATAAAACATAAATAAAAACAAAATAACCCACTTGTGCAGATGTGGCCCTGATTCTTGGGTCCTGAGAAGGAGGCAGCAGCATTGACCACACCCCTGGGCTACTCCCCAGCACCCCTCCCCTGCCTCGCTTCATGGGGGTGGTCCACCATCCACTTCTGGCCTGGCTCAAGGCAACGACCTTCGACCTTCCGGTCCTCCAGAGAGGGGCCTTGCTCAGAAGCCTCAGCTGTTGGGTTTTATTTTTAAGTAAATGAGCCCAAGTACAATGGCTCTTAATATGCCTCCCCAGGGCTGGCAATAGCACCTGGTCTTAGAAAGTGGTCTCCCCTAGGGTTGTGGACTGATGGCCTCAGAATTGATGAAGGGAGATGCTGGACTCTGGATCTGTGCTCTTTCCAAGGCTTTCTGAAGCTTTGAGTTTGATAAAACATAAATAAAAACAAAATAACCCACTTGTGCAGATGTGGCCCTGATTCTTGGGTCCTGAGAAGGAGGCAGCAGCATTGACCACACCCCCGGGCTACTCCCCAGCACCCCTCACCCTGCCTCGCTTCACGGGGGTGGTCCACCATCCACTTCTGGCCTGGCTCAAGGCAACGACCTTCGACCTTCCGGTCCTCCAGAGAGGGGCCTTGCTCAGAAGCCTCAGCTGTTGGGTTTTATTTTTAAGTAAATGAGCCCAAGTACAATGGCTCTTAATATGCCTCCCCAGGGCTGGCAGTGTGCCAGAGAAATAAGACCTACAGGCGCCCAGCCTGTGATGGATCCTGGCCCCAGTAGCCGCTCCAGTAGCCTCCTGGCTGGCCCAGAGCAAACCCCTTCCTCCTTCCTGAGTTTTCCACCCTGGTTAGAAGTGAGGCTTGGCCTCAAGGCTAGAGGGGCAATGTGGGCCCAGAGCTAGACACACGGCTGGTACAGGGGAACAATGGCTGGGACGAGGGGAGGTCTTGATTGTCCCAACTGTGTGTGGACTGACTTGCCAGACAGGACCTCCTGGAGGTTGAGAGGCTCAGGTCACAGCTGGTTCATGAGCCTCTAAGTATATTTCTTTAAAAATGGAAGAAATCTCAACAGGAAGTTACCAAAATAGTCATATATTTTAGACATTTGTATGTAACGAGTTAATGCTTTTGACACTGGAGTGCAATGTCGTTGTACTGTTCACAGAAAGATCATGGAATTTGTAGAAATACTGGTTCTTGCAGATGTCCTGGTCCGAGAACACAGCATGTTTAGAGGTGTGTGATGAAAGCCTTCTTCTCAGGCTCCTGCAGGTCAAAGGCTGACATGGGTCTCCTGGGGAGGGTGTCCTGTGGAGGCTTTGCTGCCTGTTTTCTTGCCTTTCCTGGGGGCTCAGCATCCATATCTTGGATCCATATCCGGCCTCCATCTCCGAATCCAGCAGCATTTCACCTTTTTGTGCCATTCTCCCACAGTCACATCCCAACCCCCACTCTCCTCCTCACCTCCCTCTTCTACCTTTAAGCGTCCTTATGATCACAGGGGCCCATTGGATAATCCAGCTCAAACTCAGCTGATGAACACCTTTAATTTTCTCTGCCATGTAACCTAACAAATTCTCAGGTTCTGGGGGCTGGGATGTGAACACTTTTGGGGTCCGTGATTCTGCCAATTGCAGGGAGCAACCTGAACAGACTACTGAACATGAATGCATGGTAGGGGGCAAAATAAGGCAGAAGGATGAAGTGTCAGGGGAGAGGCACTGGCATCTCCATCAGGTGTCTGGAGAAGGCCCCAGGAAGGGAGTGACTTTTAAGTGAAGTCTGAAAGTAAGGGTGGGGATGAGACCTGCAGAGACCTGAAGGAGGAAGGGAGCTCCAGGCCCAGCAAGTGCAAGAGTCCTGAGGCACAGTGTGTGCTGGAAGGTTGGCTAGAGTGTCGGTCGGGGAGTCCATGCTGGAGGCTCACGCTGGGAGCTGTATGAGTCTACTCCAGCTGCTGTGACCAAGTACCACATTTGGAGGGCTTAAACCACAGACATTCATTGTCTCACAATTCTGGAGGCTTGAAAACCAAGATCAACATGCTGGCATGGCTGGTTTCTGATGAGGCCTGCCTCCTGGCTTGTGGATGGCGTCTTCTGTGTGCATGAGCATTCCTGGTGTCTCTCCCTCTGTAAGGCCACAGTCCTGTTGGTTTAGAGTCCCCCAGTGACCTCATTTAATCTTAATTACCCCCCTAAGGCCCCTCTCCAGATATAGTCACATTGAAGTTAGGTCTTCAACATACAACTTTTTTTTTTTTTTTTTTAAGTACTTATTTATTTGACTGCCTGGGGTCTTGGTTGTGACATGCAGGATCTTTTGTTGCAGTACACGGACTCTCCAGCTGGGGCACAGGCTCAATAGTTGTGCCATGCAGCCTTAGTTGCTCCTTGGTATGTGGGATCTCAGTTTCCTGATCAGGATCAAACTCATGTCCCCTGCATTGCAAGGTGGATTCTTAACCACTGGACTACCAGGGAAGTCCCCTCAATGCACAGCTTTTAAGAGGACATAGTTGAGCCCATAGCAGGAGTTACCCACATGCAGATGTTATCGAAACCCACATAACCTTATGGTCTCACCCAGACTAGGGAGTGAGTGCAGGGGAAGAGACAGGTTGGCTGAGCTGGGACAGTCTACCAGGAGATGAGGAGTAGCCAGAACAGAGGTGAGGCAGGCCGGTGTCTGATCCTGGGAGTCAAGGGGCCAGCACTGCTGAGTACTTTGATGGGTCACACTCCATGAGCACGGAGGGCTGACTGCTGGGGGCGACCTGGACAAAGTCAGCTTAGATGCAGGTTGGGAGTGAAGTTGGAAGCAGCAGACATGGGGCCTTTCTGCAAAGCACTGTGGATTTCGGGGCTGGATGACTATTGGTGGTAGGACCCCCATGCAATGTGGGACATGGAGAAGTACTGTCAAATTTCCCCTGGGGGCATCTCCTCCCCCAACTGAGAACCAATCCTGTAAGTTGCTCCTTGGTATGTGGGATCTCAGTTTCCTGATCAGGATCAAACTCATGTCCCCTGCATTGCAAGGTGGATTCTTAACCACTGGACTACCAGGGAAGTCCCCTCAATGCACAGCTTTTAAGAGGACATAGTTGAGCCCATAGCAGGAGTTACCCACATGCAGATGTTATCGAAACCCACATAACCTTATGGTCTCACCCAGACTAGGGAGTGAGTGCAGGGGAAGAGACAGGTTGGCTGAGCTGGGACAGTCTACCAGGAGATGAGGAGTAGCCAGAACAGAGGTGAGGCAGGCCGGTGTCTGATCCTGGGAGTCAAGGGGCCAGCACTGCTGAGTACTTTGATGGGTCACACTCCATGAGCACGGAGGGCTGACTGCTGGGGGTGACCTGGACAAAGTCAGCTTAGATGCAGGTTGGGAGTGAAGTTGGAAGCAGCAGACATGGGGCCTTTCTGCAAAGCACTGTGGATTTCGGGGCTGGATGACTATTGGTGGTAGGACCCCCATGCAATGTGGGACATGGAGAAGTACTGTCAAATTTCCCCTGGGGGCATCTCCTCCCCCAACTGAGAACCAATCCTGTGAAGGAGGATGAGATGAGGGTCTGTCCTGGAGAGGGAGATGGGGCTGACAGAGGGTGTTATTTCCAAGATGAGAATTAGCTGAGTGGGAAGGATTGGGTGCCGGAGCCCATCCTGGAGCCCATGAGAGGGTGGCACCCCAGCTCAGGAGCGGGGCCTGGCCAGCAACTCGGACAGCTCCTCCTGGTCCTGCTTCTGAGTTAGATGGACAGTATGTGAGCTAGCTGGGTGGGGTGGAAGCTGGGGTATTCTCTTTTTTCCCATTTTCTCAGAGAGGCAGCAAATAAAGTTATCAGTTGAGGTTTCGATCCCTGGGTTGGGAAGATCCCCTGGAGAAGGACATGGCAACCCACTCCAGTGTTCTTGCCTGGAGAATCCCATGGACAAGGGAGCCTGAGGACTATGGTCCATAGGATCGCAGAGTCGGACACGACTGAAGTGACTTAGCATACACGTACTATTAAATGGGTTTTTAAGAAGAAAGTATATGTCTGGTTATGTATTATCTACATCCTATTTCAGAATAGGGACCACTACAGATGTGTGTTGTGAATAGGAACACTGAGTTGGTGGGGCTGAGAACCCCTGGTCTGTAAGGTGGGAGCCCCTCACAGGGCAGGTAGGAGCCTGGGAGAGGCCACTAAAGGCCTAGGGGGCTGCAAGGGCCTGGGCAGAGAGGGGCCTTGTCACCTCCCAGCCGCGAGGGGAGCTGATCTCCTCCCCCCTGTTCCCCTCAAGGGTGGTTCATCCCCAGGCCTTTTCTGGGGAGCAGGGGGAAAGCTTAGGAAAGATCCATCTGGCTCCAAAGGCGAGTGGGCACTGGCGAGGGGCTGCCCAGCCAGCTGTGCCTCCTCCAGGATCCTCATCTTGGACACCCCTTCCTCTCTGGCACTGTCACGCCCTCCATCCTTTGCCTCCACTCTGTAGATGTTGCCACCTCTTGGAGAGCATTCTCAGGTGAAGGGCTGCTCTCCTTCCCACGCCCTGAGTCCTGCTTCCCAGCCTTCTTCACATTTCTGGGGGAGACCCCAGGACAAAGGTTGCTCACTGCTCCAGAGTTGAGCCTAGCCATCGGTTGGCATCATTCTGAGATGCTTCACACTCACCTGATGGTAACAATAACCAAGGTGGATGCACCATGCTATGCGCTCGAGGTCTGACCATGTTTGGTGCTACAACAGCCTGTGAGGGAGATAATCTATCTTCAATTTGCTGATGAGACCATGGCTAAGCAAGGTCAGCCCCCACTGGCAGCAGTGGGACTGGGACCCAGGCACACTGGTGCCAGGGTCCCTGCCCTGCCCCGCCTCTCCAACGATGAGCTGGGAAGACATCAACTTAGTGAGCTCGATGGTGAGGACTGATACCTCCTGTTCTAGTAAAAAGGACTACTTTTACTTTTAACAGAATAGTTAAGTCAGATCAGTTCCATGTGCAGCCCCCATCTGAAACCCAGCAAGCTTCAATTTTATTCCAGAGAAAGACAATAACAGAAAGTGCCTGGGACTATTTTCACACTATTTGAGCATATTGTGGAAAATGTGTTAATATTCTGTGTGCTTGAGCACTTTGCAGTGGACACAGGGAAGCAAACAAGCTTATATCTTCCTTGATCGGGCAGAGCCTTGCAGCTGCAATGTGACTGTGGAGTCAAAACACCCAGGTGAGCAGCCCTGCTCCCTGCAGCCTTGTGCAGGTTCCTTCACAGCCTTGCTCAGTTCCCTCACCTGTACAATGGGATGAAATAGTAATTATCTCTTGGTTTTATTCTGCGAAGTAAGTGGAGAAAGCATATAAGCTCGTGGAGGTAATGCCTGGCATGTTGTTCTGGCTTAGATGACCTGGTTCAGCACCAGCTCTGGTTTCTGCTTGTCCAGTTTCTCTGACCTCCCCTCACCCAACTCCATCAGTCCTGTGGTTCTGTTTCTTATGCAGTCCCATCTCTGCAGAAAAACACAATGCTCCAAGATGTCCATGGGAAGTTGAAGAAGGGAGATCAGGGAGATGGCTTAATCCAATTAACACTTTACTCACAGAACACGATCTGTTGTGCAGAGCACAGGAGGGGGTGCCCAAAGCTTGGAGGTTGGGTGCCTTCCTCTGAGAATTTACAGGGAGGTGGGAAAGAGGCAGCCAACTGGCATTCTCTGTCCTCTAAGGCATTGAGTATCAGCGACAAAAGGGAGCACTGTGTTGTGGCTTGTGTTGAAGGTCAGGAGGGTTTCATGGATGAGGAGGAGTTTGGAGCTGCACACTGGAGCTGGATGCACCTGGGTCCAAACCCCAACTGGATGACCATGTCAGACCAGTTCTCCTTGCTGAGCTGTGCTTTTCCCATCTGTGAAATGGGAAACATGATCACCCTTCCATGATAGGATTTTGAGATTAGACAAAGTGATGCCTGTGTAAGTGCCTGACACATAGTGACTCCTCAGAAATGTAAGCAAAGACAATGGAAGGCAAAGAATTGAAATGGGGCAGAGTTCGAACAAATGGGGTAGCATGATGCCTGATACATAACATTTTCTCAATAAATATGGGTGGGTGAATTTATGGATGGGTGGAGGGAGGGGGGAAGGAAGGATGCTTGAATGGATGAGTGGATGAGTGGGGAGGTGGATGGATGATGGATGACAGACAGGTGAATCTTCACAAACCCACTTGTCAGTGGGCCTATGACTCACATATTGTTGGCTGTTGGGATGGAGTGAGTGTATTTTCCATGAGAGAAGGATGTGAATTTGGAGAGCTGAGGTGAAATGCAATGGACTGAATGTCTGTGTCCCCCAAATTCCTATGTTGGAGTCCTGACCCTGATGGGGCCTCTGGCATGTGATTAGGGTTAGGTGAGGTCATGAGGGCAGCCTCCGTGATGGGATCACTGGTCTCCTAAGAAGAGGAGGATGGGAATCTCATGCTCTGTGCTTGAACACACCAAGGAAGGACCCTGAGGACACAGCAGGAAGGCTGCCTTCTGCAAGCTAAGGAAAGAGTTCTCATCAGGACCCAAATTGCTGCCTTGATCTGGACTTTTTGTCTCCAGAGCCATGAGAAAGAAATGTCTGCTGTTTGGCCCCCCGTTGGTGGTACTTTCTATGTAGCTTAACCTGACTGAGCTGGGGGGGCCACACTGGGAAGGGGGCACTCTGCCTTTTCGAGGTCAACATAAGCTCTCATGCTTATCCATGATTCTTCGTCTGGAAGGTCACTGTCTCCAGACAGAGCTCTGGGGCAGTACTCCTGGTTCCCATTCTGTTTCCTTCCCTTGGGGGCCTGCGGTGGCCCATTCATGCATGCATTCATTCCTTCATTCATGCATGCATTCATTCCTTCATTCATGCATGCATTCATTCCTTCATTCATGCATATATTCATTCCTTCCTTCATTCATAAGCCCCTACTATGCACAAGGTCCTGGGACTCCGGCCTGAGCATGGCAGGCAGCCACTGCCCCAGAGGGCAGCAAGCAGGCCAGGGCAGGGCCGGGCCCTGTCCCCAGTGGGGCTGGGGCACTGAGTCAGCCTCACTCTCTGGGCCACCCAGGCTCTCGGCTCCCTAAGGACCCGAGTGTAGCCTCCGAGGTCTCCTCCTGCCTGTGACTCCCAGAGCTGGGCTGGCCTGGGGACAAGCATTTCCTGGGAGACTCTGCCATCAGGACTGGAGTCTGATGCCATGGGCATGGAGGCGTCAGGCCCTGGCCTCTCTGATGGTCTCGGGAGGCTTTACTCAGAGCCAGGTCACCTTGAAGTGACAGGACACCCAAACATCCCCCATTCCTGCTCCCTGGTAGCAACCAGACCCAAATCCAGGGACAGAGCTGCGCAGAGCTGACAGAGGGACGTTCCGTGGCCCCATGTACTTAACAAAGTGAAGGAACCAGGAAATCCATTTTGCCCGATATTTCCAGTCATTCCTTATCTCCCTTGCTTTGGTCCCATAAATATTCATATTAGTTGAACACAAGTACTATGTGGGAAGATTTGTCAAATATTATATTAGTCTCAGTGAGAATATATTTTACAGGTACTGCCGTGTCCTGCGAAATCTTCATGACTTCATAGTTTCAGAAGGGCAGTCAGTCTTCCCGCTATTGACAATATGTTATTGGTTTGGGTCCCCAGGGAATCTTAAAAGACCTGTCTGTAATGAAATTACCCGTTGTGTTTGGAGAGAGTGGATAAAATGGAAGCTGGGAGGGACGTTATCTTCAAAGGCAAACCAGGGGCTCTTGCTTTTATCTTGCTTTGTAATCATTAAAATTAATAGCCAAGCACGTAAATCAGCCTAAATTCTCACCGGGGAAGAGAGAGGGAAGCCAGGGTGGTGGGATGTTTGGCTTGCCATCATTGCCACCCCTCAACCCCCAAACCCATGCTCTGTGAAGCCTCTGGTCAAGGTCACGGGCACGCGGAGGACTGTCAGGAGCCTAGTGGGCGATGAGTGGGTCATGGGAGTAGGGTGTGTTTCTCCACTGCAAACTGTGGAGTCCCACTTTCTGGGTGATGCTAGGAGAGGAGACTGATGGCATCTTTGTTTTGTTCTGGCTGCACTGGGTCTTTGCAACTTATGGGCTTCTCTAGCTGTTGTGTGTGGGTTTAATCACCCCCACGCCATGGGGGATGTTAGTTCCCCAGCCAGGGATTTAATCGGCGTCCCCTGCAGAGGAAGGTTGATTCTTAACTGCTGGACCACCAGCGAAATCCCCTGATACCTCTTTGATGCCAGGGGAATGTAAGGACCCACCACCTGGCACCACCCGTCTGGAGTCTGTCTGTTTTTCTCGAGCATCCCAGTATGTTTGCTGTGTGCCGATCATCTTCAGAAAACATGGATTTATGGTCTTATTGGAGGCCTGGAAGAGTAAGTTTTGCATCTCTTCCTCCAGGTTCATGGGGGTGAAGGGCTGGGAGGAGGAAGGTCTTTAGTAGAGCCCCTCCTTCCCACACCTGTTCAAGGCCTGTTGGTCCCCAGCCCGCCCAGAGGCTATGTGCCCCTCACAGGGGTCCATCTGGCCTTCTTACTTCCTCACTTCTCCGTCCCTAAGTTCCCCGTGTTCAGAGCATCCTCGGGGAAAAAAGCAAGTCCTGGACTCAGTCATCTCTCAGATCCCTTCTGTTCTTCAGGTTTGTCCTAGTAATTTCTTCCCATCTTGTCAGATACTTACTGCTTTTTCACAATTATCTTGCTACTTTGTTTTAAATCTAACGTTCTTAGGTGGTTTTAGGGGGCAAGTTGGCCTGACTGGCCTGGCCTGTCCCTATGGTCCCCTACTGATGGAGTCCCCTTATCTGGGCTGCCAGCTGCTGTGTGTCTCCAGAGGTGTCCTGCCCGACCTTCTGGTGAGGACAGCCTCTGACTTCCTGAAGGTGTCTCCATCCGACCTCTTCCTCTCAGATTATCTTGTGACCGGCAGCCTCTTCATTTGGGCGGCTTCCTCTCCCGGAATATTGGCTTAAGTCGCCGTGACAGATGGAAATCAGTGACTCAAAGGCAAGCTGGAAGCTTGAAAGCCACGCTTCCTTCCAAGTTGAAAAATCACAGCCGCCCACATAGGCCAGGTTTCTGTGCTGGAAGGAGTGGGTTGGCCAAGTGTGAAATGACTTTGCTAGGGGAGAGGAAGTTTGGAGGGGCTCCTCTGGAGCTGGTGGCTTCATCTGTGTACCTGCAAGGTTCTTGGCCCGGGATGGGCAGCCAAGTCCTTCTTGGGTGGGAGTCCACTGGGGAAGGTGGCCTGGTCTTTCTTGCTGTGGTGTCCTCTTATTCCTAACATGGACCCCCTTACTTCTCTGGGTGGGGAATTCAGAGTTCTGAAAAAACCCTGATTGATATGATGTAACTGCACTATGCTTTGTTTTTCTTATGGAACATGAAATCCAGAGGATGATAGGCATCCTCAAAAGCCCAGTCTTATTTAACTTCCAGCTCCCACCTTCCTCTTGTGTGACAGTCTACCTCATGGTCACACAATGGCTGCTTGGACCCCAGGCATTGAGTCCTCATTCCAGGTAGGAGAAAGGGGGGAAGAATGTAGATAAAAGGCAAAAAACAAAAACAAACCCCACATATACTAGCTGAGTCTGTGCCTTTTAGACACGTTTCCCAGAAATTCCACCCAGAAAATTTCATTTAAATCTTAATGACCAGATCTTGGGCACATGCCACTTCTAGCTACAAGGTCAGCCCAGGGAGGTGAGCACTTTAGCATTTTTTTTTTTTCTATCCAAAACAAATTGTGGTTCTACTAGTAAAAAGGATGGAGAGAGTAGATGCTAGCCGAGCAACCAGGGGTCTGCCGCTGGCCTTTTTCTTACAATCCCCCCCCACCTCCTCCCCTTTCCCTCTTGTATGAGTTTCCTGGGGCTGCTACATAACAAATGACCACAAACAGGGTAGCTGTAAACATCCAGAATTTATCCTTTCCTTGTCCTAGAGGCCAGAAGTCTGAAATCAAAGTGTTGGCAGGTTGAATCCTCCTGGAGGTGCTGAGGCAGAATCTGTTCTAGGCCTCTCTCCAGCTTCTCTCGGCTTCTAGCAGTCCTGGCTCCCTGGTGATCCTTGGCTTGTAGGCACTTCACTCAGATCTCTGTCTCCCTCCTCATGTGGCTTCTCCTTCTGTGAGTGTCTCTGAACTGTAAGGATGCTCATCGCTGGATTTAGGACCCACCTCATCCAGATGACCTCACCCAGAGTTCTTAGCTTAGTTAACATCTACAAAGACTCTGTTTCTGAATAAGGACATGGTCACAGGTTCCCTCTGAACAGGGCTTTGGGGCCACCATTCAACCCATCACCCCTGTCCATTCACCTAAACTGAGGGCACAAGCTCTTGACTCCTCAGGGCTCTGTGCAGACCCACAGCGAGGGTGGGGCCACAGCCCTGCCTATGTAGGGGTGAGGCCCTAGGTTGCAACCTGTGAAGAAGCAGGCCTAGAAAGCCATCCTGCCGGATCCTTCCAAAGGAAGGCTTCCCGCAAGACCTGCTTGCACTGATTTCTACGAACACCACGTGGGGACTTGGCATGCCTCTGGGACTTGATCCCGTGCTGGGCCCTTCTTCCTGCTGGCTGCTCCCCTGCAGGTTCTGGGCCCTCTGCTGAGGGTCAGTGTCCAGCCTCTGGGCACCCCAGAACCCAGGCTCCTGCACTCTAGCTGGCTACCCTGAGGTTCTGAGGTGCCCAGTGGCTGGAGCATCCCTCTGGACTCCAGGGTCAGGGTACCCGGGACAGCTGGCCTCCAGGCCTGGCCCTGCCTCCACCTGGCTCCTGTGGCTTCTCAGCAGATGCCTTCACCCCTCTCTCCCCAAATTATACATCTGACAGTCCGTGCCCCCACCATCCCTAGGGCACTGTGGTTCACATGAGCTGACTGTAGACAAAAGTTGTTGGACTGTCCAGCCTAGGGCTCCTGGGAAGGACTGGTGAGAGCAGACCATCCCAAGATCCAGTTCTGGGGGCCTCCCCACCCCCATGAGACTGCACTTCAGCAGGCAGGCCTCCACCCAGCTCTCTGCTGGGTCTCTTGCCCCACCCTGAGGATGTCAGGACATCAGGCCTGGGGCAGAGGAGCCAGGAAGGGACCACCCAGGATGTGAACGTCTGAAGCTGTTACAGCAGCTTCTTCTGTCCTGTGCGTCTCTCCACTGCTACTGTGACAACTCATGGGCTGAGAGTTGCTTAAAACCACACAGATATTTTTCTCTCATGGTTACAGAGGTTGGGAGCCTAAGATGGGTTTCCCTGGGCTAAGATCGGGGTGTGGGCAGGGCCACACTCTCTGAAGGCTCCAGGGGGCTCCTTCTTGCCTCTCCCAGCTTCTTGGGGGCCCAGGTGTCCCTTCCTTTGCGCCTTTGCTGCCAGCTAAGGCTCCATGCCACAGGCCTTCTCCATTCCCCCGCCCTCTCCATTCAAGGACACTTGTGATGGCATTTGGGGCCCTCCTGGGTAACCCATCTATTGCTCATCTCAAGGGTCATACCTTAATCCCACCTGCAAAGTCCCATATAATGCAATGCGTTCACAGGTTCTGGGGATTAGAACCTGATATCTTTGGGAGACATTACTCAGCCCACCACACCCGTCCCAGCTAACTAACAGACATAGACTCTATTTGTTAACTTGACGTGACTTTTCCCAAAATATGAATGAGTTGCTAATATTTAGAGATACGAATATGTGCTGCTGCCTTCTCTCAGAAGTCTAGCAGATCTAGTATTTTTGGACGCCTTAGATCTGGAGCAGTGGCTGCTGCACGCGGGGCGTGTGCCCCCATTCACCCCATCCCCACCACTCCCTTTCGCACCCCTGACACTTGCCATAGTCCTATTTATCATTAGCAGCCGTTGTCACTTTTCTCAGGGCACAAGAGAAAGCAT
>SJXQ01004383.1:44628-62030 GCA_006408695.1 Aepyceros melampus | reverse complement strand
AGTTTTGTTTCAGGGGGGGGGAAAGAGAAGGGGTGGGCATGGGTGGGGAAGGCAGAGATCTCTGTTATGCTGGTCCATTTAATGATGTAACTTTACTTATTATTTTAGCTTTAAAAGGAAATAAAGGGTTCAGATTTGAAAGGGGGGTTGAGTGGGAGGGTGGGGAAACGCCAACAAAAGAACATTGATTGTAATGTGAGAAAAGTGTATTTTTGTATCTTAATAAACATTGTTCAATTAAAAAAAAAACAGTGTGGGAGACACTGACAGTAACTTTATTCTTTTTCATATTTATTTATTCATGGGATCTTAGTTGCATTAACACAAGACCTTTCATGGTGGTGCACAGACTCTTCAGTTGTAGCACAAGTGTTCCAGAGCTCTCAGACTTCAGTAATTGCAGCATGTGGGCTGTGTTGCTCCAAGGCAACTTAGTTGGGATCTTAGTTCCTGGACCAGGGATGGAACATACGTCCCCTGCCTTAGCAGACCGATTCTTAACCAGTGGACCAACAGAGAAGTCCTGACAGTAACTTGAAGTGGCAGCAAAAGCAGGATGCAGCTTTGCCCTTTGTGCTCCCCTGGCTTCTCTGCAAGGGCGATGCAGATGCCAGGAGCCAGCGGGTGCCCGGGAAGCCTTGTTCATCCTGGCCTTCCCGCTGAGCTGGAGAAGCTTCCTGAACGCCAGCTGGCAGCTCATTTTCTGAGTGAGATGTGATGCCCTACTGGGCATGCAGAGAGCTTCTGCGGATCCCCTGACCAGGCTTGTATCCAATCTAGATGCTGTGACGTGGCCACACTGGTTATCCTCCGTCACTTAGTTGGTCCTCAAGCTATGCTAACTGTGAGTGTTCCCACCACCATCCTTACCTCTAACCCCAACTGAGAAGGGGAAGAGCTGGTATCCACCCCATAGAGGGAGCCCTTTACCCTCCTGGAGGGGAATTATGCAGCCAAGAGCACCATGGACCAGCAGGTGCCCTTGAAGCCTTCTGCCACTCATCTGTAGTGAGGGCCTGGTACATCCTTACCTCTAACCCCAACTGAGAAGGGGAAGAGCTGGTATCCACCCCATAGAGGGAGCCCTTTACCCTCCTGGAGGGGAATTATGCAGCCAAGAGCACCATGGACCAGCAGGTGCCCTTGAAGCCTTCTGCCACTCATCTGTAGTGAGGGCCTGGTGTTCACCCCCATGCTGTTCACCAACCTGGGCCAAGGGACAGCCAGAGGCCCTCCACTAGTCATGAGGGTGAATCCTTCCTGCCCAGGGTGTAATGTAGCCCCTTCTTTCTTGAGACGGTAGTGAGAGTTGTTCAGTCACTCAATTGAGTCGGACTCTTCGAGACCCCATGGCCTGCAGCACACCAGGCTTCCCTGTCCTTCACCGTCTCCCTGAGTTTGCTCAATTTCGTGTCCATTGAGTCGGTGATGCTATCCACCCGTCTTGCCCTCCGTCGCTCCTTTCTCTTCCTGCCTTCAATCTTCCCCAGGATCAGGGTCTTTTCTAATGAGTCGGCTCTTCGCATCAGATGGCCAAAGTATTGGAGCTTCAGCTTCAACATCAGTCATTCCGATGTATATTCAGGGTTGATTTCTTTTAGGATTAACTGGTTTGATATCCTTGCAGTCCAAGGGACTCTCAGGAGTTTTCTCTAACACTGCAGTTCAAAAGCATCAATCCTTTGGCGCTCAGCCTTCTTTATGGTCCATCTCTCACATCTATAACGACTACTGGAAAAACCATAGCTTTGACTATATGGACCTTTGTCGGCAAAGTAATGTCTCTACTTTTTAATACGCTGTCTAGGTTTGTCATAGCTTTTCGTCCAAGGAGCAAGTGTCTTTTATTCTCATGGCTTCATTCACCATCTGCAGTGATTTGGAATAGTAATAATTGTAATTAAAATGTCCCTGGTGTCAAAATGAAAAACGGATGATCTTTATGAGTCCTCTCTAAGATGCTTCTTTGAGATACCCGGAAGTTTAGAGCATGTGGCTAAGAGGCTGGGTGGCCAGGGAGACCCTTGGGGCTCTCTGTGAAGTGGGCAGAATGAAAGCACTCGGCACAGAAAGGCCCTTGGCAGGTAAAGGAGACAGATTAGGGCCGCACCTGTCATGGCCCAGCCACAGCGACCTCCAGTCCCAGAAATACAGAGAGGATGCTGGCTTTTGTTTGTCTCCTTTGTCGGATTGTCTGAAAAGTTGTCTGACAGAAGTTTCAAAGGCTGAGCTAATGAATGCAAATTTCCCATTGTTCTCAAAATCACATCTATTCAAGGATGAAATGAGAAGCTTGGGTCACCCTCCCCTGGAGGAGGAAGTGGAGGATTTCAAAACAGGAAAAACCACCCTTCCGCTCTTGTTAAGGAAGCCCAGCGCCTCTGAATCTGCAGCTGCATGGGCACAGATCAGCCAGACAACAGGCTGAGCGCCTGTGGGATGTGACTGTTGCTGCGCCCTGGCACACCCAGTTCTCAGGATCGTTGTCCCCATGGGTGGGGAAAGGTTGCATCTGTGTGTAGGTTTCCTGGTGCCAACTCTGACAAAATGCCACAAACCTGATGGCTGAAGCAACAGACATTGCCCTCTCACGGTCCAGGAGGTCAGATATCTGAAACCAAGGTGTCAGCAGGGCTGAGATCCTTCTGAGCCTCCAGGGACAGATCTGTTGCAGAAAGGGAGACCCCTTTCATGGCCTGAGACTGGGCTCTTGTCTAACACTTGGATATGAATTGTCCAAGGAGACACATGTGCTGGCAAAGCAAGAGACTTTATTGGGAAGGGGTGCCTGGGCAGAGAGCAGGAGGGTCAGGGAACCCAAGAGGACTGCTCTGCCACGTGGCTCCCGGTCTCAGGTTTTGTGGTGATGGGATTAGTTTCCAGGTTGTCTTTGGCCAATTATCTGACTTAGGGTCTTTCCTGGTGGTGCACACGTCACTCAACCCAGATAGATGCCAGTGAGAAGGATCCTGGGAGGTGGTAGGACACGTGGTGTCTCCTTTTGACCCTTCCTGAACTCTTCTGGTTCAGTACAGTTCAGTTCAGTTCAGTTCAGTTCATTCGCTCAGTTGTATCTGACTCTTTGCGACCCCATGGACTGCAGCATGCCAGGCTTCCCTGTCCTTCACCATCTCCCATCGAGTCGGTGATGCCATCCAACCATCTCATCCTCTGTCGTCCCCTTCTCCTCCTGCCTTCAATCTTTCCCTGCATCAGGGTCTTTTCCAATGAGTCACTTCTGGTTGGTGGTGGCTTATTAGTTCTGTGTTCCTTACCAGGACCTCCTGTCGTAAAATAACTCACGCAAATTGTTACTGTGATGCCTGGCCAGCATGGGCGGTTTCAGTCAGTGTTTCCCCCATCAGACCCTTCCTGCCGCTTTCAGCTCCTGGCAGCCCCAGGTGTCCTGGGCGCATGGCCGCATCACTGCTGTCACCGCTTCTGCCGGCCATTGTCTCTGTGTGTGTCCAAAATTCCATCTTATATGAGGTCCTAGTCACAGCAGGGTCAGGACCTCAGCGTATCTTTGGGGAGGGAGACATGGTTCAACCCACAACTGTCTGCAGAATCTGGTCTTTTGCTTTTTCAGGGGCCCTCGAACCAAGGACAACTAATTGGAACAGGAGCCCCCAGAGGCAGGGTGAGAAGGAAGGCACCTGGCTGTCCCCTCACCCCCACCCCTACACTCTGTGCCGGTTACTTGGTGGAACTGGGAGTTGGCAGATGTGAGGAGGAAAACCCACTGAAAGTGTGACTCCAGAAGGCCTTGGCAGGCCCTGCCTGACCATAGGTTCAGGGAAATGTGGGCCTCAGATCCCGCAGTAATGGCCGAGCCATCTTTAATCTTTACAATTTCCCTCTCTCTCCGTTTGCCCTCATTTCCTGGGGGGATCAATCAATCCTGCCTCTTTAGAAGGAATTCTTGTGAGAAAAGATGTGAGTCAATGCTGGGATGTGAGAAAAGCGGGGAGATGAGAGCTCCGGGAACCCTGCAGGGAAGCACCGATGTGCGTGACTTTCCTTCAAAGCGAAATCGGTCCGTGGGTTTTCAATCAGGGGAGCTGTGACAGACGTCTCCTGCTCCAGAGAACTGTGGTGAGGACTATCAGAGATCCGAGGCTGGCGGGGCTTGCCTTCCTGAGGGGTGCAGGGATGCTCTGGAGGGCCAGCCTCTCAGAGCCCCTGCTGCCTCCTCTGGGTGAGCCATCAGCAGAGCCAAGAGGGGCCAGGGCGAGGCCCAGAAGTTACCCACCCCAGGACCCTGCCCTGGCTCTCAGCCCCTCTAGAGCCCAGAAGCAGTGTCTGTACATTATTCCTGTCTGCAGTGTATTGTGTCCCCTTGAAAAGGTGGAAGGCCATGCGGCAGAGGTCCTCCACGTGGGATCCCTAGCCAGCATCAGCATCCCCTGGGGGCTTCTCAGAGATGCCAGCTCTCTGGCCCACCTGGACCTGCAGAATCAGATACTTTGGGTGGGTCGCTGCAGCCTGTGTCCTCCAGGGGGCGCTGCTCTATATTGATAACCGCTATCCTAAGGGCAGCTGTTCCTCCCTCCTCTAGGGCTCAGTCTCAGGGATGTGCACCCATGGAGCTGGCTTGCTGGTTCGCTGCCCACCCTAGCTACCAGGCTCAGTCACTCGTTTTCCATTCACTCTACCAGCTCATGTCCCCTCCAGGCTCCATGGCTGTTGGGAGATGAGCAAAGAAGAACACAAGCAAGGCTCCTGGGGCTCTGGTTCCAACCGTGACCATGTCCAGCTAGTCCCATCAGCATGTCCACAGTGAAGGCTAAAATATTGTCAACTAGAAAAAAATGCACAACATGAGAGTCTCAAATTAACTTTTATTTGGAGGACAAAATGAGGACTGCAGCCTGGGAGACAGCACCTCTGATAGCTGTGAGAAAACTGTTCCAAAGATAGGGGACAAAGACAGTATGTGTGTGTGTGTATATATATATATATATATGATTAGAAAAGGCAGAGGAGCCAGAGATCAAATTGCCAACATCCGCTGGATCATGGAAAAAGCAAGAGAGTTCCAGAAAAACATCTATTTCTGCTTTATAGACTATGCCAAAGCCTTTGACTATGTGGATCACAATAAACTGGAAAATTCTGAAAGAGATGGGAATACCAGACCACCTGACCTGCCTCTTGAGAAACTTGTATGCAGGTCAGGAAGCAACAGTTAGAACTGAACATGGAACAACAGACTGGTTCCAAATAGGAAAAGGAGTATGTCAAGGCTGTATATTGTCACCCTGCTTATTTAACTTCTATGCAGAGTACATCATGAGAAACACTGGGCTGGAAGAAGCACAAGCTGGAATCAAGATTGCTTGGAGAAATATCAATAACCTCAGATATGCAGATGACACCACCCTTATTGCAGAAAGTGAAGAACTAAAGAGCCTTTTGATGAAAGTTAAAGAAGAGAGTGAAAAAGTTGGCTTAAAGCTCAACATTCAGAAAACGAAGATCATGGCATCTGGTCCCATCACTTCATGTCAAATAGATGGAGAAACAGTGGAAACAGTGGCTGACTTTATTTTTTGGGGCTCCGAAACCTCTGCAGATGGTGACTGCAGACATGAAATTAAAAGACGCTTACTCCTTGGAAGGAAAGTTATGACCAACCTAGACAGCATATTAAAAAGCAGAGACATTGCCAACAAAGGTTCGTCTAGTCAAGGCTATGGTTTTTTCAGTAGTCATGTATGGATGTGTGAGTTAGACTATAAAGAAAGCTGAGCACCAAAGAATTGATGCTTTTGAACTGTGGTTTTGGAGAAGACTCTTGACAGTCCCTTGGACTGCAAGGAGATCCAACCAGTCCATCCTAAGGGAGATCAGTCCTGGGTGTTCATTGGAGGGACTGATGTTGAAGTTGAAACTCCAATACTTTGGCCACCTGATACAAAGAGCTGACTCATTTGAAAGATTGAGGGCAGGAGGAGAAGGGGATGACAGAGGATGAGATGGTTGGATGGCATCACCGACTCAAGGGACAAGAGTTTGGGTAAACTCCAGGAGTTGGTGATGGACAGGGAGGCCTGTGTGCTGTGGTTCATGGAGTCCCAAAGAGTCGGACACAACTGAGTGACTGAACTGAAACTGAAATATATATATGATTTTGGTGAAGGGGGAATACATGCTCTCAAGCACATATTCTTCCAGAAAGTTTCTGCTGGTTTCATGAAGCTTCTACTGGTCATGAGAAACAGTCATCATCATAAAGGATCTTGATGCTTTTCTAGATATGAGGAGATACAACAATTTGGCTCATAAAATCAGCTCCTGAGAATATCTAAGTATCTGAAGACCTGTCCTCCCAGTTCTCCCCTCACTCAAGCACAGATTGCCTCATCTCTGCTCTCACCCTGAACTCCTTTCAAGGGTATTGAAGGTCAGCAGCTGCAGCAGCACATGACTTAATCCTTGTAGAGGTAGCTGGCAAGTGCCCATGGCAAGTGCCAACTTGTAGCTGACAATATCGGAGGGCAGCCTTGCCCTGATATTCCAGATTCTGCATTTGTGAACCCACTTGCTCAGTAAACTTTATTTATAACCCCCAAATCAACACGCATAGTGCTTTTGTGGTCATTTGTGGATATGGGCACCTGGCAGATGGCTGAATCAGGGAGTAAAGACATGGAGGGTTTTCTGAGAGGGGGGACCCTCACAGCAGGGATTTTCTTGAATCCTGCACCCCAGGCACCTTGGTCTAGTCCCAGCCCTGCTGTGAGGAGAATCTATGAGAGGAACCTGGACCCCATTCCGTAGGCGGGGGTTTGGCAGCTCTGGAGAGGCAGCAGCACATAGCAGCGAAGCACCTTCCTATGGTGCCACGTTGCCTGCCTGCAGATGCGGGTTCTGGTGCTTGCAAACTCTGTGACCTTGAGCAGGTCACTTGACCTCTCTGTGCCTCAGTCAACTCGTGTGCAAAATGGGGTGAATTATAGCCCTACCTCACAGGGGTGTTGTGGGAAATGAATGTGCTTGTATCTAAAAGATGCATGCTACCTGACTGTTACTGTTATCATCCTTATGTTTGTTGTTGTTTAGTCACTAAACCATGTCCAACTCTTTTGCAACCCCATGAACTGTAGCACACCAGCCTCTTCTGTCTATGGGATTTCCCAAGCAAGAATATTGGTCAAGTGTGTGTTGCTCAATCGTGTCTGACTCTTTGCAACCCCACGGACTGTAGCTCACTAGGCTCCTCTGTCCATGGGATTTTCCAGGCAAGTTACTGGAGTGGGTTGCCATTCCCTCCTCCAGGGGATCTTCCCAACCCAGAGATCAAACTTGGTTGTTTTGCATTGCAGGCAGATTCTTTACCAACTGAGCCACCAGGGAAGCCCAAGAATATTGGAACAGGTTGCCATTTCCTTCTACTTTTGCCCTATAATGCTGTACAGAAAGCCAAGATGCAGGGACTTCCCTAAAGGTCCAGTGGTTAAGAATCCACCTTCCACTGCTGGGGACGTGGATTAAATCTCTGGTCGGGGAATTTACGTCCCACATGCCTTGTGGCAACCAGCCCCTGCACCTTGACTAGAGAAAAGCCCTCTAGATGAAATGAAAGATTCCATGTGCCACAACAAAGACCTGACAAAGCCAAATAAACAAATATTTTTTTAAAAAGAAAGTCAAGATGCAAACCAAAATATGCATACTTGGAGGAAATTAACAGAATGTCAGAAAAAGCCATCAATACTGTCTTGACATTTGAAAATTCTTCACTAGGTGCACGGGTGCAGTTACTGATAGAATTCCACTTTGGTCCTCATGGAACCACATTGCCTGGCTCCACAGAGAATAGTATTTACATCATCACCATGTGGCAAATGTGGTCTCCTCTCTCATTTTAGAATCAACACTTGGACCAATCTGCAGAAAGCTCAATCGTAGTTACAGAGCAAAATGTAGATGTTACAAATGGTCATTAAAAAAAAATTTATTTGGCTGCACTGGATCTTGGTTGCTGCATGGGGGATCTAGTTCCCTGCCCAGGGGCCAAACCCAGGCCCCCTGCATTGGAAGTGTGGAGTCTTAGCCACTGGACCACCAGGGAAGTCCCCAAATGATCTTTGACACCATAAAAGTGATGGCAAAGCTAAATGTAAGATGCAGAGAAGTATGTTAAGGTCTTTTCTGTTTTTTGCCATTCAACATTTTATGTTTTTATTTTTATTGTGGTCAGAACATTGAACATGAGATCTGCCTTTTTAACACATTAAAAAAATTGTTTTTAACTGGAGTGTGGTAGAATACAAAGCTGTGTTGGTTTCAGGTGTACAGCCAAGTGAATCATTAACACATTTTTAAGTGCGCAAAGCAGTATTGCTAACTAGGCACAGTGTTCCGCAGGAGACCTCCAAGTTTGTTCAGATATGTATGTACCCCTGAAACAAATATATATACTGAAACTTCATATCACTGAACAGCAACCCTGGGAGTATGCTAATTTCTCATCTAACCTGGTAGGGAGTCCATAGACAGCAGCTAAAGTTGATATTTCCTGAAATAGATCCTTAAGTGTTCCTTTTAAGGTCACAAAATAACCATGAGAATAACTAAAAATAATAAGATAGCTAAGAAAAATCAAGGGAGGGAGGAAGGGGGACTAAAGGAAGGGGGAAGTAGGACTAAATCCTCATCTTTCATGCCAGGAAGGCAAGAGAAATTGTCTCAGGCTGACAAAGCAAGAACTAGACCCATAAAATTATTATCTGTGCCTGCAGTGGACAAAATGAGAAAGCCTAAAACCAGAAGAAAATTATTTTCTTTGAAGAGAGGGAGACAGCACAGGAAACGTTAAGTCCTTGTTTTATAACTTTCTGGATGGTTTGAATTTTTCAGTGTGTGCTTTCTGCTTTTGTGAGTGGAAACTGGTGTGAAGGAGTCTGGTTGCCACTGTCAGGGCCTGACTATAGCAGGTCAGGGTCAGCGGGGCCAGGCCCCACCCTGGCCCCCCTACACACAGCTGGCCCCCATGAGCCGTGAGACTTTCTCTTTAGGTCTGGAAGTACATGTGCCCGTGGGAGACATCTATTTACAGGCCTTTCAAAGAAAAATGCAAGTACAGTACAGACGTTTAAAAACAGCATGATTATATATATTTTGCAGTATTAAAATAACTGGAAGTGATTTGCGTCATGTGATTTTTCAATTTTACATCCAACAAGTTTCCTTCAGTTCAACATAGATACCAATGCTACATTTGTCATTTAAAATGGAATATTCTGGATCATGGGAGGTCCCTGGAGCCTGTGGCCATGGCTCTGGTGAGCACAGGAGCCCCTTGGGTGCATGGAGGAGGGAGGTCAGCCCCCCACATTCCTGCCCTCACTGGGAAGTGTTAAAAGATAAACTGAGGCAGATTACAAATCTTAAGATGATATTTGGGCTGGGGAATTCTCTGTTGGTCCAGTGGTTAGGGCTCCATGCTTCCACTGCAAAGGGTGCCAGTTTGGTCCCTGGTTGGGGAACTAAGACCCTGAATGCCACTGGACCTACCCCCCCCCCCCAAAAAAAAGAAAGAAAGATCATGTTTGGACAAAAATTGACTGGAATGAGACAACTCCAGCAGGAAGTGGTAGAGCACCCCACCCCCAGGAGCTGGAGAAAGTATAGAGAAAAAGTGTAGAAACAAAGGAGGTTGTTGATTGATAGGGCTTAAAGTCCAACTTCGTGTAGTTAGCTGTGATTGGCTGTGTGTGATTGGGATTTCCATTTCCTAACCTTGAGGTACTCACAGGCTTATGTTTGGGTTTACTTGCATAGGTACCATGCATTAGACACCCCCAGCCAAGTGGACTTCTTGCTTAACTAATTTAAAACCTTAAGAAGGGAGTGAGTATCACAAGGGAAGAGCCTGACATCCAATGTGGAGCAGCATGTGACATCAGTGTTAGATATTTCTCAGGGTTTGTACTTCTAGTGGCCTGAACTAAGACCAGAAACTTCTCTGTGAAAGCTAATAAATGCATTTCTGGGATGGGAGTTCACTTCAACTCTTTCTGTCTTAAGCTTCTGCTCCCTGGACCTCACTCTCAAAGCCCAGATGCCCCACAGTCGTCCATCCCAGAGAGAGCAAGATGTGTGGTCCTTGTCTGGTGGGCACTGCTCTGGTCCCTGATTCCCCCTGGAATGATGTCTCCTCTCCTGGCACAAGTACCCAAATAGAACATTTCAGAAGACCACTCCCCTGGCTTGTCCTTCTCAGGCACTCACAGGTCCTTGGCTCCGGTAAGCAGAGGAGACCCTTGGGCATGTGGAAGACGGAGGCCAGCCCTCTCCCAATCCCTGTCCTGGTCACCCGAGGAGGGTTCCTTTTCAGCAAGTGCCACCCTCATCCTGGAGGTTTCCTGGTGTCACCAGAGAGTAGCTTCATCTCTTTTTGAACTTTTGTAATGTCAACTTGAAAAAAATGCACAGCAAGAGAATTGCAAGATAGGTTTTTACTTGAGGCAGAATGAGGACTGTGACCCAGATAGAGCACCTCAGATACTTCTGAGAAACTGACACAGGTCCTTGGCTCCGGTAAGCAGAGGAGACCCTTGGGCATGTGGAAGATGGAGGCCAGCCCTCTCCCAATCCCTGTCCTGGTCACCCGAGGAGGGTTCCTTTTCAGCAAGTGCCACCCTCATCCTGGAGGTCTCCTGGTGTCACCAGAGAGTAGCTTCATCTCTTTTTGAACTTTTGTAATGTCAACTTGAAAAAAATGCACAGCAAGAGAATTGCAAGATAGGTTTTTTCTTGAGGCAGAATGAGGACTGTGACCCAGATAGAGCACCTCAGATACTTCTAAGAAACTGCTCCAAGGAGGTAGTGGGGAAAGACAGTATATATGTGATTTTGGTGAAGGGGGGTTCGGGCAATCAAGCACTTATAGGTTTTTGGTAGGAAGTTTCTGCTAGTCCCAAAAAACAGTCGCTACCATGAAGGATCTTAGTGCTTTTCTAGATATGAGGAGGTATAAGAGTTGGGCTCATAAGAGCACAGCAAGAGAATTGCAAGATAGGTTTTTACTTGAGGCAGAATGAGGACTGTGACCCAGATAGAGCACCTCAGATACTTCTGAGAAACTGCTCCAAGGAGGTAGTGGGGAAAGACAGTATATATGTGATTTTGGTGAAGGGGGGGTACGGGCAATCAAACACTTATAGTTTTTTGGTAGGAAGTTTCTGCTAGTCCCAAAAAACAGTCGCTACCATGAAGGATCTTAGTGCTTTTCTAGATATGAGGAGGTATAAGAGTTGGGCCATAAGATCAGCTCCTGAGAATATCTGACTATCTGAAGACCTGTCCTGCTGGTTTTCCCAGAGCCCAGAGTGTTGAGGTGATCTAAACACACATTGGAAAAGAAATTCCAGACACAGAGCATTTCAGAAGGGAGTGAGTTTATTGAGAATAAAGAGCAGAGATAACGTGGGTGCTGTGAGTGTAGCGGGCCAACCTCCTGACAGACCTGGGAGAGTGGACAGCTTTCATGACTCAATAGCCAATTTTTATAGACTCAAGACAAAGAAAATGCCTGCTGGAAGGTTGGCATCAGGTGATTGGCTAGGATGCTGTAGGGTGGGTAACAGGATGGGCATTTTGCCTAACTTGGAGTCAGGAAGCCTGCTGGTGGTGATCAGAGGGGCTTTCGGCAGATTACAAAGGGGGTTCAGGCAGTCCCAGAGAGGACCTTGTTTTTGCGCTTTGCTTATATGGTCTTGGGGCAGGACTCAACAGGGTGCCTTGTTTCTGCTCTCCACCCTGAACTCCCTTGGGGGGTGTGGAAGGCCAGCATCTACAGCAGCACGTGACTTAATCCTTGCAGAGGCAGATGGCAAGGGCCCATGGCAAGTGCCGATCAGTAGTTGACGGTAAATAGAATTGTTGTTCCATTTCCTCAGTGCCTTGGGAGGCTTCTTGCTCAACAATACTTTTGCGACTCACCCAGGTTGTTGCATATTTGGTAGCTCCTTCCTTTCCATCCCGAAGTGGTGTTGCATTGTGTGGATGTGCAACTAGTTGGAATTACGAAGATCAACAATGTGAAGGATTGGGAGCAGCTGCTTTACATTTTTAAAGTTCACTTATTTTTATTTGACATTACAAAAAAACAATAGAGTTTGCTTCTTCGAACAGTTTTGGGTTTGCAGAAACACTGAGTAGAAAGTCCAGAGAGTTCCCGTGTAGCCCCTCCCCTGACTCAGTTTACCCTGTTATTCACAGCTTGCATTAATGTGGTGCATTTGTTACAATTAATGAACCTACATTGACTCATCCTAATTACCAAAGTCCATAATTTACATGAGGGGTCACTCTTGGTGTCCTACTTGCTCTGGGTTTGAACAAATGTATGTTAACATGTATCCATCATCATAGAAAGTTTCGCTGCCCTAAAAATTCTCTGTGCTCTGTCTGTTCATTCCTACCCTGAAACCTTGGCACTGGTCCTTATATTGTTCCCACGGCTTTACCTTCCTGCAATGTCCTATAGTTGGAATTCTGCAATATGTGAGGAATTGGCTGTGCTTGCATCTGAAAGAAAGGGGCTGTCAGGGCGAGGCTGGGAGGAGGGTAGGGGAGGGACACGGTAGGGCCTGGGACCTGCCTGACCCCCTCTTTTTTCCCACCAGGTCTCGCCAAGCCCATTGGTCTGGTGGAGGGGCCAGGAGGCCTGGGCCAGGGCGGCATGGCGGCCACCCTGCGGGATGACAGCCAGGAGACGGAAGGCAAGTTCGAGGAATACGGGTACAATGCACAGCTCAGCGACCGCATCTCCCTGGACCGTACCATCCCGGACTATAGGCCCAAAAAGTGAGTACGCGGCCTCTGCCACAGGCACCTCCAAGCAGCACCCCTGCAGGCCCAGGCTCCTGGCACCCAGACATTTACAGGGCAGAGTGGAGGGAAGGGCGCCCTGGCTGGCAGGGCCCTCCGCATCTGCCTTCTCCAGGTTCTCTCCCCTCGGTGTCCTGCCCCCTGTGCCCTGGGTGCCCTCTGCAGGCGCCCACCACAGGACTGAGTCTGGACCTGCCCAGGAAGCTGGGCCTCACCAGCTGAGGCTCCAGGTGCTACTACTTTAGATGACGTAAGTGACAAGTGACACACGCTTGAAGCAGCAGACTCTGCCAAGTACATTTGTCCTCCCTGCTTTTGGTCCAGGAACTGCGACGGTGGGTGGAAAGTCTCCCTGAAACGAGCTTGCCTGTGTCTAAAGATATTCCCATGTCTGTCAGTTGCCTCTAAACCCCAGGTCCACTGATCCCCAAAGCCACAGCAGTTGAGTCAGAAAAGTCAGACTCACGGATGCTGTGGCCTTGCCTTCCGGTCCCTTGACTGATTCCTGGTCTCAGACCACTGCGTCCTGTACTAAAGCTCACTAGGTCCTTTGGCAGAGGTGGGATAGGAACAAAATGCCATACTGAGTGGACCTCATTGTTTCAATAAATCAGCCAAGCAGGGTGCCTGGGCACTGGGCATGAATGAAGAGTTTGGCCAGACTCCTTGCTGTGGCTCCAGCCACAGCTGGGAACCTAGAACAAGCAAAACACTTTCAGCCACACCTTTCCAGCAGAGACCGGAGTTTAGGCCTAGGCTAGGCTGAGCAGCCGTGTAGTCAGTTGATACTGTGGGTCCTGAGTTGGTGACAGGCCGTGCCTTGGCCTCAAAGCAGTCTTTTAGGAAAGGCAGATGGAGGGTGGCAGTGTATCTACTTTTAGCTCCTGTCCTGGTTTACCCCTCTTCCTGCTGTGGCCTCTGAGACAGGACTCTGGTTTGTAAAGTGGTCCCAGAAGCTCTTCCCAGATGGCTCAGTGGTAAAGAATCTGCCTGCCAAGGCAGGAAATGCGGGAGCCATGAGTTTTATCTCTGGGTCAGGAAGATCCCCTGGAGAAGGAAATGACAATCCATTCCAGTGTTCTTGCCTGGGAAATATTGTGGGCAGAGGAGCTTAGCAGGCAACATTTGACCAGTTTGCAGAGTCTGATGACAGCAACTGAGCATAAACAGTTGACCTCTGCAGGAGCTTGGAAACTGAGTTCAGCCAGTAAAAACCCAGACACCAAGGCTGAAGGGCGCCCCTGGTGGCAATACTTCCCCGTGCACTAACAGAATGGGAAGGCTGACAGGGAAGGGCTGGACCCTGAGAGGGTGCATCATTATTGTGAGTTTAGGTGGACGATGGCAGATCAGTTCCACTGGGGATGGGGGCAGCTATGGAGTTGGCCTCAGGGTTACCCCAGCCTAGGGAGGACCGGGGAGCAGTTCTCACAGACTCCTCATTCATCCAAACTTAAGGGCTTGCTGCAGGGGCAGTGAGGCCATACGCCCAGGACCAGTTTCCCGGTGTGGGGCAGGGCTGGTATGAGCACGTGCTGCAACAGGGAGTGCTGGGGCCTGGGACGTGGTAACCAGCCTGTCTGCCCCATTCTGATTCCATGTACTCGCCCCACCCTGTCCCTTAGCTGTGCTGGTGTGTTCCCTGGACAGCTTGGAGGCACACGGTGGGAGGTTAGGCTCCCTTGTAACTCCATCCCAAGAAATTATCCTTCTGTCCCCGTTACAGTCAGAGAGCCTAGAGCGGGCGGCTCCCACCTGCTCCACCACGCACTGCAGGTGACGGTGCTATTTTATTTTCATCACATTTATTTTCATGGTTACCACTGAAATAGCACAAGTGGTGCTCTTTCCATTTGCAGGGATGACATAAAGGTCCCCGTTTGAATAAAAAGTGCATTTAGGTGTAAAAAGCCCAATTTGGAGAAACATCCTAAGTAAGTAATAAGGCAGGGGGTGCCGAGATTGACAGCAGACAGGCACGCACCTGAATGAGTCAGGTTTGGGAAGCGCCAGTCTGTGCTCTGAGGGTGCATGAGCCCGCGCATGTGCTCGCGAAAGAACGTGTGTGAGTGCGCCTGTGGTCCAGTGTGCGTCGATTTCTGAAAGCCACCCCCCCCACCCCCAACCCTTCTACTGTGTCCTGACTTTTGGAGAATGACCCCAGTTATCCAGTCAGCAGAGTCAGCACAGCTGCTGGAATTTAGCACCATTCTTGGCTCTGAGCCCCTGGGCAGCCAATTCGGAGGACCCCAAAGGGCAGCTTCAATAACTCGCTAAAGGACTCGCAGGGCTCAGCAGCGCTGTTAGACATGTGGTGCAGCTTGTTGTCACTGAAGGACAACAGGAAGGAGTCCCAGATGCCCCTCAGAGCCGTGGGGCTCGCGGGGACAACGCCAGATTCTCCCCGCAGGGAGGTGTTAGCGCATGGGGAAGTATTGCCACCAGGGGCGCCCTTCAGCCTTGGTGTCTGGGTTTTTACTGGCTGAACTCAGTTTCCAAGCTCCTGCAGAGGTCAGCTGAGGCCCCACATGAACTTGCTTGCAGCAAAGATTACTCTGAGAGGCTCCAGGCCTCTCATCAAGCAGGATGTTCCAAGGGCTCAGAGGTCACCTCCCAGGAGGTACAGGGCGTGGACAAGCCAGACTCCCTCCTGTGACCTCTCCCTGTGCACGTGGTCCTAGTGGGGACACCTCAGCTGACTTGGCTCAGAGGTGGCGCCATGCTCCACTTCCCTGTGTCACATGGATTATCGGGTCAGGACCCCGGCCTTGTGACTCCAGGGGACTTGCAGCCACTGGACGTGGGTCAGAGACAGTAGGAGAGTGTTCCTTCCCCTGCTGCATCTGTTCCTTTACCTCATAGCATTCATTGTCATGACTGAAGAAAGCCCTTTCTTACCCTGTTTCCCAGTTACCACATACTTTCTGTGGTTCTGTGGAACCTTCCAGAACCCTTCCACGCTGCCTCTGTATGGCTGTACCCCTTGCCCAATAGGCATCGGGCTTGTGTCCAGTCACACAGAAGTTACAGCGGTGCTGATTCCCCCAGGCCTGCTTTCCAAGTGGTCCCAGCCCTCAGGGCTCAGGGTGACTGGACCTCTGGCATTCCAGAGCCCCCAGCCCTGGGCCAAGGGCAGGGGTCTCCCAACGGTCTTGCTACCTCTCCAAACATCAGAGCAGTGGCAGTTATAGAAAAGATGAGAATCTGCCTGTAACAGACTTGTCCTTTGCCTCCTCCAAATCTACTTCTCTTTCTTTGGGTAGTAGCTCCCGGTTCAATGTGGGGACCAATGGAAACGTCCCACGTCTGGAGTTGGTCACATGACCCAGGGCTAAGCCAATCAGAGCTTATGGTAAACTGGCCACAGTGATTGGATCAGGAAGATCACATGGTCTAGACCAGTTGCGAGTGTGTCTTGGAATTGCTTGAGGCCATGAGCGAAGAGTCAAGCTGCCTCTGCCAGAGTAAAACTGCAAGTTTAGGAGCCTGGAGAGCTACACCATATTATCAACAGGAAGGAAGAACTTGAACTCCCAGGCTCAGCTGCGAAACCCAAGGAAAAAAACCAGTGCAGGGCATGGCAGAGCTGGGAGGTGGGGAGGAACTGGGTTCTTGTGTCATGCTGTGAGCGCCTGGATCCAGCTGTCTCTGAATCCACTTGCAATAAATTACCAATAAATGAAAAAATAAATCCTCTAGACTCTGCAGTAAATTAGAATATGCACACATTCATTGTTGTTGTTTTAGTTACTAAGTCACGTCCAAGTCTTTGCAACCCCAGGCTCCTCTGTCCTCTTCTGAGGACAGGAGCCTCTGTCCCCAGGCTCCTCCTGGGATTTCCCGGGCAAGAATACTGGAGTGGGTTGCCATTTCCCTCTCTAGGGTGGTCTTCCTGGCTCAGAGATGGGATCCACGTCTCCTGCTTGGCAGGTGGATTCTTTACACCTACACGTGTATATCTGAATTTTTTGCTTAAGCAAATCTGATCTTTAAGCGGAAAGTGCTCCACCTGAAGTGTGTGGTGTGTCACTGCACACCCTCCTGTCCTCGGAAGCACCTCCCGGGTCTTGCTGGGCCTGGGATTTGCTCGAGCAGCAGGAGCAATTCTGACTTTCCCTTTGAGGATTCAGACCCGCCCTCCCCTCACAGAGCAGGCGGGCCACCTGTGAGGAACCTCAGTCTGCCAAAATAAAAACTGACGGAGCGATCAATCCCAGTTGTCATTCTCACGTTACAAAAGAAGACATCAGGGCGAACTTTGCAAGAGCTGACATTTACAATCCACCTTAATTGATAGAAACCTGATTTACAGAAACTCTGATCTGCAGGGGCAGAGCTCTCTGCCTCCCTGAATTAGAGAATGTGGATTTTATTTAGTTACTTGTTTGTTTATATACAAATTCTTCCCCAAAAAAAGAAATGAGAAGTCTTTGGCACCAGGCGCCCCTATCCCCAAGGGCAATGTGGCTGGGGAACTAGAAATAAAAAGAGGCCTTCCCATTCCCCTCCCCCTGCCCCTCCTCCCTGTCCCTCCCCCATACCCTTCCCCCTCTCCCCTC
>SJXQ01004383.1:27261-44426 GCA_006408695.1 Aepyceros melampus | reverse complement strand
CTGCCTAATACACTCTCTCCTGGGCCTCTCTGGAGCTTATTGCCTCCAGTCACTCAGCCCAGACTATGCTCAGCGGACTGCATCTAGGGGATTATTCAAGGCATCGTGCGAGCATTGCATAAAACATGGGCCACAGTTTGCTGAGTTGGTAAGACTTAAAACTCAATTTAAAATGACTTAAGAAAAAAAAAAAAAGGAATTTATTGGCCCAGGCACTGAATGGTAGGCTTTCAGGTGTGGCTTGATCCAGGGGATGCTGCTGTTGCCATCAGCTCTGCCTGCCTTCAAGTCGGCCCCAGGATTAGTCAGGATCCTGGAAGGAAACTGATGGCATCCTCAGGTGGGATGTAGGCAGAATCTAGGAAACCCACGAGGGATGTTGAGGCATCAGAGAGTACAGCAATATATGCTCAATAAAATGCAGTATCCTTGTGCCTTATGTTCTGCAGTGGGGTGGGGGAGTGTCAGAAAATCTTTTCTGAAAAAGGCCATGTGTTAAAAATAAAACAAACCCCTCACTGTTTACTCTCACAACGATACCACATTAATTTCCTCCTCACTGACAAATTCTCTGACACCAGCTGCATGTCCTACAGTTCGATTCTGTTCTGACATCATCTGCTTGGAGTCAGTGTTAGACCCCACAGGTGAAACCCAGATGTCAGTCTCAAATCTAGGCTGCCCCTGGCACTTCTGACCCCTCCTTGGCTTCAGACACTTGCTAGAACTGCTCACAGAACTCAGGGAAACACCTGTGTTTACTGGCCTCTTCTGTAATAAAGACATGATAAAGGTCACAGAGAGACAGCCAGATGGGGAGTGCTCAGGGACATCTGGAGGGTCCCGAGCACAGGAGATTCTCCTGGAGGAGTACCCATCCTCCCGGCTTCCCAGGCACTCGTCATAAGGAACCCACCTGCCAGTGCAGGTCGATGGTCTGGAGGAGGGCATGGCAACCCACTCCAGTATTCTTGCCTGGAGAATCCCATGGACAGAGAAGTCTGGCAGGCTACAGTCCATGGGATCACAGAGTCAGACACGACTGAAGTGACTTCGCATGCAACCTCTTGGCACAGGTTATTTGGGAACCCAGAAACTCTGGATCACCTACTTTAGAGACTTTCATAAATGCTTCATCACATAGGCACAGTCCATTTTTAGCTTCACTTTCAGCCCTTTCCTCCCTGGAGGGTGGAGATGGGGGTGAGCGTTCTAACTTCTAATCATGGTTTGGTCCTTTCGTTGACCAGTCCCCAAGCAGGACCCACCCAGAATCACCTCATTAGAATAAAACTTCTTCCCTAAACCCAGGAGCTTTCAAGGCACTCAGGAGCTCAGTGTAGGCATTCTGACTTGGCCCATCACCCTGGAGGTCCCAAGGGTGTCTCCCTGTGTCGGGAAATGGGGGCAGAGACCAGTATGTATTTCTCATAATTTCATGAGGCAGAGAGTAAATGTTTCAGGCTTTTGGGCAGGGTTGGGAGCAGCCACAGTTGATATGTAAGTGAACGGGCTTGGCTATGGCCCCACAAAACTATTTACACCATCAGGAAGCAGCCTGTGCCTGGCGAGCTTTCCTGGTCTTACCTTCCTCACATCACCCGGTTGACATATCACATTTTGCAAAGGTGGATTGAAAACCCTCCTCTGGAGCCCTGCCCTGCCTTCATCAAGAGGTGGAGAGAGTGTCCCTCTGCTTGCAGTTGGGTGGGCTTGTATGGCTGGTCATCCCACTGAGGAGGACGGAAGGGAGGCAGTAGGGCTTCGGGGGTCCCCAGCCAGCCAGCCACGGCCCCTGGCCCACAAGCCGTCATGTTGTGAGGAAACCTCAGCATGTTCTGTCAGAGTGTTCACCTGCCAGGCTCTGAGAGCTAGGCTCAGAGACACGCCAGCCAGCACGCCTGCCCCATGCCCCCCAAAAGCCCAGCCCTCAGTACCTGATCTGATATCACCAGCTGAGGCTTCTAGGGGCCACAACAGGGACTCAGAGGTTGATGTGATGTGCTAAGGATGCCTGGCGCCCGAGGGAGGAGGTCCGAGCCTGGCCCTGCGGCAAGGCTGATACGGGGCTTGCGAGGCTGAAAGTGGCAGCTGACATGTCATGGCCATGCCTGGTGCTTTTGAGTCCCTCAGCAAACATCCACAGAGGATTAAATGAGCAGACGCACAAATGCAAGCTCAGTCTATGCCCGTTGGAAACTTTCAGAGTTTGGTTTCCTGAGCAACCTTTAGCTCCCGGACCCCATCCATCCAGTCGGAAACTGCCCTACTGACTGGTTCTGGCAGGTGTGGTCCTCAGAATCACACATGAGGGTAGGAGCGTGTGCATGTGTGCACGTGTGGATGTGTGCTAATCCCAGCTGGCACCCGCTTCCACTCTCAAACCAAAGTTCTCTCTACCTTTCTCCATTAGGTACACTATCGATTTCCCTTTGTCTGGAGGTAGATAGGTTTTCTAATTAAGCAGCAGCTTTAATTATGCCACAAAGCACATAGCATAGATCTTGATTATTAAGACTGGGCCTCGGATAATGGAAGGTAAACTGGCAAACCCAAATTAAACAGCATGATAAAAATGAATGGCCTCATCTGAGACCCCATCCTGCCCCCCATTAGGTGCTGGCGAAGACTTAGTGCCTGTTAGTCGTCTCCGCTGCGCACGGCTCGGCTGTCAAGTGTAATAAGTGCAGATTTAGTGGATGGCGACTGTGAGGCACTGGAGGCAGGCCCCGCATGCCGATCCGACTCCACGCAGTGGCTCCGACACCGCTGCTGGAGGGCTAAGGCTCTGCAAGTGGAGGCGTGTCCCAGACGGATGGGATGGGAAAGTGTGGGGTTGTCATGGAAACATGCTGGTTTCTTTTCTCCTCTGGTGGAACGCTGCAGCCAGTTGACCCTCTTCGCCTCCAACCAGCTCCCAGAGCCCCCGGAGCCTCGTCTGTGCTCAGGGAAAGAGGTGTCTAGGGAGGGGGGGACCCATCAGGTGAGCCTGCTTCTCAGCATGGAATGGTCACTGCTGGGAACAGACCCCCAGCCTCTTGCTCTCCTGCAGACTGGGCTCTTTCTTGGAGCCATCTGGTCCCCTGGCAGCAGGTCCAAGGCTTTATTAGTTTCAGGAGATAGGAGAAGCAGGGGCCCCCTGCCTCATAGCTCCATCTCAGGTGGGGATGTGCTGGATGGCAGAGCAGGGCCCAGTCAATGTGGGACTGGATGAACAAACAGCTGAGGTCCTGTGTTTCCCTTCACTTTCACCGTCCTCCCCATGGGTTCACTGAGCATCCTCAGAGGCCCTCCTGGGGCTTCTGGAGCAACAGAATGAAGACTTAGTGCCCATCGGTGCTGGGCTGGACTCCTGCATGTGAAGGGTCACTGGCCTCTGGCCCAGCGACCTCAGGGACTGTCTGAGGGAGGGCCTGGAGGGGCCGGAGGTCATAGGCCCTGAAGATGGCCCTGATGGACCTTGCTGTCCAGGCAGAGGCACTCCAGGAGGCCCAGGGCTCCTCTGTAGCACTGTACCCAGGAATTTGTGGCCTGGCCACTGGTGCAGTCCACTCGCTTTTCCTGGGTGTGGGCAGGCCTCAGGGCACCTGGATAGCGACCATGCCCTTCAGCCCACAATTCCAAATGTGACTATCCCACCGAGCCTCTTATGAGGGCAATGTGGGAGAGGTCTTTCTGTGCACGGCCCAGCATTCTGTTTCTGACTGGCTTTTGCTCTGAGCTCTGAAAGTGTGTGTGCTCAGATCTCCTCAAATATGTGGTCTCAAGATCAGGCATCGCAGCCCATGTGTCTCTCTGAGGGTTCGTGCAAGTCAGCCCGTAGCTGCTTACTGCATGCAAGTGGGGGCCTGGATGTGGAAGAGTGAGTACTTGATCTGTGCTTGCCCTTAGCTCCACACGCGGTGCCTCCAATAAATGTGAGCCATTTGGCTTCTCTCAAATCTGCCTGCTAATGCGGGGGACATGGGTTTGATCCCTGGTCCAGGAAGATCCCACATGCCTCAGAGCAACTAAGTCCTTGTGTCACAGCTGCTGAGCTGGTGCTTAAAGCCAGAGAGCTGAAAAAAGAGAAGCCACCACCGTGAGCTCTGCGGTCTCTGGGCACTGCGACTAGAGATTAACCCCACTTGCCACAACTAGAGAAAGCCCTCCATCAACAACAAAGACCCAGTAGAGCCAAAAATCATTACAAATAAATAAATAAATAAAGTGTGAGCCATTAACATCTCCACGGTGTGTGGCCGTGTGCAAGGTGCCCTATGTGTGCACGCATGAGAATGCACACACAGGCACATGTAATACATGTGTGTACATCTATGTTGTGTGTATGTGTGTTTGCATAGTGTTTTACTTGTGTGAAAGTGAAAGTTGCTCAGTCGTGTCTGACTCTGTGGGTGGGCTTCCTTGGTAGCTCAGCTGGTAAAGAAAGAATCCACCTGCCGTGCAGGATACCCCGGTTCAATCCTGGGTCGGGAAGATCCACTGGAGAAGGGATAGGCTACCCACTTGAGTATTCTTGGGCTTCCCTGGTGGCTCAGCTGATAAAGAATCTGCCTTTGATGTCGGAGACCTGGGTTCAGTCCCTGGGTTGGGAGGATTCCCTGGAGAAGGGAACAGTTACCCACTCCGGTATTCTGGACTGGAGAATTCCACGGACATGAGGTCGCAAAGAGTCGGACACGACTGAGTGACTTTCACGTCACTATTACTTGTGTGCCTGTGTGCTTATACATCTGTGCAGTGTATGCACACAACTGTGTGTGTGTGTGCACATACGTATTGTTTCTTGGAGGTCTTGTAGCCACCTCCCTGGACAGAAGGATGGACTCAGGCTTGGAAAGACAGAACCCCCAAGCAGGAGGCTCTGGTGTTTCTCATCCTGCTGGTCTCCAGTTCCTACCTTCCCTAGCAGCCTCATCTGTGCTGGTTTTCTGTGGGGGCTGCTCTGCCTCTGTGCCCATCAGAATCCTGCCTTGGGCACTGTGGTGGCCCAAGCTAGCTGGGGATTCCAGGCTCACCCTGATGTCCCTGAGAGGGCAGGAGCATGTTGACCCAGCAGGCAGATGCCGCTGCCTTGGTGACAGGCTGCCTAGAACCCTCCTGGCAGCTGTTCCCCGAAACATCAGTCTCAGCTTCCCCGGCCTGTGCTCAGCCCAGACCTGTCTCCTCCGCCCGGAGATGGATGTGTGTCCTATTGTCACTGGGTGAAGCTTGCTGTCCCCCTGGGAGGCCACCGCCACTTCATCCCAATAGGCTACCCACTTGAGTATTCTTGGGCTTCCCTGGTGGCTCAGCTGATAAAGAATCTGCCTTTGATGTCGGAGACCTGGGTTCAGTCCCTGGGTTGGGAGGATTCCCTGGAGAAGGGAACAGTTACCCACTCCGGTATTCTGGACTGGAGAATTCCACGGACATGAGGTCGCAAAGAGTCGGACACGACTGAGTGACTTTCACGTCACTATTACTTGTGTGCCTGTGTGCTTATACATCTGTGCAGTGTATGCACACAACTGTGTGTGTGTGTGCACATACGTATTGTTTCTTGGAGGTCTTGTAGCCACCTCCCTGGACAGAAGGATGGACTCAGGCTTGGAAAGACAGAACCCCCAAGCAGGAGGCTCTGGTGTTTCTCATCCTGCTGGTCTCCAGTTCCTACCTTCCCTAGCAGCCTCATCTGTGCTGGTTTTCTGTGGGGGCTGCTCTGCCTCTGTGCCCATCAGAATCCTGCCTTGGGCACTGTGGTGGCCCAAGCTAGCTGGGGATTCCAGGCTCACCCTGATGTCCCTGAGAGGGCAGGAGCATGTTGACCCAGCAGGCAGATGCCGCTGCCTTGGGACAGGCTGCCTAGAACCCTCCTGGCAGCTGTTCCCCGAAACATCAGTCTCAGCTTCCCCGGCCTGTGCTCAGCCCAGACCTGTCTCCTCCGCCCGGAGATGGATGTGTGTCCTATTGTCACTGGGTGAAGCTTGCTGTCCCCCTGGGAGGCCACCGCCACTTCATCCCCTCTCCATCCTGCGTTTATCTCTCCAGCGGCACAAAGGGCGTCCCCATAAATTTCCATTAGTGTCGCTGCCATGGCCCTGCTTCCCGTGAGGCCAGCCGGGACACTGCCTGCTGCGCATTCCAGCCACGACCTCGGAAGTGGCTTCGAGAGCTCATAACCGCCTGCTGCTCTCCGGGTCTATAAATCCTCTGCCAAACGGCTTGGTGGTTGAGGATGTCTGACTCCTCTGGCTCCAGGTGGGGCACGCAAAGGCCGAGTCAGAGCCTCTTGGTGAGCGGGGGACTGAGCATACAGCCTAACCCCTCCTGCAACTGTGATCTGGTGGGTGCAGGGGCGAGTGTGAAGCCTGCCAGCCTGCAGGAAGCCTCCACTGTGTGCCCAGCACCGTGCAGGATGCCATGTGTCCAAGAGAAAGATGGAACTGCCAGGCTTTGGGGAACATACCTGTCATGGTTACAGTTGCTGCTCAGTCAGCTGTGTTAATGGACTCGGAGGCAAGGGGTCAGACTGGGAGCAGAGGAAATTGACTCTCTGAGCGATGCCTTCTGGGACTTCTCTGGGAAGGAGTGATGTTGGCGGGGGGCTCAACAATGGAGGCTGGAGTCACCTGGGAGTGTCATCATATACATGCCTGCCAGCAGATGTACAGTCCACCGAGCACCCACACAGGGCCCCTTTGCATGGCCTGCACCTCCTCACAGCCTGGCAGCCAGGGCAGAGTCCGGTTCCCTCTGTGGTGCCACTTGGCCTCAGAACAGAGTCCCAGCACACGGAACCTTGTTGCTCTTCATGACTCAGCTCAGAAGCCAAGTGGCATCCCTTGCCTGGGTTCTGTTGGCAAGAGGCTGCTGACCCCTGAGGTTCGAGGGGAGGGAGGCAAAGTGCCAAGAGGGTTGGGAGCTGATGTTGCAGCATCTTTGGAAAGCATAATCTGCCAGAACACCCATCTCAGACTGTCGTGGGGTGACATTTGTGAGTACAGGGGTTAGATGACATTTCAAGGTAGAACTGGGATTCCCCCTAAAAAGAATGGATGTTCCATGTCAGAAAGAATGCTTTCAGATAAAAAACCCAGCAACTCAGGAGTGGCTGCAACTATAATGGAATTCCTAATCTCAGATAACAAGAAGTCCACAGACAAAGCTGTGCATTGGTGGCTCAGTGACATCACCAGGGGCCTGTACTTTTTCCAACTTTCTGCTCTGTCACACTCAGTGCATTGGGCTTATGCTCCTCATGATCACAATAAGGCTGCTGCAGCTCTCAGCATCACATCTTCATAAGTCAAATTTCCAAAGGGCTAGAATAAATACGTTCCTACATCCTGTTGTTCTTTAAGAACAGAGGAAGCTTCCCAGGGCCCCCAGCAGGCTTCCCCTCACGTGTCCTAGGTTGTTGTGTGTCTCACCTGTGAACCATGAAAGGCAAGGATGCTTTCCTGCTCCTTCTCAGAGCCCCTGCAGAGTTTGGTTTGTTCAGTCTCTGCTTCACAGGATGATGGGGACACCCGAATCTTGGAGACAGGAGTTTGCTGAGAATTTAACTGAGGGGGTTTTCAGTTGGTTCTCCCCTCCTCTTGAGGCATCCAAGGTTCCAAGCTGGGACTGTGCATGTCCCAGACAAGGACAGGGTTAGGATGAAGCAGCTGGTGTCATCTCCACCAACAATATGGTAAAAGCCCCTAGCTCACCTGGACAGGGACATCCTGAGATGGAATGTACTATGGCACATTCCAAGGCAGTGGCCAGGCTAACCCCTGTGAGCACTGAACCCACCAGCTCCCCTGTCTTCCCTTCTCTGCACGCTCAGGGACTCCAGGATGCTGCAGCCAGGCAGACCCCTCCTGAGGGGCATCCTTGATTTCAGACGTGTGCTCCCTGCCTCACGCACATTTCAAGACCTATGCTGGATCAGGACTCCTTCCATCTCAAGTGACAGAAAATCCATCTCAAACTGTCTTATACTGGAAAAAGAAAAAGGGAGGGACAGGGAGGGGATATATGATTCTTGCAACTACAAAGTCTGGAGGAAGCACTGGCCTCATGTTGAGTTGGATCTGAGGATCAGCTGACATCATCTGGACCTGGCATCTCACCGTCTCTCTGCTCTGCTCTTGCCTCATGGCTTCCTCCTGACCACTGGAAGCAAAATGAATGCAGCTGCTCCAGCCTCACATCTTATCTCCCCAAGGCCTCAGACAACATTTCTGTGGCTCTGTGTGTCTATTCCTGAGACTATTGATGAAACAACTGGTTCAGACCTAGTCACGTCCTTCACTGCATCCAGGGGCTGGGACTTAGAATGTGATGATGGGAAGTGGATTCCATGTGTTACTGGGGAAGAGGAAGGGGCTGAGCTGGACCACAGCAAATGTTCTCAGCCTGAGACAGGATGGACAGGACTCTGGCTGGCGTTACCTTTACAGGGGGAGGAAGGGACCTCGAGAGGATTGCACTGCAACAGGTGTCAGTCACCAGGCACACTGGGTTGGGTGCCGAGAGAGCCTGATGATGCTAGAATGGTTGCTGAATTCAAGCGCTCCAGGGTCAGACCTCAGCTCCTGGACCAGGGCTCCTTACTGGGCAATGTCACCTCAGGGCACATTTAGAGATGTTTGGAGGCACTCTGGATTGTCTCAACCTGGGTGGGGGCCAGGGATGCTGCTAAACACTGCCATGTACAGGACAGCCCCCACAACAGAGAATTAACCGAATTATCTCGCCCCAAAAGTCCAGAGGGCTGAGACTGGGAAAACCTGGTCTGGATGGATTACACATGCTTAGCAGGGACTGAAGAGTCCCTCAAATAAAGCAAATGCCCCCAAGGTGGGTACACAGCTCCTCTGTCAAGGGCTTATGGGTGTGTGTGGCATGTGTGAGTGTGGGCCTGAGTGTGCCATGTGGGATATATGTGCACACGTATCCTCAAATTCAGCTTGAACCTCACTCACGTTTAGACTTCTGATGTTTCCCCCATACAGAATTATCCAGAGGTTTGTCCATATGAGTCATGGCTTTAAACGTGCATCTCACAGCCCACCTTTGAATCCACCAGGAGCTATGATGATGTGTTAAAGCCTTTGGAGCATCTGCAGTCCTAGGTGCTGATGAGGCAGTGACCAGACAAATTGGAAGCCCTGCCTGGGGCTCCCAGCCCAGGAGGCAGAGCAGAGTAGCAGTCAGTGATGTGGCCACATAGGGGAGACGTGTGCCAGGCAGGGAGGGCTTGCAAAGGCCCTGAGGCAGAAGCAGACTCTTGTGCTCTTGAGGGGCCATGAGGGGCCATCAGGTGATCAAGAGGAAAAATACAGAGGTCAGGTCAGAGGGGACCCAGCTCACATCCTAGAGATTGTGCCTTTCTTAGTGGGTGGTGAGCACATGAAGAAAGAGGGTCAAGGGAGAGGTAGGGGAGACCAAAGTCAAGGCCAAGGCTTTGCCAGTGGAGGTGGGGCTGGAAAGGGATGGGTTCATTGCGAAGGGGAGCAGGGAGGATAGTAGCAGGAGGGAAGGGGTCAGGGAGACAGGGTCTCGTCCCCTCCTGACTGTGACTGTCTAGGGAAGGGTGGGGACACTCCGCTGTGGGTTTCAACATAAAAATGTTATGCTGATGTAACATTCAGTGTCAAGTTGAAATCATTATAGTGTATCACCCGGTCTTCCCTGGTTTACAGTAAGCCAAGAACGTGTGGGTGTGCCCGGGTCTCCCTCCCCCTCCGGAGGCCTCGGGCGAGGATGATGGAAGTCCTTCTCCCTTTTTGCCCATGTCGCCCCCTCTGTCCCCTGCATCTGCCCCACTCCTGGGCCCATTCTGGGTCACTGTGATTACAAGCTCTCAGAGCCGCCCTCTTGCTGAACTCTGATTGTTTCCAAACTCCGTCAACTTGGTTTATTTTCTGACAGAAATAGGGCTTTTAATTACGAGAAGAGCCTCTGGTTCTACTTAGACAGACTTATTCCAGGACTGCCTCGTGGTGGTCAGTTTTGTTTCCACCATCACATCCAGCCCCTCCCTGGCTCCAGTGCAGGGCGGGGAGGCCACTGAGCCCTGAAACTGAAAGCTGATCCAGGCACAGAAAGAGGTGTGGAAACACAGTGCCTCTGCTGGGAGGAGAAGCAGGCACATCGTGGGACAGGCTGGCCCAGCGGCCAGTAGAGTTTGTGCTGGTACAAAGGCAGGACTAGAGGGGCTCGGCCTAAGGTCAAGTTCATGTGCGCTACGGGCTGGGTACCTGGGATCAGTGACTGTAAAGAAAAGCATAGGGGAGGCTGCACTTTGAATGGTAACATTCCTGATCTCCAGTGGGGTATTTGCGCAGGGTTCTTACTGCCTCACTGACATCTTACCTACTTATGTGTGATAAACAAACCCTTCTATCCGCTCAATATTTATTTTTTTAATTTTTATTTTCTGTGGCCACTGCAAAGCTTGTAGAATCTTGGTTCCCCGATCACTCATTGACTTTGGGCCCTCAGCAGTGAAAGTGAAGAGTCCTAACCACTGAACCATCAGGGAACACCCTCTGCTCAATATTTAACACAAACAATTTTATTTTCCAACTGAGAAGGGGATTATATGCTAAGGAAAACAGATTATTTTTATGCAAATTTGTGCTGGAGAAAAATGAGCCACCTCTATTGCATGATTTCTAACTTAAATAACAATTTGTAAGCTGCAAATGTTTGCAACGGGTGTGATTTGTTAAGTGTAGACAAACAATAAAGTGAGACAGCTTATTGCCCAATGGGAAACATGCCGTACACACTCCCAGCCCATGGAATGGCCCGGTCCTTGCCTGGCTGAGCCCTACTTATCTTTGGGATTTTTCTGTGGGCTGAATTGTGTGTCCCCCCAAATCCGTATGTTAAAGTCCTCACCCCAGGACCTCAGGATGTGACTGTATGTGGAGGTGGGGCCCATAAATGGGTGACTGAGGTAAAGTGGGCTGCAAAGTGGGGTTAATCCCGCAGGACTGGTGTCCTTATGAGAGGAGATCTGGACACAGACACACGGGTACAACTGTGTAGGGCTGCAGGGAGGAGATGGCTGTATACATGTCAAGGAGCGAGGCCTCAGAGACCAGCCCGGGACACCTCGGCCTTGGGCTTCCAGCCTCTGGACCTGGGGCTATAAATATCTGGGCGTATGTTTCCAGGGCCCAAATGGACTGTTCTGGGACCCCCATACCTCCTCCGCTGCCTTGTCCAAAGACACCTCCCTGTGACCACTCTTCATCCCGTCACCCCGCTCTATTCTCTGCAGTCAAAACCTTTGTTTCCATGCTCGCCCCCCACCCCCGTGCCCTCACAAGTGGAAGCCGTGGGGGCGGGCACCTCGTCTCTTCTGGCCTGTACGGCCTCCAGCCCCTGGAAGGAGTGTCATGTGAGGTGTGTCCCCAGGAGACGGCTGCAGACGCTGCTGGCTTCTCCACAGGCAGCGCCAGGTGGCTGTTGCCGGTTGAAACCTCTTTTAGAACAGAAGTTTGTGGCCCAGTGGCCAAGCCGGAGAGGTCCCTGGCCTCTTAACCTGGTCACGGAGAGAGAGGAAGGGAGACGAGAGCTCCCACGCCCTCCAGGCTCCGCCAGCTTCCTCCACACCCTGAACACAGTGGAGGTTCCTGCTGCGCCGAGGTCGTTGTGCATCGAGACTGGGGCGGGGGAGCCCATGAGTGTCAGGAGTCGGCCATGCGTGACCCATTTACTGGTTCTTTCTTCCCCTTGTCAACAAGGGCTCGTAAGCCCTACTGTGTGACCAACTCTGGGGTCTTGGGGTACAGCAGTGAAAGAGCCTGCTCTTGGGGGCCTGCCGTGGGAGCCGAGAGACCCTAAAGAAGCCACGTGAGGACACCTGAGGATGATGGGCTGGGAAGAAGGTGCAGGACTGACAGCGCCCAGGCCTTTGGGATGGGGAGGCAGTGGGGGGCACTGCAGCCCCTCCCCCGCAGGCCCCCACTAACCCCTCCTCCAACCCGTCCTTCCTGTCTGCAACTGCAGGCGCGGTCACTCTCAAGATAGATTTCCTTCCTCAAGGTGTGCTTTTTTTTTTTTCCTGTTTTACACATTTTGCAGGTTCATGAAAATCGTACATTCCAACTTTCTTCCTCTACAGAAAAATGGAGTGAAGTCTTCTTGTCAGAAAGCATTTTCCTGAGTGATGAACTCTCCCTGCAGCACCGCAACCCATACCAGTGTGACAGTGACGGGGCTCTCCTTAGTCATGGAGGCAGCAGGCGCTCTGACCCCAGCTGGGAGCAGGCAGGAGGGAGGGCCCCCCTCAAGGCTCGCTCCCCGCTGGCTGGGGGCAGCCAGCACCACCTCTGAGGGCAGCACTCACTACAGGAGGGGGCAGTTACCGGCCAGGATCCTCACATTTCTGTTAGGGCTGCTGAGGGAGCTGGAGGGCTGAGACACACAGAGCAAGTGCTGTGCACTGGAGACCCTCAGCTGTTGCTATCATCCTGACTGGTTGTCATCATGATTGATTATCCATTAGTATTAGTTATTATCACAATTGATTATCATCAGTATCAGTTATCCTCATTATTATTTATTATCATGATCAGTCATTCTCATTATTGATTATTATTAGTTATCGTCATGGTTGGTTATGCCCAGTATTGGTCATCTTTCTCAAACAGCTGTACCTCGTTCTCACCCTTATCCCCCAACAACTACAATGACTCCCCATTTTTATTTTTATTAATATTTATTTTTGTTTATTTATTGACTGCACAGGGTCTTAGTTGCAGCCGGTAGGCTCTAGTTCCTTGACCAGGGATCAAACCCAGGAGCCCTGTATTGGAAGTGTAGAGTCTTAGCCCCTGGACCTCCAGGGAAGTCCCCCCCCCCCCACACCACCATCTTTAAATAAAGCTCTCTCTCCAGTTGTGGAATAGGCATGACTGATCATGGGCTAAGTGTGTCCCCCCAAAGATGTCCAAATCTACCTGCCAGGACCTCAGAATGTTTCTGAATCGGAAATGGGGTTTGGAAGGTGTAATTAGTTAAGATGAGGTCATACTGGAGCGGTGTGACCCCTAACCTAATGACTGGTTAGCTGGTGAGAATAGGAAGCACATGGATGGATGAGGAGGAGGCTGTGATGGGAGTGGGTCGCTCCCAGTGTGGGCCCCGTGGGACTGCTCAGGTAACAGGCCCACAGACCCAGCCCAGCCTGTGAAATTTCTGCTTCATAAAAATCTAAAGTTCTCTGTTTTGCGAATACATGACCACTTTCTGTAAATGTCCTATGAGCCTAAGGAAAACAAAAAATTTCCCTGAAGGAATTAGGGGCTTCCTTATGTAAATTCCTTCATGGTCTTACTTTTTCAGTCTGCCCAGTCTGAAGGTGACGCACACTTATGATTTCATCATATTCTCCTTACTTTTCTAGTAATTTTCCCTTTTATATCCAGGTGCCAGTTCGCTTTGGGATAACGGTTTATAATTATTCTGTCTCCTTCATAAAGAGCCTTCTCCATTCTATGTGACATCTGTGCTGAATGTCTGGCTTACCGAGGAAGTATTGTCTGGCATCTCTTTCTCGGTTCAGTTCAGTCGCTCAGTCGTGTCCGACTCTTTGCGACCCCATGAATCGCAGCACGCCAGGCCTCCCTGTCCATCACCAACTCCTGGAGTTCACTCAGACCCACGTCCATGGAGTCAGTGATGCCATCCAGCCATCTCATCCTCGGTCGTCCCCTTCTCCTCCTGCCCCCAATCCCTCCCAGCATCAGGGTCTTTTCCAATGACTCAACTCTTCGCATGAAGTGGCCAAAGTACTGGAGTTTCAGCTTTAGCATCATTCCTTCCAAAGAAATCCCAGGGTTGATCTCCTCCAGAATGGACTGGTTGGATCTCCTTGCAGTCCAAGGGACTCTCAAGAGTCTTCTCCAACACCACAGTTCAAAAGCATCAATTCTTCGGCGCTCAGCCTTCTTCACAGTCCAACTCTCACATCCATGCACGACCACAGGAAAAACCACAGCCTTGACTAGACGGACCTTAGTCGGCAAAGTAATGTCTCTGCTTTTGAATATACTATCTAGGTTGGTCATAACTTTTCTTCCCAGGAGTAAGCATCTTTTAATTTCATGGCTGCAGTCACCATCTGCAGTGATTCTGGAGCCCCCCCAAAATAAAGTCTGACGCTGTTTCCACTGTTTGCCCATCTATTTCCCATGAAGTGATCTCTTTCTCACTTGTTTATATTTCCAATCTTTTTTAAAAAAAAATCACTCTAAAGGTGCCCAAAGTACTGGAGCTTCAGTTTTAGCATCATTCCTTCCAAAGAAATCCCAGGGTTGATCTCCTTCAGAATGGACTGGTTGGATCTCCTTGCAGTCCAAGGGACTCTCAAGAGTCTTCTCCAACACCACAGTTCAAAAGCATCAATTCTTCGGCGCTCAGCCTTCTTCACAGTCCAACTCTCACATCCATGCACGACCACAGGAAAAACCACAGCCTTGACTAGACGGACCTTAGTCGGCAAAGTAATGTCTCTGCTTTTGAATATACTATCTAGGTTGGTCATAACTTTTCTTCCCAGGAGTAAGCATCTTTTAATTTCATGGCTGCAGTCACCATCTGCAGTGATTCTGGAGCCCCCCCAAAATAAAGTCTGACGCTGTTTCCACTGTTTGCCCATCTATTTCCCATGAAGTGATCTCTTTCTCACTTGTTTATATTTCCAATCTTTTTTAAAAAAAAATCACTCTATTTTAATTGTGTTTATTATAAACCATAAAGCAGAGCTGCGTGTGAATGAATATGTGAGTGAATGTGTGCGTGTGTGTGTGTGCATCAGTGTGTATGTATCTAACTTCATTGAACAGCCTCTGCTATTTTAAAGAGAGAATTCGTTTACTTACATTTATTGTAGCAGTCAACATACTTGAGTTCCTTCTGTCCACTTTATTACCTACTTCAATTTTTGTTCCTTTTCCCCCCACTTCTCTATTTTTGATAATTCCCCCATGTCCCCTTGTGAATTTATTCCACTGTATTATCACATTAACAGGCGCTAACTGGCCTCATCCCACGCTCAATTATGGAATATTTTGCTTTCCCTGCTCCCTTCATTTCCCCTCCCACATCCCTACTTCCAAGATAAGACCTTTGGGAAGATACTTCCTCATTCTATTTTATCTTGATGCTGAGGTTAAGCGGAGGCCACACTAGGCTGTCCCATACAGACATCTCTCCTAGTTCAACAGCCCTCATCAGACACTTGCGTACTTGTCATCACTGTTTACTCAGATCTCACTTCAGAGGACAGTGTCTCTTGAGCATAGGACCTGCCCAGTAGACGCCCTCTGTCTAGCAGCCACGGATACCATGACCACCTGGGGCACAGATAGAGCTGGCATGGGGAGTGGCGGATGTGGGCTCCAGGCTGGGGCTCTCCTGGACCCTCCACTGGACTGCACTAAGAGATGAACATCTCCCCTTCACTTCTCTTTCATGCCTCCTAAGGGTGTCAAAAAAGGTTCCATGTGGTCTCAGTGGGACGTTAATCCCTTACAGGTGCAATGTCCCTGTCTTTCCACAAGGAGACAGCAGGGTCCAGGGTCAGAGTGTGGAAGTTAGGGTTTCTGAGATGAACATCATCCCCCGTCTCTCTCCCTGTGCTCATTCCTTTTCTAACTGTGGCATCCCTAATGTTCTTCCATTGGTAGCAGGATTTAGAAGTGGTCCCAGTGGGCCTCCTCTGGGGGCTCCAGGCTCCCACCTCCCCGTCCTGTCCTGACACTGACCTCTGCCCGCCATGCCATCTCTCCTGCAGGTGCAGACAGATGACCTACTCGGACGACCTGCCCCAGATCTCTGTGGTGTTCATCTTTGTCAATGAAGCCCTCTCAGTCATCCTGCGCTCCGTCCACAGTGTGGTCAACCACACGCCCTCCCAGCTCCTCAAGGAGGTGATCCTGGTGGACGACAACAGTGATAATGGTGAGTGCGGCCAGCTCAGCGCTCCAGCGAGGGAAGCGTGTTGGAGCCCTGGAGCCCAGAATTCTGAATTCAGGGTTTGGGCAGGGCCACGTTTCCTCCAGAGGCTCCAGGAGAGGGTCCTTCCTGCTTCTGCCAGCTGCTGGCATCCTTGGTGTCCTGGGCTTGTGGCCACACCTCTCCCTTCTTTGCCTCATCTTCACAAGGCCTCTTCTGGTGTATTTGTGTCTCTCCTCTTCTCATAAGGACCTTCATCCTTGAAGTTAGGGCCCATCCTAATCCAGAAGGTTTTCATCTTCTGGATGTAACAGTTAAGGGTTTACATCCACAAAACCCCTATTTCCAATTGAGGTTCTGGATGGACCTGAGTTTGGGCGGGGTGGCAATTCAACCCCTACAGCCGTCATCCAGAAAAGCCCCCCGTGTGTTGAGTCTGCCTATGCTAATCACACCTTCACTTCTTGTTTGTGGACAAAACTCCAGTGGGAGGCTTGCTGATGGGGAAGGGGCCAGTGCTCACAGCTGGAGCGCGGGCCCCAGGGATCTCTTATCATGGCCCCACGTCAGCCTCCATCTAGCCCAGGCATTTATCCACACCCACCAGGCAGACGGGGCTCCAAGCCCCCCAACAAGGATCTGGAGGTTCCTGGCCTGTCCTCATCTGTTCCTCTGCAGAAGCAGAGAGGAGCATGGACCCCACTACCAGCGGCTCCCACACCGAGGTCCCGGTGCTCTGAGCTGTGACTGTTGGGTCTCTCTGTCATTGCAGTCTCTCCTTCTCACGTCGGGAGTCAGGGGGAGGGTGGAGGAAAGCGAGGAGAGGCCTCTCAGAGCCCTCCTGGCCTGAAGGAGCTCCAGCCTCGCCTGTGCTCTGTGTCTATGCCAGGAGAGCCCCGCCTGACACTGTCAAGGGAGCGAGAATGAGGCCTGGAGAGGGCAGGACAGAGCACGGGGACACTGCTCCGGGACCCACTGGCTCTGCAGCTGGAGCCCTCCGTGGAGCCAGGCTGCCCTCCCGGGAGTATCCACTAGAGCCTGGTGGTGGGCATGTGGGAGTAAGGCCTCTGGGTGGTGGAGGTCTTCTGCGAGAAGTCCCCATAGCCAAAGCGTGAGAGTATTGGCAAAGGCCCAGGAGCAAGGGTCTGGTTCAAACCCTCTCAGCTCCTCCTGCTCAGCCCCAAGCCCACCCCCAAGCCCCCTGCTCCTCCCTGCACCTC
>SJXQ01004383.1:7026-21290 GCA_006408695.1 Aepyceros melampus | reverse complement strand
GGACTTGCGTCTTCTTGCAGGGCCGAGCCCGCCCTTACGCGGATCCGGGAAGACCGCCGGCGGATCGTCCTGCCAGCCATCGACAACATCAAGTATGACACGTTCGAGGTGCAGCAATACGCCAGCGCGGCCCACGGCTACAACTGGGGCCTTTGGTGCATGTACATCGTCCCGCCCCAGGACTGGCTGGACCGCGGCGACGAAGCGGCTCCCATCAGGTGAGCCGGCGACCAGGCCCATTGGGGCGGGGCCTGCACTGGAGGAGTCAGGTGGGCGGGGCCTGCCCTGGAAAGAGCCAGGACAGTGAGGTGGGGCAGGGCTGCAGCAGGGGCCTTGGGGACTGGAGGGACAGGTAGCATTCCTCTGCAGAAAGCCAAGGCCTGGCACCAGGTGCGAGAGTAGAAATGGCGGGATGCAGTGGTACAGGGTTTCCCTGAGTGTGCAAAGGGACATGGCGATATGATGGGGAAATGGGAGGTGGCTCCAGATTGTGACCTGAGTGATAACCAGGCGATCAAGATGGCAGAGTAGAAGGATGTGTGCTCATCTTCTGCGAGAACTCCAAAGTTACAGCTTGCTGCTGAACAACCATCAACAGGAGAATGTTGGATCCCACCAAAAAAAGATACCCCACATCCAAGGGCAAAGGAGAAGTCCCAGCAAGATGGTAGGAGGGGAGAAATCATGCTTAAAATCAAATCCCATACCTACTAGTGATGCTCGAAGAGCTCAAACAAAACCTTGTGTGTACCAGGAGACCCCACAGAGACTGAGCAAGACCTGACTTTGAGTGTTTGAGTGTCTTCTGCAGAGGTACAGGTCAGCAGTGGCCTGCTGCAGGGGTAAGGGCTCTGGGTGTAGCAGACCTGGGGGTGGCATAAGCCCTCTTGGAGGAGGTCACCATGAACCCCACCATAGAGCTGTCAGAACTTACACAGGACTAGGGAAACAGACTCTTGGAGAGTACAAAAATAACCTTGTGTGCACCAAGACCCAGGAGAAAGGAGCAATGTCCCCACAAGAGACTGACTCAAACTTGCTTGTGAGTGTCCGAGAGTCTCCGACAGAGGCGTGGGTCAGCGTTGGCCTGCTGCAGGGTTGGGGCACTGAATGCGGCAGTGCGTGCATGGGACCTTTTGAAGGAGGTCTCTATTACCTCCACCATAGTTTGGTCTCAGGTCAAACAACAGGAAGGGAACACAATCCTGCCCATAAACAGAAAATTGGATTAATGATTTACTGAGCATGGCCCCACCCATCAGAACAAGACCCAGTTTCCCCCACAGCCAGTCTCTCCCATCAGGAAGCTTCCATAAGCCTCTTATCCTTATCCCTCAGAGGACAGACAGAATGAAAACCACAATCACAGAAAACTAATCAAACTGATCACATGGACCACAGCCTGTCTAAATCAATGAAACTATGAGCCATGCCATGTAGGGCCACCCAAGACCGACAGATCATGGTGGAGAGTTCTGACAAAATGAGGTCCATTGGAGATGGGAATAGCAAACCACTTCAACATTCTCGCCTTGAGAACCCCATGAACAATATGAAAAGGCAAAAAGATAGGACACTGAAAGATGAACTCCCCAGATTGGTAGGTGCCCAATATGCTACTGGAGAAGAGTGGAGAAATGACTCCAGAAAGAATAAAGAGACAGAGCCAAAGCAAAAACAACGCCCAATTGTGGATGTGACTGGTGATCGAAGTAAAGTCCTATGCTGTAAAGAGCAATATTGCATAGGAACCCAGAATGTTAGGTCCATGAATTGGAAGTGGTAAATTGGAAGTGGTCAAATAGGAGATGGCAAGAGTGAACATCAACATTTTAGGAACCAGTGAACTAAAATGGACTGGAAAGGGTGAATTTAACTCAGATGACCGTTATATCTACTACTGTGGGCAAGAATCCCTTAGAAGAAATGGAGAAGCCCTCATAGTCAACAAAAAAGTCCAAAATACAGTACTTGGGTGCAATCTCAAAAATGACAGAATGATTCTGTTCATTTCCAAGGCAAACCATTCAATATCACAGCAATCCAAGTTTATGCCCCAACCACTAATGCTGAAGAAGCTGAAATTGAATGGTTCTATGAAGACCTATGGGACCTTCTAGAGCTAACATCCAGAAAAGATGTCCTTTTCTTTATAGGGGACTGGAATGCAAAAGTAGGAAGTCAAGAGATACCTGGAGTAACAGGCAAATTTGACCTTGGAGTACAAAATCAAGTAAGGCAAAGGCTAATAGAATTTTGTCAAGAGAACACACTAGTCAGAGAAAACACCCTCTTCCAGCAACACAAGAGATGACTCTACACATGGACATCACCAGATGGTCAATACTGAAATCAGATTGATTATATTCTTTGCAGCCAAAGATGGAGAAGCCCTATACAGGCCACAAAAACAAGACTGGGAGCTGACTGTGGCTCAGATCATGAACTCCTTATTGCCAAATTCAGACTTAAATTGAAGAAAGTAGGGATAACCACTAGATCATTCAGGTATGACTTAAATCAAATCACGATTATACAGTGGAAGTGACAAATAGATTCAAGGGATTAGCTCTTATCAATAGAGTGCCTGAAGAACTATGGTCAAAGGTTCATGTCATTGTACAAGAGGCAGTGATCAAGACCATCCCCAAGAAAAAGAAATGCAAAAGGGCAAAATGGTTGTCTGACGAGGCCTTACAAATAGCTTAGAAAAGAAGAGAAGCGAAAGGCAAAGGAGAAAAGGAAAGATATACCCATCTGAATGCAGAGTTCCAAAGAATAGCAAGGAGAGCTAAGAAAGCCTTCTTCAGTGATCGATGCAAAAAAATAGNAAGAGGAGAGTGAAAAAGTTGGCTTAAAGCTCAACATTCAGAAAACTAAGATTATGGCATCTGGTTCCATCACTTCATGGAAAATAGATGGGGAAACAATGGAAACAGTGAGAGACTTTATTTTCTTGGGCTCGAAAATCACTGCAGTTGGTGACTGCAACCATGAAATTAAAAGACGCTTTCTTTTTGGAAGAAAACCCATGAAAAACCTAGAGAGCATGTTGAATAGCAGAGACATTACTTCGCCAGCAAAGGTCCATCTAGTCAAAGCTACGGTTTTTCCAGTAGTCATGTATGGATGTGAGAGTTGGACTATAAAGAAAGCTGAGCACCGAAGAATTGATGCTTTTGAACTGTGGTGTGGGAGAAGACTCTTGAGAGTTCCTTGGACTGCAAGGAGATCAAACCAGTCCATCCTAAAGGAAATCAGTCCTGAATATTCATTGGAAGGACTGATGCTGAAGCTGAAGCTCCAATACTTTGGCCACCTGATGCAAAGAACTGACTCATTGGAAAAGACCCTGATGGTGGGAAAGATTGAAGGCAGGAGGAGAAAGGAGTAACAGAATGAGATGGTTGGATGGGATCACTGACTTGATGGACATGAGTTTGAGTAAGCTCCAGGAGTTAGTAATGGACAGGGAATCCTGATGTGCTCCAGTCCATGGGGTCACAAAGAGTCGGACACGACTGAGCTACTGAACTAACTGATATCCAGATCAGATGGAGGAGAGAGAAGGAGGGAGGAGGGAGACAGATAGACAGAGCAAACATCCAAAGAGAAAGAGCCAGTAAAAGAGACAAAGGAAAAGAACACAGACTTGGAGAGAGCAGAAAAAGGAAGACACCAAGGAAAGAGAGGGGAACAAGACAGATGAATCCAGGGAAGCAGCAGTGAGCAGTGGTGTGAAGCACGATCTTCATTCCCTGCCCAGGAATTGAACCTGGGAGGCCTGGATGACAGCCAAGAATTCTAGCCACCAGACCAGCAAGGGCTACAGGCTAGAAGCTATTTTTCTCTGGTCTTTGCACCCAGTGAAAAATGCATTTATCACAGAGGCAGAAACTATAAATGCAGGTACAAAGATTATTATTACAGACATAGCATGACAACAAGTGGAAGAGCACATGAAGAAAATGTTTGTTTAGTTAAGACAGAAGCAAGGCAGAGACAAACACCCAGAGAGAAAGGGTGGGCCCCTACTAGTGCTGAGCAGCACAGTAAAGCGGTGGTTAAGTCATTTATATAGGTCAGTTCTTCTGGGTCCTTGTCTTCCTTCAGGCTAATTATCTGGTTCCTCTTTCCACACCTGACCTACCCTGGGAACCTCCCCTGGGTGCGCACACACCTCTCAGCCAAGATGGATCTCAAAGTAAAGGCTTCTGGGAAGAGCAAGACTCATTATGGCCTGGCGTTATCCCTTGACTTTCATTCCCATAAAGGAGCCTTTTGGGGGCATATGTATTGTCTCCTTTGTCCCAAAAAGGGGGAAGCAGAGATCCCTTAATCCTTTATTCAAACAGGGTAATTGTCCTTGCCATGACTACTTTAGGTGTTTACAAGAGACATACAATGGCTATTTACCCTATTTCTGCTGTTACTTCCATCTCAGAGGGCAAACAAGAGGCTGATTGTAAATGCCTGATCTGGAGCCCGCCCACCTATCTCTTGTCTCAGGAATCCAGCCTGGGCCCCCTGAAATGCAAATAGAAAACCCATTGTAAATGTCTAACCGGGGGCCCATCTGTTGCCTACTTCAGGATGAGCAGAGGAAGACAGAGATTCTGGGGAGGATGCACACTAAGAAACAAAATGAGGACAGTGACAGGGGGTAGAAAGGAATAGAGGTGCAGAGAGGGAGTGAGAAGGAGGCAGAGACCCAAACAGAACGAGGGACAGCCAGCCAGACAGAGGCAACAGCACGAGCATCATAAAAGAGCAGAGGACAAAGAAACCAGCAGACCCAGGATGGTGAGTGTGCTATAGAGAACGTCCTCCAAAGCACTTATTTATTTTGAATTGGTTCCCACACCCGAAAATGGAGGTTTTTCCCATGTTAAAAATGCATCTTTATTAAGAGGAGAAGGTGCACGTTCTCACAGGGCAGCCAGTCACTGGAGCTGAGAAGTGACCCCCTATCTAAACAGGGCTGAGGTCTCCAGTTTGCTGCAGTCCCCACCACTCCCTAATGCCTCTGTGTTGCTCTGCCTTCAGATTTGCACGGTCACTCTTCTTGCACCTGGCTTGCTTCGTTCGTTTCCATCACTGACTGACCTTCTGCAGTTTTCAGCCCCTCCCTTCTTTTCCCTGGTCTGTTGAACCCCTGGGAAATCTATGCTGCAAAATCAACTGGGGCTGCCACTTTCTCTTGGGAGCCCAACAGGCTGGAGGTATTTTTCTTGGAGTGAATGTTCATCTCCAGGGTCTGTTGATTCCCTGGAGCCTTGGCCAGTTCTCCCCACAGAGGTTTGGGATTTCAAAGGGGTCCCTCAGGCAGGGACCCCTTCTGCCTCATCTCTACAATCTTGTGTGTCCCTGCTGAAACAGACCACTCTGCCCATGAGTGACCAGAACTGTCTATCATGGTACCTTTACAAGTTGTTTCTTCCCCTAGGAGGGTCTTAGAGGGACTTCTAGGCACCTACCCTCCATTAGCAAAGAGCTGTCCAGCAAGAAATTAAGTCTCAGAGCAGCCTGGATGCTCAAGCTGAAGAAAGAATGCCCTGGCCAGACTGCAAGTTGTCTTAAACTTTGCTCCTTATTAATACCACCTGGAAAGAATTAGAAAGCCTTGATGCCACCCCCACAAAAAAAAAAAAAAAAAAAGGGGCAAAGACCTTGAACAAATACTACACACAAGGAGGTAGACAAAACACTAACACACCCATGGAGAGCCTCCCACTGCAGAGTTGCTAGAGAAATAGGACACAATGTCAGTCAGATAGACCGATGATAACACGGAGCATTCGCAACTCTCAGCATGGCCGGTGGGAGCAGACATTAGCAAGACCACTTTGGAAACCTAGCAGTTTCTCCTAGAGGTAAAAACACTTCCTACGTGATCAGCGTTCCACCCCAGGTATTTGCCCAAAAGAAATGAAAACATATGTCTACACAAAGCTGCGAATGTTCATAGCAGCAGCTTTATTCACAATAGTCCTGAATTGAACCCAAATGTCTATCAACATGTGAATCGATAAACAAAGTGTGATCTAGCCACGTAATGGGATGCTTCTCAGAACTACAAAGGGACATATGGTGATGCCCATGACAATGAGGACGCGACTCAAAGTGTGGCAAAAATGTCAGACATGGAAGAGCACACACTGTGATTGATGTACAGAGAAGTCCAGAGAATGCAGTCGCCTGATGGAGGAGGCAGGGGTGGGGAGAGCTCCTGGAGGGGCCCAGGAGCCCTGGGATGGGCACCAGCCCTGCCTGGTCTGGGTCAGGGTTACCCCAGGGTATTCATCAGTCAGGCCACTCGAACCACACACTTTCAATGAATGTGTCCTGTTTTCGTGTGACTTTAAGTCTGTTGAGTTGACTTTTTAAATGAATTTTAAAACATACAAAAAGGTAATGATTCTAATGCCCAAGCTGCTTATCATTCCATTAAATTAGCATCTCTGAGCTGAGATCTGGGGGATTCTATTAACAAGAGAAGAATGCCAGCCAACATGAATCAAAGAAGCTTTGCAGAGACATGAGCACCCAGTTAGAGGAGGAGCCAGCAGAAATGCCAGACGCTCCCTGCACACTGGGAAGAGGGTGTCCCCTCCACCTCAGTCAGCCCCCAGGACAGTCTCCAGGGTCACAAACCCCTGCCCCTATCTTTCCTGGAAGTGGATGGGAGAAGGGCCCTCCAAGGACCTGGTGACCTTCACTGAGGGGAAGTTCTGGAGACTCACCATCCCACAGGGAGTACATGCAAGGAGAGAGATGGTCTCCCAAGAAGATACTACAGGGTTTATGAGAAGGCTGAGATGGAAGGCTGGGTGCAGCCGACAGCCATGTCTACGTCCTAACCACCCAGAACCCATGAATTTGACCTCATTGGGAAAAGGGTCTTTGCAGATGTAATTAGATGTTGTGATGGGGAGATTACTGTGGATGACCCAGCTGGGTCCTGAGTGCTGCTGAAGGTGTCCTTGTAAGAGACACACAGAAGAGGAAAGACCGTGCCACTCTGGAGTCAGATATGGGAGGGATGCAGCCACAAGCCAAGGACACCTGGGGCCGCCAGGAGTTGGAAGAGGCAGGGAGGGTCCTCCTCTGGAGCTTCAGAGGGAGTATGGCCCTGCCCACACCTTGACCTCAGACTTCTGGCCTTCAGAGCTAGCAGAGGACAAATATCTCTTGTCTGAAGCCCCAGTTCATGTGGTACTTGTTTCACAGCTGCAAGAAATGAACATGCCTGTGTCCAGGAGAGGGCCCTCTGCAGGGCCCTGCTCCAAGGTTGAGAGATCCCAAACCTCGCTGGGCATTTCCCAGCAGGGTGACCCCATGGGAATGGAGCCAACACACAGCCATGTTGAGATGAGACCCTGAGGGCTGTTCACGTCCAATAATGCGTGTGACAATCACAAACATTCCTCAGGTCCACATGGTGCCATTGTCACAGCTAGTCCCCAAGTTGTATCCTCCATGTGCATGAGTGCAGCCCACTGGGGAAGCAGAGCACTGACAGGGGCCTCTCAAGACCACCTTCAGGGCCGGTGGCCAGCTGGCCCTTGCGATTGCTTTAACGACACCCAGCCAAGGCTTCCTGCAAATTGGAGAGGAAGCCAACCAGCCTCTCCCCAGACCCTGCTGGGCCCTCAGCAGGCTCCATGCTGGGACTCACTGCCCTCCTAGTGATGCCTCGGACAGCTCCCAGACGCCCAGCCATTCTTCTTGGGGGAGAATAAGGCGTTCTGATCTCCCACTCTTAGTGTGCACAGTGCCTGGGGAGCCTAGAGTGGCGTGACCTTGTACTTCAAGTTCTCGGGAAGCCACTTGAGTCTCAGTATGTCACCTGATTTGTCATATATGTCTCAAACTTGGAACCAATGTTTATACTTAGAGATTTCACAAGAAATTGGTATCTACTCTTTGAAAAGTAGAAGATCTGGAAAAACCCAGGTCCGCATTCCTAGCTGGTGATGATCCACTGGAGCTGAGTTGTTACTGAGCTCTCGGGGTGGGGGAGGGGGACAGTGCCACAGTCCCCACTGCTCCCAACAGCCTGCTTCACATGCCTTTCAGGCTGGAGAATCTGGAGTGACCTGACCTCAGGCTGGGAACCTGCATCCCTGGGGTCAGTCTGTGGGCCTGAAAGGGTCTTTCCTGAGAACTGCTCTGGGGTTTCTGGTCTCCCTCAGACCTGGGAGGGGGACCGATGCCCTTCTCCTGAAGGACACAGCTCCCACACCTGCTCTGAGGAAGCTGGCCTGGGAGAGGCTGGTGTGTGAAAATTTACCTAAGGAAATTTCTCTGCCAGTCATTATCCTGGAAGCTCAAGGAAGAAAAGGGTCAAAAGAAGGCTTGGATTTCTACAGAGAAGTATCTCAGCCTTGACAGATGGAGAAAGAGAGGGCAGTGAGAGGCTGGGAGGCCCTCGTGGCCCCAGGGGTCTTGTGTGCTGGAGGTGGCTGCCCGCGTAAACTGTATCATTGAAATGGAGCTATTCCTGAATTCTGCACGAGGTTGAAACGGGACCCATGACCAGTGACGTGTTTGTCTCCGTGTGGCTCTGAGCTGCTAGCAGAGTGCAGGTGTGGGGCATTGGCTGCATGGTGTGGGCCCCCCGCCTCCAGGAGGGCAGCTGCAGCCCCTCGGCTCACCTGGCTTGCATCTTCCTGGGGCCACAGAGCCCACGTGTGGGTTTGCACCCCTGTCCCTGGGGCAGTCCAGAGTCATGCCAGTGTGTCTGGTGGATGCAGAGGGACCACAGGTGTAAGTCGGTTTCCAGTGGGGCCAGATGAACCTAGAAGAAAAGAGGGGATGTTGTGGGGTTGGCAGAGGGGCCCACACCCAGCACCTGCTCCCTTCCACAAGCAGGGGAACATGGAATGAGGGTCTGAGTCACACCCATACTCTCAGATGCACACTCGTGCATAGAGAAGCACGAAGACACAAATGCAAGCACACGACACATGTACATGCTCACACACACAAAACCACGCGTAGATCCGCACACACAGACACACAGACACACACACACACACGACTACACATAGATCCGCACACACAGACACACACACAGACACACACACACACACGACTACACATAGATCCGCACACACAGACACACACACTCAAAGCCACACATAGATCCACACACACATAAGACCACACATAGATCTGCACACACAGACACAGACACACACACACGACTACACATAGATCTGCACACATAGACACACACACTCAAAACCACACATAGATACACACACACACACACGACTACACATAGATCTGCACACACAGACACACACACTCAAGACCACACATAGATCCGCACAGATAGACACGCACACACACAAGACCACATATAGATCTGCATACACAGATACACACACAAGAACACAGACACATGTACATGCTCACACACAAAAAAACACATATAGATCTGTACACACATAAGATCACACATAGATCTGCACACACACACACACACACAAGACCACACATAGATACACACACACACACAAGATCACACACAGATCTGCACACATGTGCACACACACACAAGACCACACATAGACCCACACACAGAGACACATACACACATAAGACCATACATAGATCCACACACACAGACACACACACAAGACCACACAAAGATCTGTGCACACGCACACACACACCCAAGACCACACACAGAGACACACACACACAAGATCACACATAGATCTGCACACAGAGACACAGACACACACACAAGACCATGCATAGATCTGTGCGCACATTATAGGCGTGCATGCATGCTTGCTCAGTCGCTTCAGCCATGTCTGAGTCTTTGTGACCCCACGGACTGTAGCCCACCAGGCTCCTCTGGCCATGGGAGTCTCCAGGCAAGAACACTGGAGTGGGTTGCCATTTCCTACTCCAGGGGATATTCCCAACCCAGGCATCGAAACTGCATCTCCTTTGTCTCCTTCATGGCAGACGATTCTTTACCACTGAGCCACGAGGGAAGCCTGTGCATACGGGCACACTCATACATAATTGCTTCTCTGGTCACAGTGGTAGGTTGGTGATATTTTCCTTGCTGACTTGTCGCTTACCCTCTCCCAAGCATCACTTCTTATGGCACTGGGTGGTCATGATAAGCACCTTGCCTGCTGGGTAGGTAACAATCCGTCAAAAGAACGGCTCGAAACTCATTCGACCATCTACACTGATGGACTCTAAGTTGATTTCCCTTTTGCCACTATAACTCACGCTGCAGTGCACAGCTTTGTGCAAACAGCTTTTGGATCAGTCTCCTAGGATAAATACCAGCCACGGAATTAGGGGGTAAAATAGTAACACTAAATGGTCCCCAGGCTCCAGACCCTCCTCCATATAGTTTTCATCTGCACAGCTGCCTTTGGAGGAGGCACCATTCTGCCTCTCGTGTTACTGGCAGGGAAGCTGAGCACAGAGAAGCTGAGCAGCTTGCCCAAGGGTACACAGCTGGTGTGCAGGGAGCTGGGTCAGCTTGTATCACTGCACAAGTATTGCTGGCTCTCTGTTCATAGCTTCAGACTTTTCCAGGAGGGTCGAGCCAATGCACACCAGTTTCTCCACCACCTTGTCACCAGTGCGTGTGGCCCCTACACCTGGTCAGCTGTCTTCCGCTGTGTTTATGCTGATCACCTGGCACTGCCCTGCCTGTGAGCCCGTGTTCTTCTTCAAGACATTGAGAGCAGGCACCTGTCTTGTCCCTTGTCACTCTCCCAAAAGCTGAAGAGCCCATTTGTGATCTTCATTTTATCAGCTCCTATTCATATAGAACTCCGAGGCTTCAGGGACCTGGGGATGTGTGCCTATGTGTGAACGCCTAGATGTGTGTCTGTGTGTATCTCTGTGTGTGCATGTGCTGTATGTATCTCTGGGTGTTTGCTGCAGGTGTGTATCTGTGTTTGTGTGTGTGCGCACATGTGTTTCTCTGTGTATTGTGTGTGTGTGTTATGTGTGTCTATATGTACTGTGTGCATTTGGGTGTGTATGTGTTTGTGAGTACATTCGTGGGACTATGTGTGTGTATTATGTGTGTCTGTATATCTGTACATCTGTTTATTGTGTGTGTGTCTGTCCTTATGGGGTATGGGTGTTGTGTGTGTGTCTCCATGTGTCCATGTATCCATGTGTGTCTGTTGTGTGTGTATGCTTGTCCATGCGTGTGTGTGGTGTGTGTGCATATGTGCACCTGTGTGTGTCTGCATGTCTGTGGCCTCTACAAGGCAGGAGCCCAGGTGAACATCCTCGTGGAGAGGTTGTATCCCGGTGGGCAGCACAGCAGCCCAGACGTAAGGATGCTCCCCAGGGTGACCAAGTTCCTCCTCCGCTGAATCTGAGAACCCTCGGCCTTTACTGTTTTCTGTAATCACAGCAAGAATTTCTCATGCAAATAAATTCAGAGCCAGCTGACTCTGCTACCGTCGCCTTGTGAGGTGAAGTTTATTTTGGAACTCGGAGCAATAATAAAAAAATCATTACAACTGTAATAGACTTGGCAGGGACTTGGCAGTTCAATTCATCAGAGATCACCCTGAGATTTTTGTGTTGTCATTAAGAAAATGAAAGAAATAGCTGTCGTCGTTGGTGAACTATCACTTAACCAGTTAAACGCTTGCTACACGTCACAGATGACATTAAAATTTCATAACTATTAGATTTGTGGCCCAAATGTCATGACAGAACAAATTGGATCTTTACACAAATAAAAGGATAATTGCCTTTTAATGCCTCTGTTATTCTTGGACAACTCATGGGCACTTGCTTCTGATGTCCCAGTCACTGGGAACAGAAATGCTTCTTTTAAACTGTGATTAAGAACAACTTTTTGTGTTGCTTTCATTGAAGAGAGATTCCATAACTGTGAGAGCAGTGGGTGCGCACAAGTGGAAGCAGAGGAGAGGGCAGCCGCAGCCCTGTCTTTCGGGAGCCTTGAGGGGCCTTTGATTTGAAGCAAATTCTTCCATCCAAAGCTTGGAAAGGGACTTCCTTGTGGCTCAGTGATAACTAATCTGTCTGCAAATGCAGGAGACATGGGTTCAATCCCTGATTCGGGAAGATCCCACATTCCTCGGAGCAACTAAGCCTGCACAGCTACTGAGCCTGGGCCGGGAGCCACAACTACTGAAGTGTGCACACCCTACAGCCTGTGCTCTGCAACAAGAGAAGCCATCCCAATGAGAAGCCCACGCGCTGCAACTAGAGAGTGGCCCCCGCTCTCTGCAACTAGAGAAAAAGCCTGTGCAGCAATGAAGACCCAGTACAGACAAAAATAAAAGTAAAAAAAAAAAAGCTAAGAAGGTCCTGCTTTCTTACAAAACAGAGATTGTGCCTATTGCTAGAAAGATATTTTTCCTTTATATGTTTTTTCTCCTCCAACTAATAGGTTCTCAGTATACCCTGAGTTTATGATGTGAGTGTATCAGGAATGAATGAATGAGTCAGCGAGTGTGCAGGTCCACTCACAGTGAGACCACCCACTTCTCTCTGCCACTCTGTCCATTCACAACCTGCTTTGATCACCACTGCTCCATGAGTCCAGTGGAGGTCTCAACATTGATAAATTGCTAATACATCTTAGAAGAAAATATAGCTAGCACATTGACATGTGATTTTACAGATACAATTACTTGGGGCAAGGCAAGAATTTACTGACATTTTTAAAGTGTGTAGATGTAAATAGAATTATTGAGCTTCCCTGGTGGCTCAGATGGTAAAGCATCTGCCTACAATGCTGGAGACCCAGGTTCAATCCCTGGGTTGGGAATATCTCCTGGAGAAGGAAATGGCACCCCACTCCAGTATTCTTGCCTGGAAAATCCCATGGACAGAGGAACGTGGTAGGCTACAGTCCATGGGGTCACAAAGAGTCGGACGTGACTGAGCGACTTCACTCACTTCACTAAATAGAATTATTACAGGAATATAGTACAGCTGGCAGTCTGTTGCATATAGCTGCAGAGGTTGTACACTGTACAATTTCAAGGTGTGTCATTCAGACAGAGCCTGATATTAGGGGGTTCCATAGAGGTGAGCAGTGTGCAAGCTGTGTGACTGCCAGTTGCAGCCCTGATTCCTGATACACAGATAAAACAATGAAGGAGGTAGGTAAGTGACTGAAGCTTGGGAGATTATGATCAGGGCAACTAAATAACTCACTGGGTAATCAGATTTTTAAATTTTTAAAATCTACACTAAGTTGCCTGAATTGAATGCTTTTTTTTTTTTTGTCATCTCTGATGGGTGCAAAGACAAGCCTGAGGCAAGCCCTGGGCACAGTGACCAGGTGAAGATAAGGAGCTCAGAGATGATGTGTGAGGACTCGGAGAGAGGGTGGCGGGCCCCCCAGGCTGCCAGGGTCTGCGCCACCCACTGATGACCTGCTCAGCCCCTGTCTGCTTTTCCCCAGGACCCCGGCCATGATCGGCTGCTCCTTCGTTGTGGACCGGGAGTACTTCGGGGACATTGGTCTGCTGGACCCGGGCATGGAGGTGTATGGCGGGGAGAACATAGAGCTGGGCATGAGGGTAAGTGTCGCTCAGCCGCTGGGGCCACTTCACGGGGATGGTGTGCCCAGCAGATCTGTCGAAAGTTGTGCCTGGCTTGTCTGTGAGCTGCTTGTTACAGGTCAGGAGGAGGTAAAAGCCCCCAAACTTAGGTCAGTGTAAGAAACTTCAGTGGCGAGGGGACTGGGAAGCATTATGAATGTGGTAATAAGAGACTGTATTTCAGATCTTACTTTATTTCTCAAGCCACTCATTCTGTTGCTTTACACTGAAGTCGGGGCTGGTGGGGAGCTTGGAAACTAAGAGCTGGTCCTGTGCACTGCGAGTTTGTGCATCAGTGGCGAGGAGACCCAGGAAGATTGTGGGCTTGTCTTGGTGGAGGTGAAAGGCAGAGTGCACATGGGCATTGTGGGCATCAGAAGCCCCCATGGCTTCTCCAGGGGGCCAGTGTGTAGAGAAGACTCCGGGCAGGATGTTTTCTTCTAGTTATTTTCTTTTTTTTTTCCCAAAAGAAAGAAAATCACTTTTATTTTTTTAATTTTTTTATTTTATTTTATTTTTAATTAATTTTTATTTTTTAGTTTGTTTTGCTTTACAATACTGTATTCGTTTTGCTATACATTGACATGAATCAGCCACGAGTATACATGAACTCCCAGTCCCGACCCCCACCTCCCCCCTCCCGCCCCACACCTTCTCTCTGGATTATCCCTGAGCATC